>OY755046.1:22898065-23345862 GCA_963576565.1 Aspidapion aeneum
AAGAAAATTAAAGTTTTTCGAGATATGGAGGAATCCAATGTTAATGAAATTTTAGCAGTAGCCCTCGAAGCTAAAACTGACGCCACAAAACGCAATACTTTTAAAATTCGCTTTGAAGAACTTGAAGATATTCGCGCGGAGTTTTCAAAAAAGCATTCTACTTTGCTAAATGAAATTTTTGCTGATAAAAATGAAGTCGAATCAGCTAGGAAAAAACTTCACGATTTTCAGAAAAGTGTCACGCAAATTCAAGAAATTTTTAATGATCTTTTTCAAACTTCTGCACAGGCTTCTAGTGGCAATCGCCGTCTTACCATGAATCCACATTCTCCGGGTGGTTCGCAACAAAATGACAATATGTCTTATCATTTACCGAGTATCGATTTAATTAAATTTAATGGAGAATTGAATCAATTTCCAGCTTTTTATGATTTGTTTAAAAGCTTGATTCACGACAATCCAAATATTCCAAATATGCAAAAATACTCTTTGCTGGTTACAAATTTGGAAGGTCCTTCAAAAGAATTGGTCACTCAATTACCCCTCTCAGACGCGAATTATCCTATTGCTTTTGAACAATTAGTAAAACGCTATAAAAATGATCGCCTCTTAGCCCAAACATATTGGAATGCCATTGAAAACGCTCCAAAAGTTAATTCTGAAGACCCTTTAGCTCTCAGAAATCTACTTGATATTTTTACAAAAAATCTCGAGGCTCTTAAAACAGTTGGTTTAGAACCTGATTTTTGGGATTTTATTTTAGCGCAAAAACTGCTTAAATCGGTTGACCATAATATTCAAACACGCTTTGAATTTTTTCACGGAAAACCTACGGAAATTCCTTCCTATAGGAGTATCTACAATTTCTTTGATCAACATTGCAACGCTCTTTTTACTGTAAACGCTAGTTCCTCATTTAATATGCAAGTTTCTCTTAGAAATAAACCCGCAAAATCGCAAAATAATAATTTTAAAACGCAATCCACGCATCAATATAACACGCGACAATCTCCACGTGCCTTTTTTGGTACAAATAATTCGCCACAAAATCAAACCCCTCAAAAATTAAAATGCCCAATTTGCACTCGCGATCACGCTTTAAGTTTATGTCCAAATTACGTTTCTAAGTCTCCTCAAGAAAGATTTAATTTTCTGAAGGATAAAAAATGGTGCATAAATTGTACTTCTAATATGCATCGCACTTTCCAATGCAAAAGCACACATTCATGTCGATTTTGCCGGAAACGACACCACAGTTCTTGTCACTTTAATACTCACGATATAAACGCACCCACGGCCACTGAAACAATTTCAGACGTCGCGACGTCCAGCAGCCAAGCGCGCATACAACAACAACCAACGGTCGAAAATTCACAAAATAACGGTGGCGCATGCTATTCGTCTTATATGAATAATTCCGCTGTACTTTTATCAACCGCGATTTTTGAAATCAAAGATGTTAGGGGAAATTTTCAGACTGTTAGGGGAGTTTTGGATACTGGGTCGCAGCTCTCATTTTTATCCTTGAAATGTGCAAATAAATTAGGGTTACCCCGCGTATACGTGACTACTGAAGTCCAGGGGATTGGTGACACGCATTTACAGTCAAAATTGGGTTCTGTAAATTTAATTATCAGGCCTTGTAATGACACGCAAACTTTATCGGTTAATACTATAATTTTGCCGCAAATATGCTCTTCAGTTCCTAGCAGTGAGATTAAAATAAACGACTGGAAAATAGTTAAAAATTTGAATCTCGCGGACCCGAACTTTTATAGACCGGGAGCTGTTGACATTTTAATCGGAGCTGATTTGTTTCCTTATATAATTCAAGATGGACGAATTTTTGGAAATAATCAGGAACCGATTGCGCTAAATACCATTTTTGGATATATTTTAATGGGAAAAGTTAATTCTCTCGCTACGCAGCAAATTTCACAATCATTTTTTTGTAAAATTTCAAATAAAATGCTAAATGATTCGCTTATAAAATTTTGGGAAATAGAAAATATCCCTGAAACGAAACGTATTCTTTCACCTCAAGATGATATGTGTGAAAAAATATTTCAAAATACGGTATCTCGTAATGATGAAGGACGCTATATTGTAACTCTTCCTTTTCGCGATAATATTGAACCGATTTTTCTAAATAGTCGTGATCTTGCGCTCAAGAGGTTTATTTCGCTAGAAAGAAGGTTAATAAAAATGCCGGAAACTTATAAAAAATATTCCGATTTTATGGAAGAATATTTAACACTTGATCACATGGAATTAATCGAAAACCGGGAAGTTACAGAAAAAAGTTATTACATTCCTCATCATCATATTGAACGCCCTGAAAGCTTATCAACTAAGCTTCGAGTCGTTTTTAATGCGAGTACAGTTATGCAATCAAATAACCAAAACTCTCCTTAAATGATACTCTTTACGCTGGTCCTAAATTGCAAAAGGACATTTGCAGCATTTTATTTAATTTTCGATTACACGAAGTAGCTTTTTGTTGCGACATTTCTAAAATGTTTCGTGGAATCTTAATTGCACCTCAGCACAAGGATTATCAAAGAATCCTGTGGCGTTCTAATAACTCTGAACCTATTCGCGATTATCGTCTAAAAACTGTGACATACGGTACTACCCCCGCTCCTTATTTAGCTCTTAGAGTTTTACAGCAATTGGCTGAAGATGAAAAACAAAATTTTCCTCGCGCTTCTCAAGTCTTAATGTCTGACAATTTTGTCGATGACTTTGTAACTGGCGCTAGCTCTGTACAAGAAGATATTTCGCTTCAAAAAGAGCTATCTTGTTTGCTTAACTCTGGAGGCTTTAAGCTTCATAAATGGGCGAGTAATAACAAAAAAGTTTTAGAACACTTGTCTGTACCCGATATAAACCCAACCGCGCTTTCTTTAGATACGGACGAGACCACTAAAATTTTAGGTCTTAGATGGCAGCCTTGTTCTGATTATTTTTCTTACTCGGTAGAACCCTTGAGTCGCAAATGTACCAAACGCAATATACTTTCTGAAATTTTTAAAATATATGACCCTTTAGGTTGGCTCGCGCCAGTAACCATCTTAATAAAATGTCTAATTCAAGAATTTTGGAAACTTAAATTAGACTGGGATTCCGAAGCACCTGTTGAAATTATTCGACTTTGGGAACGTTATAAATCGGAACTACCCTTACTTAAAGATTTTCGCTTGCCTAGATTTATAAATAGTTTTTCTGGTAATGCACGCATTGAAATAATCGCATTTTCGGACGCTAGTAATAAAGCTTATGTCGGAATAGTATATTTACGCGTTATTTACAAAAATGAAATATCAGTTTACCTTTTATGCTCTAAAACTAGAGTTGCTCCTCTCCAATTTTACAGTATTGCAAGACTTGAATTAGCCGCTTGTAATCTTTTAGCTGATTTAGTTCACTTTGTTTTAACCACTTTTGAGTCCCGCTTGAAAATACATCAAGTTTTTGCTTTTAGTGACTCACAAGTAGCACTTTCTTGGATAAGAGCGCACCCTTCTAGGTGGAAAACGTTCGTTCAAAATCGTGTTACACCAATTCAAGATAAAGTACCACCCAAAAATTGGTCATACATCTCAACGTCACAAAACCCCGCAGATGTTGCTTCAAGAGGAGTTTATCCCAGTGAATTAATTAATCACAAATTATTTTTTAACGGCCCTGATTTTTTGAGAAAATCTTATGAATACTGGCCTAAAGACTGTGAACAAAATGACTCTCCTGAAACTCTTTTAGAGGAGAAATAATTGCCTAATTTAACTTTAATTGCAACGCAAAATACAGCTCCTAATTTTTTGGACACGCTTTTAATGGAAAACTCTAATTTTTCTAAAATGTGTAGAGTTTTGGCCTATATTTTACGCTTTTTAAATAATAAATTTTTCTTAAAACCGCCTAATTTAAAAATTAATGAAGATTTTCTGACATTTGTTGAAATAACAAAACAGTCAATTTATTTCTCAGAAGAAATTCACGCTTTAAAAAACAACTTAAAACTAAATAAATCAATGAAAAAATTAAATTTATTTTTAGATCCTCACTATATAATCAGAGTAGGGGGCAGATTGCATCACTCCTCTCTGCAATATGACAAGAAACATCAAATTTTATTACCACGCAAGAGTAAACTCACCCTCATGATTATCGAACATTTCCATATAAAATATCTTCATGCAGGAGTGAGGACGGTACATTTTTTGCTTAGTCAATTGTACTGGATCATTGCCGCAAAACGCGAAATTGCACATGTTTTATCAATATGTATAATATGTTTTAAATGCAATCCTAAGTCGGTTCAGCCTATGATGGGTTCATTACCGTTTCCCCGCGTATCTCAGTTGAGAGCATTTTTGCACACCGGTGTTGACTACGGAGGTCCAATAAATATAGTCATGAGTCGACATCGTGGAAATCGTACTACGAAGGCTTACATATGTCTGTTTGTTTGCCTAAGTACTAAGTGCATTCATATAGAAATAGCAAGCGATTTGACCGCTGATTGTTTTATTGCTGCGCTTCGCAGATTTGTTGCGCGCCGAAAGTACGTATCCGATTTGTATAGTGAAAATGCAACTAACTTTTTCTCAGCTAACCGCAAGCTTTTACAGCTTGATTCTACGCGTCCCATTAAATGGCATTTTATCCCGAGTAAGAGTCCAAATTTTGGAGGACTTTGGGAGTCAGGAATCAAGTCAGTTAAAAAACACTTGATCCGCTTAATAGGACATCAAATATTAACTTTCGAAGAACTATACACTGTAACTTGTCAAATCGAAGCTATTTTAAACTCGCGTCCTCTCACTGAAATTTCTAGCGATACAAATGATATTTCCGCGCTGACCCCAGGTCACTTTTTATCTCTGGAACCGCTAAGTGCCGTTCCTGACGCAAACTTTATTGATATTAAAATAAATCGTCTCACGCGTTGACAGCTCCTCCAACGAATCCACCAAGATTTTTGGAGACGCTGGCAACAAGAGTATCTCCATACTCTACAACAAAGGAGTAAGTGGTTGGAACCCACTTCAACTCCTGAAGTTGGACGCTTAGTTATAATTAAAAACGATTTATTACCGCCCCTTCAGTGGCAACTCGGCAGAGTGGTTGAAATTTTTCCCGGTAAGGATGGGATAAATCGAGTAGCCTCTGTCAAAACCAAGGATAGTTTCTTAAAGAGACCAATCTCTAAACTGTGTCCTTTACCTATTGGCCCCTTGGAAAATGCATAGCATTTTCGGCCGCCAGTATGTTTCGGTTTCGCAAAAAACCTTTTTTTCTTTTAATCTAATTTTTATTATTTTTTCAGAACATTTTATTTTTATTTTTAAAACTCATATTTTGGGTTATAATTGGGTATAATTGGGTTGTAGTTTTACTCAATAGGTTAAGTTAAATTTAAAACTTACAAACTAGCTATAAACTATCAATTTGGCATAGTTTAATATTTAAATTCCAAACGCATTTAATAATATATTTCTAATTTTAATTCAATCCTCATATTACTACCGCCCTCTGCATATTTTAATTTAAATCGCGTTTTTATTCTTTTTAATAAAATTAGAATTCTAAATTCTTTTTATTAGAAGTGATGCGATTTTCCTATAGAGGGCGAAGAAACACGCCGCAAAAAACAAGACAGAACCTAAAAGTGAGTCGCCATACACACACGCTCTCGATCGGAATATTTTGAACGATCAACGCTTTTATAAAAAATGGTGAACTCTAAAAACCATTAAATTCCTCTAAAACTCCAAACATTGAAACTCGGGAGTGCTGGACCGCTATAGAAGACTCCTGGCGAATCTGGTGCACCAGTTGGAAGAGATCAAGACATCACCGGTAAGTCCCTCTCCTATAAGATCGCATCATTAATATTTTTCTATTATTTCGCTCTTAAATAGTCAACATATACCAATATTATTTTTATGTCTCAATTAAATTTCACTTCAGAAAGGTACGATTTCGCGTGCGTTCCTATACCCTTCAAATGAAAGCGAAGGACTTGTCTAAATACAGTCCACTAGGTAAACCACAATTTTTTGAGCTATCGGAGTGAGACAAAATGTACTTAAGAATCATAAGGTATAAAAATATAAAAAAAATCGTCATTGCAAAAAAAACAATCAGTTTAGGAAAAGTTTAAAAAATATATTTATGTTCCAAAAAAAAACAAACGATGTTAGTATATTTGTTTAAAATTATTATTTAAGGAAATAAGCAACGTTAGTACTCATTTACTGTACCACTATAATGTGAAGAACTTAAGTTTTAAACTTTGCACTCAACTCCGTAAAGAATTATCTTGTGTGCACTTTCAGAAAAATAAATATGAAAACGATTTCAAGGTCCAACTATAAGACCGTTGTGAAACTAATTCTGTCTACTCAAGTTTATATACACACAACATCCAATAAAAAAAAATTACTGCTTAATGCAATCTCAGATCCTTATTCCTGGTGTTCACGAGATATAAAATTAAGTTGGGCCCTTCCCACAACTATTAGTCAAAGCAAAATTACCAAATGTCCAAGGGCTAATGAGACCCTATCACTTACAAATGACATTTTGAAATAAAACAGATGGGAATAGTCCTACGTCACAACCAGACAACAAAAATCAAAAAGCAACAAAAATACCCTATTATCTTATTATTTGAAAGAGCACAATAAACTCCCGTCCCCAATTAAACTTTTGTGTTATCAACAAAACTCGGCCTAAAACCCAAAAAAACTTGTTATTTGACTTTTCCTCAATTTCTAAGTATAATGTCAATAAATCCAAAAACTTGTGTTTTCCATTCCAATCCCATCTGGACTCTAAATATTTTAAACGGTCGAACGCTCACAGGCGAAACAATATCTTATTTCAAAGAAAGGGTGAAGATATTTTGAAGCACCCTGTGTAAAAAGGAAACTATTATTAAAAATTGTTTAGATCAGCGTTAACTTACTAATTCCTAACCTAGATATATCTAGTTCCCTCATGTGCATGTTACTATTTTAATTCCTATCCTAACTAAACAGATCACAAAACCTGTCTTTCTCTGCAAGTCTGCAAGGTATTGGAAAATGTCAGAGTCAGCCTGTAGGCCAAATTTGGATGTATTGTAAATTAGCGAAAACCGAAGTTGCGAAATCCTAAAAAAAGATTTGTAAGAAGTCCTCGTTCATCGATTTCTACACTCCGAACCAAATATTTCTTCTAGTTTCACCCAGCTCGCGGGAGGAAAAACCCCTAATTATTGCAATATAAAAGCTAGGTAGTTCTTTTATACCTTCTACAACTATCAGATTAAAAAAAATATAAGCCCTCATCAAAGAAATCCTATCGTTTTTAAACTACTCTTAGATTGGAATTATTTTATACAATTATATAAAATAAGTAAGAAAGTGTTTTAAAAATCAATGATCCTAAATTTATTGTTTAAACCTGATCATTTTTCCATTTATTCCACAAAATGTATTGTAATATAAAAACTAGTTTCATTATTTGAGGCCACCAGTATGAGATTAAAAAAAAATTTAAAAAAAAAAAATATTTCTTAATTGTCCACAACTTCCAAACTTTCATCCCTAAATAGGTACTTTCTCAGTCTAACATCATCCATCATTATCCAACATAATGCTTTAATTTCAGAAGCAACAAAACGAAGATTAGTGAAAAAACTAAGCAAGTGCGTTGGAAGTTGAGTTACAATGGGCGCAGATGTAAGGCCCCGGGCTACTATAAAATCTAGCATCAGATGTCTCTAAATCTTAGTACCCTTTAAGTACACGCCACTGTTCCGAAATGCAAACTATCAAAAAAAATTATGATATTCTAGTCAGTCTGCTTGATTAACTAAGACAGAAAGTTCCCCTTTTTGTAACTCAAGAATTGCCTGTTTGGTCCCCCCAAATAAAAAATATCCTGTCTGGTCACCCTTTAAAACTACGACCACCATACCAACCGATTTGACCAAACCAAAAACCCGAGGTGTTTACAGAAAAAAAAAATCTTTTTAAGAAAAATATTTTTACCAATTACCACCATCATTTCTATCTAGTTGAAAGTCTCTCTTAAATTCACTGACCAATTTCACGGCCTCAAAATGACATTACTTAAAAACTTTACAAATGAACTAAAATAAAATCAAAAAAACTTATATCTATATTTGTCTCAGTTAGACATTTCTTTTGTGGTATTATATCTAGTTGGCCTTCCAATTTATTTTCTCTGTTTTCAATCCGGAGCAGGCAAAACTTCTCAAGGCTCAAACATAAATGTTTGCACTCCAGTGGCCATGACCAAGCTATGACTTGAACGCAGAAAATATACAGAAGGAAAACAGTTAATAACCAGAAAAACTTTAATTAATAGAAATACCCGTAGGTCTTCTTTTAAAAAAATGCACTCCTAAGCCCAACGCCGTATTCTATTAAAAAAAATTTGTCTAGTCACGAAAACACAACTAGACTTGACAATCAAAGACCTAAAACACTGTCAAAAAAAAAAATACAAAAAAAATGCTAACTGGACTTCTGGCGTTGATGTTCAGCCAATATGTTGCTCTAGGAATTTTAGCCTTATGTTCCCCAAACTTCCGAGCTAACACCAAGTAGTAGTAGTACCCTCCTCTGACCCGATGTAACTGAGTGATGTAAGATGTTAAATGCCATCAACAGTTACCTCCAAAAACAAGAAAAGAAAATGACAATGCAGAACTAATTTTCCTTTTCTTTTATTTTTATTAATTTATACTATATTGACCTTAAAACAACCCAGCTAAGAAAAATTTGTGTGCAACCCTGTAAAAATATTCCAACTTTCAAGTGGTGATATCCGACAAAAAATTAAAATCCCCAAAAAACAATATGTTGTTGACCTATACAAACTAAATTGACTGCAATTTTTATTCAAAAGGAGGAAATCTACAAATATAATTGGCGGAACAATTTCTATTTTATCACAAGCAGGAAATAATAAAATAATATTAGTAGTAGGCAACCTGTAGAAAAAAAATTTGATAGAAAAACACACTACATATGTCCTATATTTAAAACTTAAAAAGACCATGTCTGGAGTTCCATCCACCTATAAATCAAAAAAAAATTGAAGTAAATATACATTAATGTGTTTTTTCTTTAAAAAATTTAAAACATGTTTTTCCTACAAAAAACTTCAAAGAATTAAGAACGTGATTTGGACGCAGTTGAATAAAAACTCCCATGCTTTTTATCTACTTATTTTCTTAATAAATAAAATGATTCTTTTCTTGTCCAAGAAAAAACTTGTGAAGATAAGCTAATAAAAAACTATGAGAATTACTAAAGCAACAAAACGAATTCCAAATCCAAGCTTAAATATTACCAAAAAGAATATTAAAAAAATATTATCAAAACCAATGATGATTTTTGTTTTTTATTAAATAAAAAGATAAAAGGTTTCTAAAAAAAAATCTAACCAAAAAACACACTTTGGGCGCCATTATGTGATGTATAAAATTGCGACACTATAAAAGCACGTCGGGTGTCAATTTGTGACGTATAAAAAACGTTGTCGCCAATGGGGCTTTCCCATAAAAAAAAGTACCTCTTTTTTTGGGTTATACATCAGCCGACAGGCCATCAAAAACCATTCCAATACTTTTTTTTCCAAAAAACTTTTTTTTTCTAGGCGAAAAAACACATTTTTAATCAGCGATTCAGTGACCCACGGAATTTTTCAAATCTACCTTGTGACGTCAAAATCTACCTTGTGACGTCATCGAATATCTGGTCGATTGTATTGTAATGTAAAGTGACTAGTTAACTGGGGGACTGGAGGGACTTTGCGTCTGCCTCGTTGCTCCGATATGCAACTGTCAGAAAACGTTGTTTTGACGTTTTGTAGTTCTATGGTTTTGTTTACCACATTTATTTTTTGGTAATTTAACTTTGTTTTTAGTGATTTTTGAGTTTTGAAAGAATATTTTACGTTGTTATTTTCCACAGTGAGCCTACAAATTTCGGTAAGTTCTTAAGTGTGCAACCGAGGGTATAACAGAGTGTGCACAAACGTAAATTTATTGGACTTTGTTGCTGATGGTATAGTGGAAAAGACAATCCTATATTACTTAATTTAGGTTTATGCATTAGGTATATGTTTGTTGTTTAAAACTGCCTTTATACACCTAGCAATAAAATTTGCAACTGCGAAGAAGTTGTTGCAGGAGAAAAAAGTGTAAAAAGGTCGATATAAAGGCACTTTTATAACAAGTTAAAAAATCTTTAAAATGATACCTTTTAAAAAAACAACAAAGTGATTAATTTAGTTCAATTATAAGTTGATTTGAGATAAAACAAGTTAGGATAGGGCCCCTTGGTAGACCCATATAGGTTAGGTTTGGTTGAGTAGTTTAAGAGGTATAGAGGAGTGTTCACAAACAATGGATTTGATAGGTTTATACAGGGTGTTTTTGAATAATGTGCTAATATTTAAAAAGCTAATTTTCAGGTCCATTTTGAGTCAAAAAACTTGATATGCATATATGTACAGTGTACTCTGGTTATAACGTACCCTCAAGGGCCCAGAAAATATGTACTTTATAAGCGGATGCACATTGTAAACAACACAAATAAAAAGAAGAGTATTATGGTCAGACCTATGAAAAATAACTGAAATTACATTATAACCCAGCTACGTTATAACTGGAGTACACTGTATGTGTTAAATGTCTTTGAGATACAAGGTAAATATTAAAAATTTTGACAAAATCATTTTTTATTAATAAATCTGTTACTGCTCTAGATCGTTTTATGAAATTTGATACACACTTTGTATTTATCAAGAGGCTGTTTTCGATGTCTACCTTGTTTTTATATTTGACTAGGGGCATTCATGTGGAAATTGCCTTTCATATTTTCAAAGAAAATAATGGTACTTATGACATTGTTTTTTATATGTAAATTTATCTCTAAAATTTTCATTCTCCCCTGAGCAAATGTCATCTCTTGCTTTTATTTGTTTGACATATGCTTTTTGTAAAAAAAATTTAATTAAATTCCTTCATTTACATCTTGCTAGACCCCTTACGAGAAAATACAATTTATAGTTAAAAGGAATATTGTGAGGACATACTTAACGAAAAAACAACAAAGATTGCGGGTAATTCCTCAAAAAGGGATATTAGTAGCTCACATACTAGTTTCAGTCTTCTTGGACCTCTTCATGTTTCCTTTTCAGACACCATCATCCCCATTAATCGTTCCTTAACACTTGTTACGCTCGTACCGAAGAGGTCCAAGAAGACCGAAACTAGTATGTGAACTACTAATATCCCTTTTTGAGGAATTTCCCGCAATCTTTGTTGTTTTATACAATTTATAGATTTTTTCAAAAATACTGAGGGCCACTCATATAGAAATGGCTCTAGTTAAAATGAAATAAAAAACGACCATTATACATCAGAAAATGCCTCTTGATGAATAGAAAGTATATACCAAGTTTTTGGAAAATCTTTAGCAGAGACATAAAGTAATATTTATGTATTAAGTATATATTATTCTATAGCAGAGATAAGACATTTAGGACATATGTTCATATGAAGTTTTTTTCTCAAAGTCAACCCAATAATTTCAGCCTTAAATATTAGTTATTCAGTAACACTCTATATGTAGACATTTATAAAAATATTTTTGACATATTTTATGAATAAAAAATAAAACTGCACAAAATTAAGCATCATAGGGTCTAGCACCCCTTCCCCCCAAGACATATTTCTGGGTGTGCACTGCTACAGATAAAACTTTATTAGCTAGAACATTAGCTCTCAATTACATAACTTTATCTAACCATGCATAGTGCCAACTTAAAATTTGACTTGACTTTGTCTTATATGAACTGTTAATGAATGGAAGATTGCATCAATCCATTTTTTCAAAATTAATCTGACAATATTTTTAATTCTTATATAAAAATGCAGTAGCACACCCAGGAATATGTATGATTTGGCTATTTTATTTTTAATTCATGAAATATGTGAAAAATAACTAAAAATACTAGGGCCTTGGACCCCGAGCCCCCGCCCCCCCCCTATGAGTGTGCGCCCATGTGGAATGTTAATGAATGGAACATTGCATACATCAATTTTTTTTAAATAATTTTAAATTACTTTTTAGGATTCTGTACAAGAGGATTTACAAAGTGTTGATCCGACAATTTGCCAAAATTGATCACATAATGATAGAACATATGGATTCCTTCAGTTTAGTGCAAAAATAAAAAATGTTAAAAGTGGAAAGTAAGTTAGGTATTGGGTTAGTGTTACTTGGAAATGTTTCTTTTATTTTATCAGAAAAACTCGTAGAAAGTGTAATACATAAGGCAGGTTTTACAACTTCTGTTGCTTTTAACTTCAATAATCAATAATAACAGCTAAACTAATGACATTTTTTCTACAAAAATTTATAGTGCTTTTATTCAACTTTGGTTGACTATACAGGGTGTCATTGTTCAAATTGAATGATATGAGGAGCTTATGTCTGATAAAAAATGCATATAACACATGGGTCAAAATTCTTTTGTTGTTGAGATACAGAGCATTAAATTGATGATTTTTTAAACTTTTTCGTTATAGGGTAAACACCCCAGTAATTACCACTTTAACTTTCAGCATTGACTATACAACACAATATTATAAACATTGCTGTAAGACTTTAACAATTTCCCTTACCCAGTAAAATGAAAAAATGTCAAAAATCCCCAGTACTTGCCAATTTTACCTATTAGTTACCAATATTGTCAACCAGAAATTGCCAAGTCCAGAACCATGATAAAGTTTTTTTTATTTAGGTAAGGTGTAAGTTCAGAGACAAAAATATATTTTAAAAAGGCATTATACTCTTCAGCATGTTGCACTTAGTTACTGCTAGTAATTTCCGAATAAAAATCCAATAATTGCCACCTTATGGCAAAACAAAAAGATTTGCTTTATTTTGAGTCACCCTTGCCAATTATTGAAGGACATATTTATTTTCCCAGTAATTGCCAACCCATGTCTGAATGGAATATCATACTTTCTCAAAACTTTACATTCTTGTAGATATTTACTTTTCAATCACATTTAACAATTCAAAAACCTATGGAATACCTTCCGTAATAAAATTCAATAGGACTTTTGGTAAAATCAGCCTGTGAGACCCAATTTAAAAAATATCTATTTTTTTTGACCCAAGTAGAATTGTCTTAATAATACCGCAAGTTATTACTAGAAGGCACCAGAAGGTGGGTAAAGTTGCAGAATTGTCTTGATAAAAAATAAAGAAAGCAAAGATGGCATCTACTGGGCCATGGCAACTACTGGGATATTTACCCTAACTTTCTTAAATGATGCAGTAAAAATATGAAATTTGGTGAATTTTTGATACTGAATCAGAACATGAGCAATAGATGTTTTTCTTTATGTTTTTTTTTTGAGAGAAAAAGATTTGATAATAAGAATTAGCAAAAATAAAAAGTTTTAAAAACTGATTTTTTACCAATTTCTGGAGGTTATTTTAACAGCCTGTATCTCTCATCAAAACACGAATATCACATTTTTGGTTCATACCTCATTGGCCAAATAATCATTTGGTAGTGACATATTTTCTTTTTTTGTAAAACCCTTCTTCCCCCACTCATCAACTGTAACAATGTTGTATCTTAAAAACAGAAAAGTGTGACCCCATGTTACATTTTTTTAAATCAGAAATGACCTATATTAGCGATCTCTAACTTTGTATAGGCACTTTACCTATTGATTTCTTTTATAAAGGTTTATAATATACTTTCTTTCTGGTTAAATTCGAAGTTCAATTATTTTTAAATAAATTTACACCACAACACTAACCCAAACTGTTTAATAAGTAAGGGCACATTTAATTGTACAGGATATGTCAAATTCGATGGTTTTGGGGTGTTTCAGGTATTTCTGGGCAAAAGAATGAATGAAAATGTCTTATTTTTTATAGTTTTTTTTTTGTATAAGGAATCCAACTTTTAAAAGAGAGCTCTCAATTTTTGTTAGAGTGACGAAGGAAGTGTATGGTGACAACGCTATTGGGCAGAGAGAGACACACATATTTGCACAGTTAAGGCCAGAATCACTCCCATACACAGAGTAAGGAAAATTATCTACACTGTGCTGATCGAAGTTAATAAGAAGGAAAAATTGATGCATTCTGAGTGCAAAGATTGTTCAGCAACTGGAGGTACATTTTTAAAGAAAAATTTAAAATTAAAAGTGCCTTTTAGTTCAGGCCCTACAAGGTCCGATACTGCGTTTAATGACAGAAGCAACACACTTGGTATGGATAGACATAAGACTCGCCCGAAGATTTTACGAAAGGGAACCACCCTTAAACGTGCTTTTTGACGGTTTTTTGATAATAACTCGAAAACAGTCAACTTTTCTAAAAATATTCTACAAATCATTTTGCAAGCGGATAAAATTTTATTTTTAACTATGTGCTTTAGTACGCTCTAAAGGCAGTTTTATATTCCTACAAAAAGAGGGGAAAATGTTTAAAATATGTATTTTTCTTGTAGCATTTTGTATCGTTAACACATTGTTTTAAAAAAAAGTACTTAAGGTGAGTAAAAAAATATTTTTAATTAGTATTAACTTAAAACTTAACTTTTCGAGTTGAATTCATAAATTGGGGGAGGGGGCACCCCCCCTCTCGCCCCCTTATAAGTGATCTTTTACAGTATTTTTCTAATTATTTGCAAACTATTAAGTTGGCCAAAAACAACTAAGTAATAGTTATTGAGGCTGACCACGATGTATAACACGTTTTATAGGCATTTAAATAAATGAATAATTTTTTTTAAATTTTATTAAATTTTACTCTCCCACATGTCTGGTTTTAAAACTCATTTTTCAAACGATGTACATCAATCCCCCCTCAACGCAGCAGTAGATCTTGCACAGTTGCCCCAAAAATGGTCAAATTTGATGTACACTTGAATCTTCATTTATGACAACCATGTTATAACATTACTAATACACATACTGCGTTTAATGAGAGAATCAACACACTTGGTATGGATATAGAGTATACTCCCCCTAATCTTGGCGGGGGGGGGGGGGGTTCCCTCTCCTTAAATATATTTTTTTTTTCTAATAAACCGAAAAATGTCAAAATTTTTAAAAATATTCCACATATAATTTTTGGAGCAGATAAAATTTTCTATCCAGCAATGTTTGTGCCCCCCCCCCTGAAAGCAGCGGCGCACGTTCCATAGGCGTACGAAAGAAGGGTTACATACAAGTTGGATAAAAAATACCCTTCTTTTCTATTGAACATGCACCCCTGCTTCCAGAGGTGGCCAAGAACATTGCTATAAAGAATATTTTGTCTGGTCCAAAAATAGTTTCTAGAAGATTCTTAAAAAATTTTAAATTTTTCGGTTTACTAGGAAAAATGTTAAAAAATATTTAAGGGGGGGACCACCGCCCCGCCAAGAGTAGGCGGGTGGATCCCCCTCGTTTGAACGCAGTATGTGTATTAGTGATGTTCCAGCATAGTTGTCTTAAATGAAGATTAAAAATGTATATCAAAGGAGGAGGCACTAAATACATTGTTTACCGGGACGCGTCAGATGAGCTGAATTTGAGATATGTTGAAGGCCAAACCTTCCTGATATTTTTACCAAAAAAATTGGGGGGTCATAGGATTCGTTTTCGAGCTATACTTATTTAAATGCGCGCCACTGAAATATGGAAAAATATGACCTTTTGTCGTTTTTTTGTAATAACTTATCGCCAAATAAAAACAAAAAATTGATATTAGTCTTATTTTATTGACAAAAGAGTCCTTTTAGGAATTTTATCAAGTTTTAACATATAGTTTGCGCCACATACCTACAGAGTGACTCAAAATAATTTTTAAAAAATACAGGAAAAATACCTGATATGTATTACGTATAAAGAAAGGGAACTAAAAATGTATAGTCAAAATTAACTTCACTTGCTTTCATGTGAGTCGGTTTAATTATTCTGGAGTGATGTTTGCATAATACGTTATGTTATAAACAGGGTATTTCAAAAAAAAAATTAATTCAACGCATGACATATTTACTAATTGTCTACGAAATAATGTGTTTACTGGGATGCGTCAAATGAGGTGAATTTAAGATAGGTTTGAGCCTAAACCGTCCGGATGCTTGTTTCAAAAGAATTGGGGGGTCATCGGTTTCGTTTTCGAGCTAAAATTATTTAAATGGATTATGGAAAAATGTAAGATTTTGTAGTTTTTTGTTATAACTTCTCGTGAAAGAAAAATAAAAAACCAATATGAATTTTATTTTGTTAAAAAAAAAAGAGTCTTTTTAAGTATGTTCTCATTTTTTGACATATAGTTTTCGTCACATATCTACATAGTGGCTCAAACTATGAATAATTGAAATACAATAATAATAATAGACTTAATAATGGGTATGTCAAACATTTTTGAAATTTGCATAACATGTGTACTAATTGCCTGTGGAATAGTGTGTGGAAAGTGTTTACTGAGATGCGTCAGATGCACTGAATTTGAGATATGTTAGAGCCTAAACCGTCGTAATACTTGTTTCAAGAAAAAGTGGGTGGTGATCGGTTTTGTTTTCGAGTTATACTTATTTAATGCTAGAATATAGGAAATGTGGGGCCAAAAAGGGGTCTACTCACCCCTTTCCGGGGGTTCTGCCAAAAATGTTTAGAAAGAAAGCCTGTGAACAAACTTAATTGATAAAAGTTTAAATATCAACTTTTTATCCCTATATAAAGAGATAGAAGTTGTAGCGAAAATCTGAAAACCGATGACACCCCCCCAATTTTTTTGAGCAAGTTTCAGGATGGCTCGGGCTCTAACATATCTCAACTTCACCTGATCTGACGCATCCCGTTAAACACATTATTCCGCTACACAGTTAGTACACCTATTATTTGTTTAATTTAAAAAATGTTTGATTTAGCCTGTTGGTTTACTACATAAACCATTGACTTCTATACCAGGGCCTTATACAACTCAATGACATAAACCATTATGTATGTAAATGTAACTTTATAATAATTACAACGACTCACATTGAAGCAAATTTATTTATTTTATTTTATATTTAACAAATCCCAGATATTATTCCTGTATTTCTGTTATTCATATTTTGAGCCACTTTGTAGATATGTGACGAAAACTATAAAAAAATTGAAAACATACTTAAAAAGAGTTTTTTTTTTCAACTAAATAAAATTAATATTTTTATTTCTATTTGACGAGAAGTTATAGCAAAAACACTACAAAAAGTCACATTTTTCTTTCTTCCAGTGGCGGATTTAAATAATTACAGCTGGAAAACGAAACCGATGACCCCCAATTTCTTTGAGACGAGTATTTAGACGGCTTGGGCCCTAACATATCATAAATTCACCTCATTTAACGCATCCCGGTAAACTTACTATTCCGTAGTAAACTTGTCATGCGTTGAATTATTTTTTTTTTAAATACCCTGTAAGCTTATCACATAACCTATTAGGCAAACATCACTCTAGAATAATTAAAGCGACTCACATAAAGGCAAGTGAAGTTAATTTTGACCATGCATTTTTAGTTTCCTTTCTTTATATTTAATAATTCTCAGGTATTTTTCCTGTATTTTTTTTATTATTTTGAGCCACTCTGTAGGTATGTGACGGAAACTATATGTCAAAAACTGATAAAATTCTTAAAAGAACTCTTTTACCAATAAAGTAAAGCTAATATCAGTTTTTTATTTTTATTTGGCGATAAGTTATTACAAAAAAACTACAAATGGTCATATTTTTCCATATTTCAGTGGCGCACATTTAAATAAGTATAGCTCGAAAACGAATCCTATGACCCCCCTAATTTTTTTTGGTAAAAATATCAGGAAAGTTTGTCCTTCAACATATCTCAAATTCAGCTCATCTGACGCGTCCCGGTAAACAATGTATTTAGTGCCTCCTCCTTTGACCATTTTTGGGACAGCTGTGCAAGATGTACTGCTGCATTGAGGGGGGAGTGATGTACATCGTTTAAAAGAAAATTTCTTCAGCTCTAAAAATACGTTTTAAAACCAGACATGTGGGAGAGTAAAATTTAATAACTTAATTCCACACTTCTTATTTATTTAAAGGCCTATAAAAGGTGCGCCACTACTGATGTAAGGGGGGTGTGTAATACATCGTTAGAGAGGACTTTTCATCAGCCTCAATAATTGTTACTTAGGTGTTTTTTGCCAAGTTAAAAGTTTGCAAATTGGGAAAATACTGTAAGAGAGCACTTTTGAGGGGGGTGAGAGGAGGGATGCCCCCACCCCCCATTTTAAATAAGGTTAACTAGAAAAAGTCAGTTTTAAGTTATTACTAACCAGAAATAATTTTGTACTTGTTGTTTAATTGTTCAACATTTTTGTTTCATTTAAGGATTTCCACAAACACATTTATTTTTATTTCAAGGAGGCTATATAAAAAAACATATCTAGCTTAACAAGTATTTAACTGTATACAATGGGCTTTTAAGCCATAATATTTTTTTGTAAAAAAATAGTGCTAAGGATAAAAAATACCACAAAAAAAAATATGGGTGTCTCTAGAAGGTCTGTACAAAATCTTAGCACATATTCCTGAAGTCAAAATAAGTTGATTTAAAGCAACTTACCTTAGTCCGAAATTGCTCCGTTTCAGAGATACAGGTGAATTTAAAAATTTTATGAGCGAAATTGCCGAAAACAGCAAACTTGAATAAAGCTTTGAGAACAATAGTCAGTAGAAAACTGGTCGTTGCTATAAAAACGGAAATATTTCGAAAACGACTTACTTAAGCGCATATCAACAAGAGTACCTTTTTGGCTTAAAAAGATTGAGGAAAATATTTTCTTAACTAAAAAAGTTAAAAGTTACACTGAGAAAAAAGTTATAGTCATTTTAAACTATAAAAAGAGCATTGTGAAGCGCCCTCTAACAGGCACAGTGAAAAAAAATCCATATTTAGGTTTCGCATCCCAAAAAACCCCCGGGTACCAATTTTTAAAGTAATGCGTTGAGAAATGTTTATAAATTTTAAGACAAACGATTTTTAAATTTACCACCCTGTATCTCTGAAACGGAGCAATTTCGGACTAAGGTAAGTTGCTTTAAATCGACTTATTTTGACCTCAGGAATATGTGCTAAGATTTTGTACAGACCTTTTAGAGACACCCTGTATATATATTTTTTTAATTTTCCCCCTTTTTTGTACGCTAATGGAACGTGCACCACTGCCGTCAGAGGGTACTAAGGTACATCGTGGAAAAAGAAATTGTTTCCGCATGAAAAATGATCTCCAGATTTTTGGAAAAGTTGTCTGTTTTCGAGTTATTAGCAAAAAACTATCCAAAAGCACGTTTAAGGGGGGGACCACTCCCCTGCCAGGGTTGGGGGGGGGGGTTTTCCCTTTAGTAAAATGTTTGGGCGAGTCTTATGTCTATCCATACTAAGTGTGTTGCTTCTATCATTTAACACAGCATATAGCTTAAATCTTGGATGTAGGGCCTGAACTATGTTTCATAACTGTCAGACCCTCTTTCTACAAACTACAAATTTAAAATGGGCCATTTTTTACTGTTTTTACTCGTAAAAACTTTTTTGTTTAAATTTTAAATTCTACTAGTACAGGGAAACTAGGGGGTTTATTGGGAACTAAATAACATAAAGCTATGACTTGCCTTAAGTGATAGCCCTTAGCTTTGTAAAAAGTCCCCACCTCTCACTCCTTGTCAAAATGGCGCCGTCATCTTGAATTTTTGCTCATTTTTCTCTGTTCTTTTCTCAATAACTTTTAAAGTAAAGCTTTTTTGAAAAAAGTTGATGAGACAAAAGTTGTGGACAAATAAAACACGCACCAAACGGTGTTACTCTGGTGGTTCGGTTCATGCCATTTTGTAAAATGTTTGCTTATTTTCTTAATAACTTCTAAAATCAAGCTTTTTGAAACCAGGTCTAATGACAAAAGTTGTAGACAAATAAAAAATGCATCAAACAGTGCTATTCTAATATTTATACCTCAAATGGTTTTAAAGATAGGAAATTTTAAATTTATTTTGTAAAATTTTATTTTATTTCTAGTTTTTATTAATTTGCTGTTAAAAAAATAGTTTAAAAAAATGTCAAATCAAGACTAGGCGCAATCACTTTCATTGTGGTCCCATAAAACAAAATTACAGCCCCGACCTCTTTCCCTTCAGGAACATTAATAAAATGACGCTGCCTTGTATTTTTGACTATTTTCCTTTATTAGCCTTTTTCTCAAAAAGTACTTCCTTGTTAAGAAAATATGTTAAAAGAAAATTTAAATCTCATTAAAAGACCTAATAAATGCGATGCTTTAGAGTAGCCAGGCTACTACCCTTGCCAAGATACGTACACTTAAGCATCCCCAATATGCCGATTTCTAGCATTTTATTTAAAACAAACACATGCACATTTTTTATTTTAAGCAATTTTCTTAGAAACAAAGCAATTTGTGAAAAAAAGTATATAACACTTTTAGAAAATAAAATTTCCGTTTAAAACATATACCACTCTGTGCAGTATAGAGTGTAGGTAAAACTCCAATGGTGCTTGTATACTGGAATCGCCTTTTAAAATTCAGTTTTTATTATTTATTACAATTTTTACGAATTACAAATTGCAAAACAATTTTTTTTTAATGATCCGTTTTAGGGCGCCAATAAAATATTCACTGTAATATTGATCAAATTATGTTATACATCGTCAAATGGTATATTTTATCGTCTAAATCAGAGACATATAAATTTTTTCCTAAAGATTCAATAGATTTTCGACGATTTCTGTAAATCACACACTAAGTTGTACATCGTTAGAAAGAAAATGTAGTTTTCTTAATAAACGTTTACGTATGTTTTCTAAAAATGATTAGTTTTTACGGAAATTGCAAAAAACTTATATAAATAAATAAATATTTGTTGTGATTGTTTGTTGTTGGAATGCTTAAGGGTATGTATCTTTGCAAATGTTACCTAGGAAGCTCGGAGATATCTCGTTTGATAGGTTATTTGATGAACTTTATATTTCCATTCTAAACAATTTCTGAAGAATAAGTACTTTCTCAATAAAAAGCAAATAAAGGAGAAAATAATCGAAAATCCAAGATGGTATAAAAGCATCTAAACAAAGGAAGGGATTGTGAAATTTGCAATATTTGTTTGAAGTATAAAGTAGTCATCAGAAATAAAACAATGTTAAGAAAATAAAACTGACAAAAAAAAACCTCATGAGTTAGAACATTGCATTTTTTACAATCACACATTTTTTGCAGACTGACAGTTACAAAAAATAATTTTCATAATATAACTTGGTGCTAAATTGACGTCCTTAGTAATAGGCTTTAATGTATTTTTAACCAAAGCAAAAAGTACCTATTTACTATAGAACCACCCAAGTAGTACTGTTTTGTTTATAAGTTTTCTACAATTTTTGTAACAAATTGTTCTTTTTTATAAAACTGATATTTTTTCAAAGAATTAAGAAGAACTCAAATAAGGCAAAATTTTTACAAAATTAAATAAATTTACAATAAATTCCCCACGGGGGTGACTTTTAGTATCTTAATAAGAAAGCTAAAAGCTATCAATTAAGCCAAGTCATCATGTTTATGTTATTTAGTTCCCAATTCACCATAAATAGGCCTTTCCCGTTTCCCGTAGTATACACTATTTTATGCTTGTCAAAGAACAAAATTTGCACACTAAAATTTAAAGCTCTATCATATAAAAATATTGAGAGTTGGCTTTGTATACTTATTCCTTAGCATCAAAACCCGTTCCCATATAATCTCTATAAAAATCCACCTTGAGCTTCGTTAAATGTAAAGCTACGAAGAAATCAATTTTTTGCGACTTTGTAAATACAAATAACTTTTGCAAAAAAATCAAGAGAGTAAGAATAAATACGTAGAATAAAATATATTTTAGAATAAAAAAAAACGTCGTATAATAGTAAAAAAATTTTATATCTGATCTCGTTGCATTTTCGGTTTTAGATCATGCAGAACTTTTATGAGGAATAACTATTTTACAAAAGGGAAAATGGATCTAAAGTTTAAAGTGTTCTATTTATTTTTTCTTTTTTTTTTAAATTTAATTTTTGAGAAAATCCCAAAAAAAAATATTTTTAGGCAATTTGGGGCCTTATATCTAGCGAAGTTTAACGAGGATTTTTGGCAGAATATATGGGAATGTGGCTTATATTCTAACTAGGTATGCTAAAATGCTGTAAAAGTATGGCCATATACAGTGTGTGCGAAAATTTGCTTAACAAATTGGGATTTTCTTTAATATTATGTTTAGCGAAAAATTCTTTCTGCAGATAAGTTTTGCTTCATCTAAAACGTTAAGCAGTTTTTATGTTAAAGGTCACAAAAAAAAATCGTCAAAATCCAAAATGTCGGCGAAATGTTTAGCTTCATAAATCGAAAGCCTGACGTAAAAATTAAGAAAAGCGCTTTTGTAGGACCTTTTATTGTCTTTAATTTTTGTTAAACTATTTTTTTCTAAAACATACAGAAAATAAATATTTTTAAAATAACCCTTTTCGTGCACCCTAAATCGAAGATGGTGGGGGGAGCCGGCCCCCCAAGGCCGAAAACTAGCAAAAAACACTACCTTTTGCAAGCTGGGGGTCTTTTTTTTGCTCTAATGACTGGCCTAAGAGCGGTAAAACCAAATAAATGTAAAATGTTTATCCCAGCATAGACATATATATTTTTGGAATAACTTTTCTGTTTTCGCTTTACAGGGGAAGCGAAGAACCAGAATGCACCTGCACCACATCATATTGGAAAAAATAGTTTTTATCTGATGTTGGAAATGACAAAAAGAATCTTTGACGCGAACTTCAACGATGGCGCTGTCTGGTTCAAGCCCTACATTTTTAGCGAAATACTGCGTTTAACGAAAGGAGCAACACACTTGGTATGGATAGGTATGAGACTCCAATCATTTAAGGAAGAACTTTTAAATTTTTATTAATCCAGGTATCTTTATTTAAGACAATCATACCCACATACCACAGGACGTCCATTTTAGATTGAGGATGCCCGGTGAAGGAGTGGTTCCCACCTTTAATATACTTTTTAACTGTTTCTTGCAATTAACTGCAAAATTATTAACTTTAAGAAAAAGGCCTGGAACCAGATGCTGTATAGAAATTAAAGATTCTACAGGGGTTTTCAAAATATTGAGCAAAAACTAAAAATTGTGTTTTTAAAAAAATTTAAATATTGTCTCCATCTTGTATACATACAAATTTAATGAAATTTGCTAGTTTTGTATTAGCGATGTACACTTGTGCTCCTAAAAATCCCGTATACAAAAAAATTATTACTGATAATTTTTAGTGTAAGTTACTGAAAATCCAGTTAAGATATCTTGGCATTTTTAAGTTTTGTGTGACAACCATAATGTCAAAGTCAATCTTTTAAATGTCATTTGGTACTAACACTATAAACTTAGTCAACAACAAAATATAAGTTCCCTATTACAAGTTTCCTTGTATGGGTTTTTTACAAGCACGAGTGTACGTTAATAGAAAGCAAATTTTGTCTGTTTCAAAAATGATCTCCAGAAGCTTTTCAAAGAAGCTGACACTTTTTGAGGCAGTTTTCGAAATTATTGAAATTTTGACAACTTTAACAGTTGTTGAGATAGTGGTTAACAGCCCACTACCACAGTTTTTGAAATACCTATAAAACTGGTATTTGTAAAAGTCAACCTAACATTTTTTTGAGCTTTTTTTTACAAAATAAATGTTTTAATGTTATAAACTGGTGATATTTTATCATTTTTAATACAAGCTGGACACAAAATCCATAAATTAAAAAATAACCACTTACAAAAATGAGAGGGCTTTGTAGCTTAAGGCAGTGCGCAGTGCTTGATACTATCGTAATGAAGTGTCAAATAAGCATTCCAAAAACTCCCTATTACCAAAAAGCACATGTTAGGGAAGGAACCCATTCTAAATATTCGAAAGAGTCTCATGTTTATCCATACAAAGTATGTTACTCCTTTTATTAAATGCAGTATCTGAATGCGTAGGGCCTGACTGAGCTAGGCCTACTTAGAGACCATGTATGTATGACATACTTTAAAGAAATAGAGACGCGACAAACTTACCAAAGTCAATTTTATTTAAGTCAAAATCAGGGAAATATCGTCCTATATACTCTAGCACTGTTTAGAGAGACGAGTCGGAAAATAAAAATAAACTATTTTTGACAAAACATGTCATACATACAGGGTCTCTAGTAATGCTATAAGCAGCCTTCAGGGCATTGTTCCATTTTGTATTTCAAAATAAAATAGTAAATTTCGAATTTTTAGTCTAGGTTAAGTTTAAAATATATATTAAGTTAAAAACATAATACATATTTTTATTATTCCTAATTTAGTACAATAAACTAATGTTTTTTTAAATGTTGCACTATTTTTTTGCCTCCTTTTGTTTGTTTATAATAACTTTTCTTCCACTGTAAAATGGTTTTTATAAGTTCCAGTTAAATTTGCAAATTTGTTTTATTTGTAAAATTAAATTTCTAAGTTGTTTTTTTAGTTATTGATAAAAAAGAAAAAATATTAACATACAATATTATTTTTTTTATTATGTATCTTAGGGATTTACCTGTTAAAATTTCGAGCCCCTAGCTACAGGCGAACCGAACCGAACCAAACCGTAAAAAATATATATTTTTTTTTATGGGCTTGTTTTTAATTTTGTTAGCAGTGACCAATCTGACTTGTTTAGATTACCCAATATAAATATTTTCGAGGAAATATTAACAATTTTTAAAATTATTTTATAAAGGTTTAATTAAAACAAATGTTTGCTTATTAGATTGAAGGGAATCCATACTACATATGTACCAAATTTTAACATTTAATAAGATGCAGAGCGAAAGTTAACATAGGGTCGAAATTTTAATGTGATGTGATGTGTGATATATCATAATAAAATTTACTGTATTAGATTTATAATCTTGAGAATTGCAAATTTTATATTAACTTAGACATTGCAGGGTTGATTTTTTAAAAACAATCACGCTTTTATAGTTGTTTTACTTTTGCATGGCAGTTCGCAAATTTTGGTCCAAATCGAATCATTTAATTGTCAAAAAGATTTTCAATAGTAAATTTAGACAATGTCACAAAAAGTAGGTAAGATAAAAAAAAGAAAATGTTTACAGTAACCCAAAAATAATGAGAGTTTTAATGTATTAAATGTATGGTTCTAGCACACATTAAGTTAATTTTTAAAAAATATATTTTTTTAGCCCCCTCTCGATCTCTGAAAAATTTCCTTAGTTCAAGTTTAAATTTTTGAAGTGTAAACTTCTTCAGGCGCGTTTAGCAGTTTTTGTGGGTAGTGAATTGAACTGAGCCGTCAGGCTCGGCTATGTAACGCTCATTCGGGTGAAGTCGGCTTGAGTGCAGATGAAGGCCAGTATTATTAATTTCGCCTTGTTGAAGTTTACACTTCTGCCGTGTGGTCTTAAGCACACATTTTTTTTTAGACTGAGTTGGTTTCTAACCTTGTGAGGGATAGAGTTAAATTTTGTTGCAGAAGAAAATAAGGGCTTTTACTATTGCTGGATGCAGACCTTGTATTGTGGTGATGGAAGCTATTTACAGCTGGGAACTGATCTTGGTACCTCCGTACATAAATTGGTGCCTCAAGAATTAGAATACAAGGTGCTGGCAAAATATTGTGCTCTTTAAATATAGGTTTGCGTGATCCAAGAGCATTTGCTTTAAAAATTTCTCTTAATATGCGATTTTGCAGTATCAGAATGCACTTAAAGTTTCTGTCTTGGCCCCAGAAAAGTATCTGATACATTATATGGCTAAATGCCAAAGAATAATAAATATTTACTAGTTGTTTTGTTGCTAAAAGATTTTTGAGGTTTAATATTGCAAGAAAACTTGCTCACGCCCAACTTTCCTGCTACATAATACAGTGTAAGCATTTCATCTACTATGTGAAAACCCAAAAACGTACATGTCTGCAACCGATTATTTTTTTTTTAATATAAGATTTATGTCAGTGATTTGTTTTACTGTTTTTGTTGGATTTATAGCTTGTTTTTCTCACACCATTCACTAAAAATTTTTAAAATAAAGATTGTATTTGCCTTAAGCTCTTTTAATTTTTCGGCTTGTTATTACTATTGTACAATCATCAGCATACATTACTATTTTAATAATTTGGCAAAGATTCAGGATATATTCAATCATGTCATTAATGAAAAGGATAAATATAAGTGATAATAAAACACTGCCTTCGGGGACACAATGATTAAGACTGGCTTCCTTTGGGATACTATACAAATTATCCCATAACTTAGGGGCCATAGGCCAACAGGTGATAGAGGAGGTGATGTCTGATGAAAAAGTTCCTATAATGCATGGGTCAAAACTCTTTCATTGTCGAGATACAGACCATCAAAGTTGGCGATTTTTTAAACTTTTTTGATAATAACTTTAAAAAAAACGCAGTAAAAATATGAAATTAGGTAACGTCGTGTATCAGAACAAGAGCAATAAATTGAAGTCAAAATTATTTAAAAAAAAAATTAGTCGGTCAATTTGTTTTAGAAAAAAACTATTTTTTTGTCATTAACTTTTATGAATTCAATTTTTTGTTAATAAAAACAAGTGTCTAGCGAGACATAGGTAATAATAAAATATTATTGATATTACTTAAAAGAATAAGAATGCAAAAATTAATTTTTTGAAAAAATTATTTTTTATACATTTTTGGAGGTTACAGCTTGTATCTCCTAAACTTGTAATTTTATCGAAAAAAGGAATACCACATTTTTAAATCACAATTAGCTAAGTATTTAGCGGGCTGTGACAGATTTCCTTTTTTTGGTAAAACCCTTTCCCCCCCCCCCACTCCTCTAACTTTAAAAATCTTAAAAACAGATGTGTGTTGGCCCCCATGTGATATTAACTTTTTTCTCGGAAATAGCCTCCTCTATCACCTGCTGCACTATGGCCCCTAAGTTACGGGCCACCCTAACTTAGGGCTTGAGCACAAAACTGTGGTTTAATTATATATAAATATTTTTTTAATGAATGAATAAAATATTAAATAATGCTGTTTTGAAACAAGAGAGGCTTTAATTTATAATTTATACATATTTTCTAAAAAAAAAAATTTATATTATATTTTCATTTTTCATGCATTGCAATTTGGTTGTTTACATGACTCCAAGATATTTTTAGCAGATGGCAGTAGCACCTCATCCCAAAAGCTTCAAGTTTTTTGCAGACAGCATCAGTTATCATCCAGGCTTCTACAAAATAAAAAAATTCACATTGTTTTTTTTTCTCCAAATTAAAATTTAAAAAAAAGACTTACACAACCAAATTTTGGTAAAAATTTTTCAAAAAGTTATAACTTGACAACCTTGCTTAGCAGCTAGCATAATGTGTTTTTTAAATTTAAATAAAAAACTGCACTATGTTTAAGTAACCTTTCCCTAACCATGAAGTATGTGTCCATATATTTTAACCAAGGCCTACTGGGCTTAAGAGATAGAAAAGGAGTGTAAAAGCAAAAGTTGTAGAGTTAATCCCAAACTGCCAGAAAATACATGCTCTTAAAATAATTGCAGTAGACATTGGTTGAAATATATGGCAACACCCTGTGCATACATATTCAGGGTGTTTCCTAATTGAATGTCAATATTTATAGGGGTGATTTTTGGGCCCATTTTAAGAAAAAAACTTCATATGAACTTATGTCCCAAACGTCTCACCTTTTGAGATACAGGGTGGTAAAGTTTTCAAAAATAAATAATTTACTATTAATATCTACAATACCACTTCAGATATTTTAATGAAATTTGTCATACATGTACTATGATTCAAGAGGCATTTTTTAATGTATCACTTTATTTTAATTTCCATCAGTGGCGTTCGTACATAATTTGACCTGCCTATTTTGGCAGACATTGATGGTATGGCACTGATTTTTCCTGAAATAAAAATTATTTTTGAAATCCCCAATCATTTGTAACCAAATTTGATCACTTGATTTTTTTCAATCCGATGCACGGTTTTCGCTTAAAAAAATAAAAACCGTTTCTCTCCATGATCATAACAATATAGTTAATATGGCCACCCTGTATCTCAACAGGTAAGACGTTTGGGACATATGTTCATATGAAGTTTTTTTCTTAAAATGGGCCCAAAAATCACCCCCATAAATATTGACATTCAATTAGGAAACACCCTGTACAGGGTGTCTCTAAAAGGTCTGTACAAAATCTTAGCACATATTCCTGAGGTCAAAATAAGTCGATTTAAAGCATTACCTTAGTCCGAAATTGCTCTGTTTCAGAGACACAGGGTGGTAAATTTAAAAATTAATTAAAAAATTTCATGAGCGAAATTGCCGAAAAGCAACAAACTTGAATAAAGCTTGGAGAACAATAGTCAGTAGAAAACTGGGCGTTGCTATGACATTTTTTCAGTGTAAAAGTAAAACACTTTAGTGAAATAGTCATTCAAAATGATTTCAGTATTCTGTTGCGGCAACGAACACTAAGAACGGAAATATCTCGAAAACGACTTACTTTAGCGCATGTTAACGAGAGTACCTTTTTGGCTTAAAAAGATTCAGGAAAATATTTTCTTCACAAAAAAAAGTTAAAAGTTACACTGAGAAAAAAGTTATAGTCGTTTTAAACTATAAAAAGAGCATTGTGAAGCGCCCTCTAATGGCCACAGTGAAAAGGTATCCATATTTAGGTTTCGCATCCCAAAAAATCCCTGAGTACCAATTTTTAAAGTAATGTGTTGAGAAATGTTCAAAAATTTCAAGACAATCAATTTTTAATTTACCACCCTGTATCTCTGAAACGGAACAATTTTGGACTAAGGTAAGTTGCTTTAAATTGGCTTATTTTGACCTCAGGAATATGTGCTAAGATTTTGTACAGACCTTTTAGAGACATCCTGTATATCCTTTAGTTTAATGATCTACACAAAGGTTGCTTGCAAACTTAATAAGGCCATGACTAAATATTTGTGTGCTGTTATTTGTCACATCAACATATTCTGCTGTTAGTTTGATGATTTATTGTAAAATATATTTAACTGCCTCTTTCAAAATTTGCACCATGCTTGTTCATATACTAAGACATAACAAAAAACGTCAGTAGACACTCGATCCAAGTTATTTGAGGGCTTTCCAACAATTTATCATATCCAGTTAGGTAACATGCAATGCATATATTCTGTATTTTTGAGTGGGGGAGTTTGTCCAAGAAAAAAAAATGGTTCAAATAATGTTTTGGATTTTTTTAGGGCATTTTTAAAGAGCTTTTCAATGATGTATTATGTTGTCCAATATTGCCACCGGTAATGGAGATATTTTGATTTTTCTAAATACATACCATTACTGGACTATGTCATCTGAGCAGGAGGGGCCTGTCTGAGAAAAAAAACTAAATACACTATTTTTAGCATTTTAAGAGCTTTCCAATCATTTATCACAACATCCATTTTTGATACCTCTAATAGAGATATTTCCATTTTCCTTGAAACATACCTGTACAATGATACAATAATTACTGTGGGGGGGGGAGGAGTAACTTTGATCGAGTATCACCCAATGTTCTTTTGTGCCAAAGTTCAAGCTTGTCCCAGAGATCAAACTGCTAACTAAAATGAATTAGTGAGAATAAGGACAGTACAAATTCAAAATTTGACATTTCGACCTATCATAGCTATTTTGCTTTTAATCCCAATCTGCATCGAATGAGTGTAAAAATGGTACTAATATCACTATATTAAGGTGTATGGCAACACTTATCATAAAGCATTGAGTGTAAGAACGGTGCCAGTCTGGACTTGTACGAGCATTTTTTTTGTTTTCCCAAAACTGTACCATTTGGACTTGTACTGTTCTTATTCTCACGGATTCAAATATTTTGGCATCATTTTACTCTAAATCAACGGACTATATGGGGAAAAAGCTAAAAGTATAAAACTTTAGTCCTCAGATTATATTTTGTATATTGCATGAACCGAACCGAACACAAAAACCACTACTTGTCTTTCTGTAACTTATTGAAAGTAACATAAGGCAATCTCTTTTAGCGTGTTACTTAATTTAACACATTGACTATTGTGTTGATCCCATAGCACCATCAACTGATTTGATTTCTACAGCTGCGCTGGTTCTATGGCCCCAAAACAGAGGCTGCTCGGTCTAGTTTTGGAAAGTGCAGGACACTTAAGTAAAAAAGGAAGAACCACAGCCTGCACATTTATTGGTTGTTATTTTTGAGTTAAATGGACAAGCAGTGCAAATTTTTTATTACAGTACATGGGAAACCTTTGAGTTTTTGTAAATGGTCCATACCCCTAATAAATATATAATTATTTCTCAATAATATTGACAAAAATCACTTAAAAAATAGTACTTGCTATAGACCATTTCCAAAAACTCAGGTTTTTTTATGCCGTATGAGTTCCCTATGTACCATACTAAAAAATTCGTTCTGCATATATTAAAAACTTGGCCTCAGAAAGATCATTTTTTTTGTATGGGGGCAGTCAATGTGTTAAAAACAATACCTAATTTCCTAAACTGTTTGGTTTTGTCTGTGAAAACCTTGCATTCCCTACTTTTATCACTTTCTGCTTCTATTTCTACTCATATAAATTTAAATATTCTTTTTCTTACAGTGATCTTGGCACACTTTATTGTGCCCAGATGTCGACAACAAATGACAAAAATATTGTTCCACGAGAATTCTTGCTTCTACGTTCACTCGCAAACACTTTTCAGTTGTAAAATCAAATTTTTATATATAAAACTTTCAAAAACTAAAAAGATAATTTAAAAATCACAAAATTTGTTAACAAATAAACAAAAATGACATATAACTGACACTTGAAGTTTTGACATCGGAGATCAAACGTGAAGTTAGGCTCCGCGCCAATGGTATTTTACGTTATTAGCCTACGCATCAGGTCACTCATATACCACTTTTCATGTCAAGTTGGTTGGCTCCATAGTATGCTTTCGACGTTTTTCTGGAACTCCAACTTTAAACCTTATTTTCTCCAAAACCAAGAGGTTTTGGGAAAAAAGAATTAATTTCCAATAAATAGCTATGCCTAAGGTACACAAATCCGCTGAGTCTGAAAAATGTGGGAAAGCCCCATTGTGACACTAAAAAAACGTTGTAATCACTCTATTAATTACTGAAATTATTACAAACAAATCTCTGGAAGCAGAACTGTATTTTCGAGCTAGTTAAAACATTGATATGCCCGGTAACTTTTATACAGTGGAGAAGGGGGGGTTCAGAAATAAGAAAAATTTAAGCGCCACATGTGTTTAATATCAATGTTTTACAAAAAGGATCTTAATTAAAATACAGTTCAACTCAAACGTTGTAGCCAAACAATGAAACTCTACCTAATTTCCAGGCTTCCAGAGTATTTGTGTAATTAAAAAAAACCAAAAAGAAATTGACTTATTGACAAAATAAAATTTTAAAAGATTCCTAAATGAATTAAAATGACACAAATACGAAGCGCTTTATAGGTAGACAGCAATCTCCAACAGGTCACAGTGTATCTACAATTGAGGCAGTAGTGGGAGACTCAATTACCTACTTTAATGGTTGTAAAAAAGTACACTACGAAATCATTCCATCATAGGAGAGATCTGGACCAAATATCCGCTGTCATCATTCTACATTGGGTAGAATGAGACAGACAACATTCCAGTCCGAGATCTACCCCATGAGGTTAGAAAATTGTTAAAAAAAACAAAAAAATAACCTCATTTTGCGCTACTCTATCTCTGTTTTTTCTGCAAAGTTGGTTCAATATTTATTGTAAAAGTTTTAACACCGGGAAGGATGAAGAAAATAAATAAATGAAATAGATGTTAACAAGTTAGGACCAAAATAGCAAGCAATAGCAATTTGGGAGTAGAAATTATAAATAAATATGCCGCAAAATGGTCGTTATGACGTCATACCTTTATCTTGCGTTTACAAGACAAAAAATTATTATTAATTACAAAAAAAAAAGTTAAATTTAAAAGCTTGCTCCTAGCTTGGTCCTTTTATACCTAAAATGATGTTTTATTTTGTAAACCTGAAGGTGTTGTTCCCAGACATCTTCTGTTACTCCGAGTTCTGGTCCTGCTTACGCCCACCCTGAATATCTCATAGCACATGGTGCTAGAGCAGCACATGGTCAGAAGAATGTTGCTGGATACTTGCCCCGAGCATAAAACACTGTGGAAAATGAAATATTTCAGTTTCCTGGAATTCGTCGGTTTTGCACAAGGTTCCCCTACCCCGAGTAACCTAAATAAAGCAGATATCAACAGATGAACTAAAACAACTCTACGTACCTTTTCCAGGGTTACAGCTGGTTCGAACCTTGTTCCACCAGCACAACCGTCCCGTTGATGGAATGGACAGTGTTGTAGACAAAGGAGAAAAACAATATATAGTCACAGTCTTTGGGAAGAACCTGCATTCACTTTTTGTTACTGGCACTGCAGTAACAAAAAAAAATCAATGGCGATACCAAAAGACCTTGTTGTTGGCCAGCCAATTCTTTAGGAAAGAGACATGACACCTTGTCCGAAAAAAATGAAAAAGCCGGAAATCTTAACTTAATTGGGTGGGGCACAGTACCAACCAAACTTTCCCGGTAAAATTCAAATAAAAATGAAAACCCATTTATAAAAATACTCGCCAACAAAAATTCCCTAGCGGTTGGGTTTGTAAGCCTGCCAAAAACCCCGCCATTTTCAAACTAGCCAATGACGAAGCACACTAGTTCTTCGGTACAGGTCTGTAGGGGGCAGCATGAATCAAGGGAATATTCCAAACCCTTCTGCTGCGCACTGAGGTGTTGTCGGATCTATTTTTACGGAAACTAATTTATATAATGGACCACTGCCAACATAGCAAGTAGGAGAAAAATAACCAGTTAGACTATAAGAAGTTTAGTATTGAAACCATCAACTGCAAAATCAATTACTGGAAATCAGAGCATGCATCAAACCCAGGAATATTCGAACACTCAACCAATTCCCATATAAGTAAAGCCATTCTAAGTGTAGAATTTAGTGTTATTTTAGTTATATTTTTAGTCAAAAGTTTCCTTTGCTCTTTATATATGTTTTCTCTAAGATTCATATATTTTGACGCCATTTTTGTACAACATTTTTACATTAATACAGTTGTTTCTGAACTTTGAACGTGAACATACGCCATCCAACCACTGCTTAAACTCGAAATGACGATGCTCAAATGTTAAGTTTTCGCACCACTAGCTAGCCCTACATAACCTTCAATCCGACTAACTGAGTTAGATATTAACTTTATTTAACTATGATTATATATTAATTTATATAATATCAAAATACGATTTTGTTTATTCTTTTAGTCCTGGATTTTATCCCTCGTTTATCCGCAATTTACAAAATTGCATGACTTGTATTTATTTTATCTTCTCTGATTAAAGTAGTCAGATATCAAAGTGGGCGGAGCCTCAGTTGTTCCTGGTCAAATCGTGGACCTAAATATGTTTTCGTGCTAAAAAAACTAGCTAATCCGTGAAGAAGAAAAGGTTCGGAAGAGAAATCATTGTCTAATATCCGCGAGAATATAAATAAACGAACGTATAAAATAAATGAAGTATTCCTGAAAACATTGTGAATGGTTTGTGATGTGGCAACGCCGCCAAGCCCACAGAATTATACCGGGTAGATTAGAATGCTTTCTCATTTCATTTATTTATTGAACGTACGCAGTCGCTAGCAAACCAGCTGATTATTCAATTCAGAACGTAAATAGACAAAAATGCCCAATTTCAAAAATGTTTTTATGTGATTTTTCCCAAACCTGTGATCCCAGATTCCAATTACGATGCCTAAATAATGCGATGTGCGCAGTGCCTACAATAATACGATGGAATGCCTCCTCCATAAGGTAACTTTCTGGACAATATATAACCTCAAAACCTAGCTCTATAAAATACCCTTCATTTGTGTATAGAAAAACGAGTCCAATAGTTTTGGTTATTTACATAAATAAACAAATATGTAACGTGTGCCTTAAGCGTAAAAATGACACGTTGCATAGTACCCTCCTCTAAACCGATATAACTGTGTGACGTAAGATGTTAAATGCCATCAACATTTACCTTCAAAAACAAGAGAAGAAAATGCAAAATAAACTCATTTTGCTTCCCATCTTTATTTTTATTAATTTATACTTTTAACTAAACAAAACTACCAGCTGTTAGGCTATCTTTACTTTAAAACAACCCAGCTAATAAAACTTTGTGTGCAACCCTGTATAAATATTTCAACTTATAAAATAAAAATATATAATAAAATAAATTGACTGCACTAAAGATAATCGGCGAAACAATTTCTATTTTATCACAAGCAGGAAATAATAAAATAATATCAGTAGTAGGCAACCTGTGGAAAAAAAAATTGATAAAAAACACACTACTTATGTCATATATTTAAAACTTAAAAAGACCATGTCCGGAGGTACACCCACCTATAATTCAAAAAAAATTGAAGTAAATTTACATTAATGTGTTTCCTTCTAAAAATTTAAAACAAAAACTTCAAGCAATTAAAAACGTGTTTTGGACGAAGTTGAATAAAAATTCTCAATCTTTTTCTTCTACTTTTTGTTCTATAAATAAGAATTGATCTTTTATTTTCCAAAAAAAGATAACCTAATAAAAAAACATGAGCATTAATAAAGCAACAAAACAAATTTCAAATCAACGCTTAAATATTACCAAAAAAAATATTTAAAAAATGTTATTTCAAAAACCAGTGATGGAAAATTTTGTTTTTTATTAAAAAATTAGATGATTTGGTATCATTGCGGTTGAAAAATAGCCAAAAACACCGACAGCCACTGAAAGCCTTTAACCTGGTTATGGCTGTAACACAAAAAATAAAAAAAATTAAAAAATATTTTTTTATTTATTTTTTATTAAAAAAAAAATCAATAATAAAATTACGTCAGATGTAAAAAAATAGCCTAATAAACGTTGGGCGCCAATTTTAACACTGTAAAAGCATGTAGGGTAACATTTGTGACACTTATACTTTTATGTAATTACTCTAATAAATTGCTGAGTAATTATGTGTAATTAACCAAATATCTGGAAGCAGAACTGTATTTCCCAGCTAGGTAAAACATTGACATGCCCGGTAACCTTTATACAGTGGAGAAGGGGGGTTTAGAAATAAGAAAAATGTAAGCGCCACATGTGTTTTAATGTCAATGTTTTACAAAAAGGATCTTAATTGAAATACAGTTCGACTCAAATGTTGTAGCCAAACCATGAAATTCTACTTCCTTCTGAGGCTTCCAGATTCTTTGTGTAATTTAAAAAAAAACCAAAAAAATTGACTAATGAAAGATTCTAAATGAATTAAAATGACACAAAAGATAACAATTTATAAGTAGACGGACATCTCCTAGTGTGCCTACATTTGAGTCAGTAGCGGAAGAATCCATTACCTAGTTTAATGGTTGTAAAAAAAATACACTCCGAAATCATTCCACCATAGCGGAGATCTGGACCAAATATCTGCTGCCATCATTCTACGTTGGATAGAATGAGACAGACAGCAACCCAGTCCGTGATCCACCCCATGAGGCAAAACAATATTATGAAAACGCAAAAAAATATAACCTCATTCTGCGTTCACCCTATCTCTCTTTTGTCTCCGCAAAGTTGGTCATTGGGTTGTAAGAATAACGCAAAAATTTAGTTCATCTTGTATATTTCAAAGGCTTTAACACCGGAAAACATGAGGAATATAAATAAATGAAATAGATGAAGCCAAGTCAGGGCCAAAATAGGACGCAATAGCAATTTCACAGTAAAATTTAACTTAAATATGGGTTATGACGTCATACCTTTATCTTGCGTTTACATGAAATGCAAAAATTATTATTATTATATGATAAAAAAAATATATTTAAATGGGTACTTGCTCCTACCTTGGTCCTCTTCTTTTTTTAGTTACTCAATTTTAATGTAAACCTGGAAGTGTTGTTCCCAGACATCTTCCCGCTACTTCCGGGTCCTCGTCTTGCCTGCGCCTTTCCTAGTGCTCGCTTAGCACATCACGCTGGGGCAGCACGTTCTTAAGTATACTGGATTCTTGCCCGAGCGTAAAACCCTGTGAATAATTAAATATTTCAGTTTCCTGGAATTCGTCGGTTTTGCACGAGGTTTCCCTACCTAGAGTAACCTAAATCAAGAACCCCATGACGACTCAATAAAATACAGCAGATGTCAACAGACGAACTAAAACAACCCCACATGTAACGTGTCATTTTTACGTTTAAGGCAAACGTTACATATTTGTTTTATTTAGGTGAATATTCAAGGCTCTTCGACTCGTCTTTCTGTACACAAATTAAGGGTATTTTATAGAGCTAGGTTTGGAGGTTATATAGTGTCCAGAAAGTTACCTTATTAAGGAGGCATTCCATCGAATTACTGTGGACACTGCGCACGCCGTATTATTTGGGCATTCTAATTGGAGTTTGAGATCACAGGTTTCGGGAAAAATCACATTAAAACTTTTGATTGTTTTGTTTATTTCTGTAGTTTCGTCGTTTACTTGACGTTCATGAAGATAAACAGCTGTTCTGCTGAGGAATGGCGGCGTTGCCGCATCACAAATGGTTTCAGTAACAGGAAGAAAACATTTCGATGAACATTACATTCGCTTATGTTTATTTTCGAGGATATTAGGACAATGCTTTCTCTTCCGAACCTCATACCCTTCACGGATTAGCTAGTTTTTATAGCACGAAAACATATTTAGGTCCACGGTTTGACCAGTAACAACCGAGGCTTCGCCCACTTTGATATCTTTATTACTTTGACAAGGAGAAGATAAAATAAATACTAGTTATGCACTTTTGTAAATTGGAGACGAGGGATAAAAACCAGGACTGAAAGAATACACAAAATCGTATTTTGATGTTATACAGATTAATATATAGTCATGGTTAAATAAAGTTAATATCTAGCTCAGTTAGTCGGATTAAAGGGTTATGTAGGGCTGGCTAGTGGTAAACAAACTTAACATCTGAGCACTCTTGTGCCGAGTTTAAGCAGTAGTTCAATGTGATTTTTAGGTTTAAGTTCAGAAACAACTTTATTAATGTAAAAATGTTTTACAATGGTGGCATCAAACTATATGAATCTTAGAGAAAACATATATAGAGAGCAAAGGAAACTTTTGACTAAAAGTATAGCTAAAATACAACTAAAATTTTACACTTAGTATGGCTTTACTCATATGGGAATTGGATGAGTGTACGAATACTCCTGGATTTGATGCATGTTCTGATCTCCAGTAATTGATTTTACAGTTGATGGTTTCAATGCTGAGCTTCTTATAGTTCGGCTCCTACTTGCTATGTTGGCGGGGGTCCGCTAGGCAAATGTTCGGTTTATGTATGGAGGGTATCTCGATGTCCTTGTTATAAAAATTCCAACCGTAGAAATAGATCCGACAACACCTCATGCGCAATGTACAGAAGTACTAGTGTATTTTTGTCATTGGCTGGTTGGAGAACGGCGGAAATTGTTGTCAGGTTGACCAACTTAGAATCGGCGGGATTTTTGGTTTGCGAGTTTTTTTTAAAATGCGTTTGCATTCTTATTTGAATTTAACCGGGAAAATTTGGTTGGTACTGTGTACTGTCCCCACCAAATTTAGGGTTGGCATATCCGGCACCTTCATTTTTTTTTCGGACGTGTCATCGTTCCTTTTCCTAAAGAGTCGGCGGTGGGTCGACAACAGTTTCTGGGATCGCCATTGTTTTTAGTTATTGACACTGCAGGGATTGCAGGAGATATCCCAGAAACTGTAGAAGTGAGTCCGTCGTGAGGCGTATTCTCGTTGACGGCTCATATCCTCTGCATAGAGGGACTAAAAGTCGACCTACGCCATTCCTACGGAAAGAGCAGTGGTAAGTTCGATTTATTTTTTTTTTATTTTTTTATTATTTGAGGATTCTTCAACATAATATTTGCCTCCCAAATTGTAATTGTTTTTCATGTGAAATGTAATTTTACTACAGCAGACGTGTGGAATTTTTGGAGTTTTTTTTATATTTTTTTTTAACCACGTTTTGGATAAAAACTATATATTGTTTTTCTCCTTTGGTTACAGCCCGTCCATTCCATCGACGGGACAGTTGTGCTGGACGCTGGTGTGAAGCCGGGTGTAGCATTGTAATAGGGTTATTTTAGTTCATCTGTTGAAATCTGCTTAATTTTATTGAGTCGACATGGGGTTCGTGATTTAAGATTCTCGGTGTAGGGAAACTCGTGCAAAACCGACGAAGGAAACTGAAATAACATAGTAATTAGAAAATAAAAACAGGATCAAGGTAGGAGCTTTCTATAATTTCACGCAAGCAAAAATTTTTTTTTATATAATTTATTCCATATAAATTTTCAATATAATTTAGACATAATCTTTTTATATAAATTTTTAATATAATTTAGACATAATCTTTCGATATAAATTTTCCATTTAATTTTAACACTTCTTGTGAACGCAAGATAAAGGTATGACATCATGACCACCATTTTGCGGCATATTTAAGTAACATTTTCCTGTGAAATTCAAAGTGCCCTGCTTTTATTTATTTTATTCTGTCATATAATATTTAATCTTTCCTCAGATTTTGAAATAAATAAGATAAACTAATTTTTGCGTTATTTGTACAATCCAATGAAACAGCTTTGCAGAGACAAAAGAGAGATGAGATCATATTTTTTTAGCGGTTTCCTTACATTGCTTTACCTCATGGGGTAGATCTCGGGCTGGGTTGCTGTCTGTCTCATTCTACCCAACGTAGAATGATGACAGCAGATATTTGGTCCAGATCTCCCCTATGACGGAGTGATTTTGGAAGTGTTTGAGTCTTACACTACTGACTCAAATGTAGGTACACTGTGACCTGTTGGGGATTCTACTACCTGTAAGTCCATCTACCTGTAACGTGACGTTGCCGCCATTTTGTGACACTGTAAATAGAACAATAACGCTGTGCCAATTTGTGACACAAAAAAATTACTGAGTAATTAAACAAATATCTGGAAGCAGAACTGTATTTTCCAGCTAGGTAAAACATTGATATGCCCGGTAACTTTTATACAGTGGAGAAGGGGGGTTCAGAAATAAGAAAATTTTAAGCGCCACAGTGTTTTAGTATCAATGTTTTACAAAGAAGATCTTAATTAAAATACAGTTCAACCCAAACGTTGTAACCAAACAATAAAACTCTACCTACTTCCGAGGCTTCCAGAGTATTTGTGTAATGAAAAAAAACCCAAAAAAAATTGACTAATAAACAATTTAGAATTCTTAAAGATTGAATTAAGTTGACAAAACTAGAAGCAGGTAGATGGACTCCTTTTTACAGGTCATAGTGTACCTACATTTGAGTCAGCAGTGTAAGACTCACTTATATAAATGATTGTTAATAAAAAATATACTTCCAAAATTATTCCGTCATAGGGGAGATCTGGACCAAATATCTGCTGTCATCATTCTATGTTGGGTAAAATGAGACAGACAGCAACCCAGTCCGAGATCTACCCCATGAGGTAAAACAATGTAAGGAAACCGCAAAAAAAATATAACCTCATCTCTCTTTTGTCTCTGCAAAGTTGGTCATTGGGTTGTACAAATAACACAAAAATTTAGTTCATCTTGTTCATTTTTAATGGCAAAGTTAGATAAAATACCAAACACATAAAAATAAATAAATAAATGAAATGGATGTAAACAAGTTAGGGGCAGAATAACACTCAATAGCAATTTGACAGTAGAACTTAAGTTAATTAAGCCGCAAAATTGTGGTCATGACGTCATACCTTTATCTTGCGTTCACAAGAAGGGTTAATGTTATATTGAAAAGTTATATGGAAAGATAATGTCTAAATTATACTGAAAATTTATATGAAAAGATTGTCTAAATTATATTGAAAATTCATATGAAATGATTATATCTAAAGGCTTACTCCTACCTTGGTCCTGCAATTATTTAATTGTTACTTTGGTGTTTTATTAAACCTGGAAGTGGTGTTTTCTGACATTCCTCTTGTTACTCCGGTCCTGGTTTGCCCGCGCCTTCCCTAGTGCCCGCTTAGCACATCACGCTAGGGCAGCACATGGTCTCGAGTGTTGGTGGATACTTGCCCCGAGCAGAAAAACCCTGTGGAAAATGAAATGTTTCAGTTTCCTGGAATTCGTCGGTTTTGCACGAAGTTCCCCTACACCGAGTAACTTAAATCAATAAAATAAAGTAGATTTAAACAGATGAACTAAAATAATCCTAACGTACCTTTCCCAGGGTTACAACTTGCTCGAACCTCGTTCCACCAAAACTGTCCCGTCGATGGAATGGACGGGCTGTAACCAAAGGAAAAAACAATATATAGTTTTTATCCAAAACGTGGTTAAAAAAAAATATAAAAAAAACTCCAAAAATTCCACACGTCTGCTGTAGTAAAATTACATTTCACACGAAACACAATTACAATTTGGGAGGCAAATATTATCTTGAGGAGTCCTCAAATAATAAAAAAATAAAATCGAACTTACCACTGCTCTTTCCGTAGGAATGGCGTAGGCCGCCTTAAATCCCTCTCAGAGGATGTGAGCGTCACTTAAGATTCGCCTAAACAACGACGGACTCACTTCTACAGTTTCTAGGATATCTCCGACAATCGCTGCAGGGCCAATAACCAAAAAAACAATGGCGATCCCAGAAACTGTTGTCGACCCACCGCCGACTCTTTAGGAAAAGAGAAAAGACACTTTGTCAAGAACGCAAAAAAAATTAAGTTGCCGGAAATCGTTCGTAAATCTGGTGGGGACAGTACACAGTACCAAGCAAATTTTCCCGGTTAAATTCAAATAAGAATGCAAACGCATTTATAAAAAAACGCTCTCGCCGAAAAATCCTTAGCTCCGGTTTGCGAGCCTGGAACGAACTAACCAATGATGAAATACACTAATACTTCCGTACCGGTCTATAGGGGGCAGCATCGACCAAGGGGATATCGAAAATACGTAAAACGCACATTGAGGTGTTGTCAGGTCCATTTCCACGGTTGAAATTTTTATAACAAGGACATTGAGACACCCTCCATACATAGACCGAACATTTGCCTACCGGAACCCTGCCAACGTAGCAAGTAGGAGGAAAATAACCCGCTAGACTATAAGAAGCTCAGCATTGAAACCATCAACTTTAAAATCAATTACTGGAGATTCGAGCATGCATCAAACCCAGGAATATTCGAACACTCAACCAACCCCCATATGAGTAAAGCTATACTAAGTGTAGAATTTAGTTGTATTTTAGTTACAGTTTTAGTCAAAAGTTTCCTTTGCTCTTTATATATGCTTTCTCTAAGATTCATATGGTGTGACGCCATTTTTATAAAACATTTTAATATAAATAAAGTTGTTTCTGAACTTAAACCTAAAAATACACATTGAACTACTGCTTAAACTCGGCACAAGAGTGCTCAGATGTTAAGTTTGTTCACCACTAGCCAGCCCTACACAACCCTTCAATCCGACTGAGTTAGTTATTAACTTTATTTAACTATGATTATATATAAATTTATATAATATAAAAATACGATTTTGTTTATTCTTTTAGTCCTGGTTTTTTTCCTCGTTTATCTCCCATTTACAAAAGTGCATAACTCGTATTTATTTTATCTTCTCCTTATCAAATTAATAAAGTTATCAAAGTGGGCAATATCCTCGAAAATAAACATAAGCGAATGAAATGTTCATCTAAATGGTTTTTTCCTGTTACTGAAACCATTTGTGATGCGGCAACGGCGCCATTCCCCAGGAGAACAGCTGTTTATTTTCATGAACGTCAAAGAAAATTACGAAATTTTACAGATAAACAAAACAATCAAAAGTTTTATGTGATTTTTCCCGAAACCTGTGATCTCAAGTTCCAATTACGATGCCCAAATAATACGATGTGCGCAGTGTCCACAGTAATTCGATGGAATGCCTCCTTCATAAGGTAACTTTCTGGACACTATATAACCTCAAAACCTAGCTCTATAAATTACCCTTAATGTGTGTACAGAAAAATGAATCGAATAGTTTTGGTTATTTACATAAATAAAACAAATATGTAACGTTTGCCTTAAACGTAAAAATGACACGTTGCAACGGGAACTTCTTGAGTTACAAAAAAGGAACTTTTTTTGTATTAGTGGATCAGGCAGGAATAAATAAATCTTATACTTCCAAATCATAGTTTTAAATAACAAGATTTATTGGTTAGGTGTTTGGGTAATAAAAAACGTTTTGTTTTTGAGGATACTGTTATGATATGGAATTATTTTTATTTCATGCCAAATGTTGTTTGACGGCAGATATGCTAGTCTTCAGTTTTTTGTTAGTTTGCATTTCAGGACAGTGGCGTGTACTTAAAGGGGCCTGTCATCTGCGCCCATTGTAACTCAACTTACAACTTACTTGCTTAGTTTTTTCACTCAATCTTCGTTTCATTGCTTTTGATATTAAAGCGTTATGTTGGATAACGATGGATGGTGTTAGACTGAGAAAGTACCTAGGTATTTAGGGATGAAAACATGGAAGTTGTGGACAGTTGGGAAATAATTTTTTTTATTTAATTTTTTTTTATTTTAAAATAATTTCATACTGGTGGCCTTAAATAATGAAGCAAATTTTTAAATTACAATACACTGTTGTAGAATAAATGGGAAAGTGTTCAGGTTAAACAGTAAATTTAAGATCATTGATTTTTAAAAAAGATTTCAACCTAAGAATAAATTTAAAAACAATAGGTTTTCCTTGATGCGACTAAACATTGATGAGACATATATTTTTTTTAAGCTGATAGTTGTAGAGGGGATAGAGGAGCTAGCTACCTTTTATATTGCAGTAATTAGGGTTTTTTTTCTCTCGCGAGCTGGGTGGAATTGGAAGAAATGTTTGGTTCGGAGTGTAGAAATCGCTGCTGCTAATCTTTTTAGGATTTCGCAACTTCGGTTTTCGCTAAATTAAATTACATCCAAATTTGGCCTACAGGCTGAATCTCGCATTTTCCAGGACCTTGCAGATTTGCGGAGAAAGACAAATTTTGTGATCTCTTTAGTTATGAGAGGAATTAAAATAGGTTGGGAATTAGTAAGTTAACACTGATGTGAACAGTTTTCCATAATAGTGTCCTATTTTCACAGGGTGCTTCAAAATATATTCACCTCTTTTTGTTTGACCGTTTAAAACTATATAGGGAACAGACGGGATTGGAATGGAAATCACAAGTTTTTGGGTTTATTGACATTATACTTAGGAAATAGGGGAAATGTCTAATAAAAAGTTTTTGGTTTTAGGCCGATTTTTGTTGAGTATAACAAAAGTTTATTTGGGGCCGGGAGTTGATTATGCTCTTTTAAAATTAATGTAATAGTTTTTGACTTCTTGATTCGTGTTGTCTGGTTTTTACGCAGGATTATTCCCAACTGTTTCATTTCAAAATGTCATTTATAGGGATAGGGTCTCATTAGCCCTTGGACATTTGCTGATTTTTGCTTTGACTAATAGTTGTGGGACGGGCCCAACTTAATTTTATATCTCGTGAATACCAGGAATAGGGATCTGAGAATGCATTAAGCAGAATTTTTTTTTATTGGATGTTGTGTGTATATAAACTTGAGTAGACAAAGTTAGTTTTATAACGGTCTTATAGTTGGAACTTGGAATTGTTTCATCTTTGGTTTTCTGAAAATGCATACAAGATAATTCTTTACTGAGTTGAGTGCAAAGTTTAAAACTTAGGTTCACATTATTATAGTGATACAGTAAATAAGTACTAACGTTGCTTATTCCCTAAAGTAATAATTTTAAACCAATATACTAACATCGTTTGTTTTTTTGGAACATAAATACTTTTCTTCTAACTTTTCCTAAACTGATTGTTTTTGCAATGACGATTTTTTTTATACCTTATGATTTTTAAGTAAATTTAATTTCCAACAATTTTTTCTTCCGGATATTAAATTATTTTTTTTTAGCTCACTTACGTTTCACATTCACACAGTTTTGGGAGAGGAAAGGGAATCTACAACTGTTTTTAAAGGAAAAGAACTGAGACTGTTGCATAACATAACTCTATTAAGATTTTTCTAGTGCTAATTTTATTTTAATTTTTTTTTTAAATGGTTAATAGAATCTGCAACCCCACTTAAACATTTGTAATTTTTTTTGAAAGTATTTTTTTAAATATTTTCTTAAATATTTTTTTATGAAGGAAACTTGATTTTCTTGTTGCTATTTTTTTTTTGGTGCATAGTAGTACCTTGCCCTACAATTCATTTACCGGGTTATTTAAATATTTTTTTTTTCTGAAATAAAATATAATTTCATTTTGAACCCTCGCGTTTTAACAACCTATCATCAGTTGTTTTATTTGTTTTCTCCCTACTCCAAAGTACCATCAGGGTAGAGTAATATTTTGAAAATTTTAACGAGCCACTAATTATTTTTTTTTATTATTGGGCTACTGTGGTCAACACCAAAAAATGTAAAAAAAAATTTTTTTGGACACCTTTCGGTACGATCCTAGGGTCTTCTTGACCATGGTTTGCATCAATTTAGTTTAAATTTCGGGAATTTCATTTGAATGAGGATTAGAGAGTTGCAGTCCTACCAAGACGTTATTTCTGTAAATTTTTTTATTACCATCGGTAATTTTTCAAAAATTTTCTTTTAATTTCTTTATTACACACAACATCCTTACTAGTCTAATTCAACGCAATTTTAGCGAGCGGATTTTTTTTAATTGAGCATATTTTACGATTTCTATAACATGAACATCTGTTCTGATGTTTATTGCGTTCACTTATATATTAAGGGGTGATGTTGCCTTAAGCATGATTCGTGTTATCTCACAATAGGTAAGCAGGTTAAAGTGGGTTTTGATTTATTCTTTTGAGAAAAATCATTGTATACGGCAATTTGGGTTTTTTTGAGGAGTTTAGTTGTGGAGCCGTTCTGCAATAGGAGGAGTATACCCTAGCGTTAACTGTGTACAACAGCTTTGGGATTTTTGTTATAGGTAGTCTGTTGTACGTTCCATTTAGGGATAAATTTACCCATTCGGTTGCTTGAGGATTAAACAAACTTAACTTAACTTTAATTTTAATCCAGTTCAGCTAGGATAAGCGCAATTAATTTTTTTTAGTTTTACACACGCAGGAGTGGAACATAAGACCTAAACACTGCCAAAGCTCTTGTCTCTCTTTTTTGTTTTTAACTTTTTTATGGCAACTTGTTAATTCTAATTTAGGATCTAAGTAGTTATTTTTCTCTGCAAGGTTGGACGTTATAGTTGGTTGTACAAATACTTAATATAAACTATGATTACATATTTAAATGCAAATAAATTTTATTTTCTTACTGCTCTAGTGTTCTTCGATTTTGTTCGCGTCTGCTCGTATTTAAGTTTTATATTTTCTACATTTGTGAGAAAATTTATAGTGATTTTCACTAGTGAATTTAAAGTGAACTTTGTGTTTGTTATTGCGTGGTTTAGTTTTTATAATTGGGAGGTATAATTAACAGTTTTAATTAAAGTTTACCGCCTCGAGAAAATGGCGTGTTAATTTACTTTCTCCAACTATTTCAAATTTCTACACTTGAAAGTGCTCAATTTTGGTGTACTGAAGCATAGAACTAGAAACTTCAGCCCTTCAGCTACGTGGTGCCATCATTAGATCCAGACAGGGGCCCCTTGGAACGTGGAGAAATTGGCTGCAAACTGGTGTGTGCTTTGTTTCTGATTTCCGTTGTGTGGTAGCAACAATTAACCTATGGACCTTAATTATTTCGTGATTTCATATCAATATATTTATGTTTGTTCGCGCTTTCATTAATTAAAATATATACAGTCCACTGCAGTTATCGTTTTTCTACCTGCAGGCAAACAGACGTTTCATAGAGAATTTTTCAGCGATAATAGCTCCAATTACAGCTCTAACTAAGAAGAATCAAAAGTTCGATTGGACTCCAGACTGCAAAAAAGCATTTATTAAGATTAAGGAACTTTTAGTGACTGCACCGATTTTTAGATGTCCAGATTATACCAAAGAATTTGTCATTCAAACAGAAGAATCAGGATATGAAATAGGAGCATGTTTAACGCAACCTTATCCTGAGACAAAGTCATATGCTATTTGAGTCGATCTTTGACTAAGCAAGAACGTGTTTACACGACCACCGAGCGAGAATGTTTGGAATTGGTTTGGGCGATAGAGAAGCTCCGGCCATATATTGAGGGGATCTCATTTTAGGTCATAACAGATCATTTTAGCTTAAAATGGCTTCATAGCTTGAAAGAGCCCAGTGGAAGACTTGCTCGTTGGTCTGTAAAACTGCAGCAATATGATTTTGAAGTAATCCATCGGAAAGGAAAAGATTTAGTTGTCCCGGACATGTTATCTCGTGCAGAACCCATGATTGATACAATTTCGCAGCCCAGAGACGTTTCAACAGCAACTAAAGATCGATGGTACCAAAAGATGGTAAAGAAGGTCGTAGAATCACCGTTAAAATTTATGAATTGGAGAGGAGACACTGATAATAAGTTGTATAAATATGTCAAACAAGAATACCCTCAACTTTCACCATCTAACAAATATTGGAAGCAGGTAGTCCCAAAAGATCATAGGCGTAGAATTATTGGAAAAGCTCACGATCCTCCAACCGGCCAAAAATGCGCCAGGCCGTGGCAACTTTTGTAAAGAAATGCTTTGTCTGTGCAGCTCATAAAGGTGATACACAAGGTGTATCTGATCAGATGATATCTCACCCAAAACCAACTCGTCCTTGGGAAATTATTTCAACAGATTTATGTGGACCTCTACCTCGTTCCACAAAGGGTAATTGCTGGGTTCTCGTCGTTACGGACTATTTGAGTAAGTTTTCCTTAGTTTTTCCAATGCGAACAGCCCCTACTCCGTTTGCTACTGTGTGATAATGGACCTCAATACAAAAGTAATGAGTTTAAACGTTTCGCTGAGAGTTATCAGGTTAAAATTCAGTATAATCCGTATTATCATCCCAGAGCTAATCAAACGGAACGGACGCATCGTACGTTAAAAACCATATTATGTTGTTACGTGAAAGACAACCTGTTATATTCTATAATGAACTATTCCTATATGGGGTTCATCTTGCCAAATAATGAAATAAAAAAAAAAGGTTTTAACTTCAATAAATTTTATTTCACAGGAAGAATTTTCCGTGACAATATTCTTCTACAGTTTTATATTTTCACTTATTTTAAACCTCTTTTAAAAATATTCTTTTTATCCCTAATATGCGCCTATTTGGCTTTTAAACCACTTTTAGAAATATTCTTTATATTCCTAATATGCGCATATTTACTAGCTAAACCTAAACCTAGAGTCGAATAAGCCTTAATTAAAATGGATCTTACTTGAAAAATTAATAACCACAGTCCAGTCAAACTTTTTTTATCTGTACATCCAAATTTTTCCAACTATTGGTCAAGTCTCTAACTCTGATTAGAATCCTTATTCGTCGAAATTCATACTTCTGAGCATAGATCTAATTCGTCACAATTCTTAACTTGGGATTAATTCTAATTCGTCATAATTCTTAATTCTGTTTATAATTCTGATACGTGAAGATTCCCTCCAGAATTCTTTTGGAGACCTAAAAGAAAAACAGGTTTTTGGAACACACCTTAAGGCAACTAGGCAGAGGACTAAATGGTTGGGTAATTGATTACTTCTAATTAATAGTAAAAACAAAAATTAAATAATTCAACTGATAAATTACTAAAATAAATGAAAATTTACTATAGTTATGCTTTAGTAATTTAATGTTCAAATTTGTCAAATAAATGGCCATTAACTATGACAATCTGAAAAGCCCAACTGTCAATTAGTTAATATCATTACTATTATTATTATTTTACCTACAAACGATTGATAAAGAAAAATAGAGATTTTGACTAGCGTGAACGCCCCTTAACATATAACGAAAATTAATAATCAAAAGTGACTACCATTTAATCCTATATATATATTTTTTTTTTCTAAAACAAGAAGCAATAAGCTGTTTAAAGAAAAATTGGCCAAACTGAGTCGTAATTAGCTTATAGAAAATCAAAATTTATGAAGCAAATTAGGAAATATGGACTTACCAATTTAGGTCGGGCTGCGAATCACAAAAAGAAAACTTCTTTTAAACACAAAACCCAGTTTTAAATATCCCTCTGGGATCGTTTTACTGACGTAAAAATAACTTAGCTTTTGGTTTAAAATATATAAAAAATCTTTTAGAGATTTGCTTCCTGCGCTTCTCACAGCATGGAAGTTCGTAAAAATGTCCCTCCTACAGGGTTTCTATTCTCCTTTATAGGTTCGCATCCCCCCCCAAAAGTGATCCATAAATCCATAAAATTCGCGAATTTTCGAGATTTTTAAAGAAATGAAAAACAGAGACAACAAGATAAAAACTAATGAGAAATAAGGATCGGAACACTCTTCCAGAAAGTGTGTTTCCGGTTGCCATCTTTATTTCCAATCCAAGAATTAATCAAAATTCACACCTAAAGTTAACACTCTTAGAGCACACATGTGTAAGAAAAGGACAAAGAAACTAAAGCCGTACAAGTGGTCAATTTTGGAGCCTTCGAAATTGCGTACCATGTTTCAGAAAAATTACCATATTGCCATGTCTTAAACAAAGTGTTTCCATTTCAGGAAAAGTACTCTTGAAAATAAAAAAAATGAAAGGGTCTTGACTAAAATCAGTTAATTGGGACTCTATTCAGTCCAAATAATTATTTAGACACTTAATTAGTATACTTGATTGTGCAAGAATAAATTAGGAGTTCCGAAAGGTGCTAGGAAATTCACGACGACCAGAGCGGCAACGCCGCATTTATCGCGATTGTTTTCACAGGCACAAAAGACGGTACGATTTTTAGTGTAATGTTTTGATTTTGAACTCGCGACAATAAGTTATTCGAAATAATTATTACTAAATAATACGTTAAATGTTTCCTGATCAAAGAAATGAATTAAGTGTTTTGTGGAACTAACCTAGGAATAAAAGAAGAATAAAACAATAGATGGAACAGAGCATTGAAAGTCAGGTAGGTAAACAATAGTAAAATAGATAAATCTAGGTACTATAACTATTCTATCTTTATGTTTTAGTCTATGAAATAGCCGTGGACTGACGTAATGCTTATAGATAAAATAGCTAAATCCTAGGAAATGTCGTAGATCACTGCGAAAAAGAGTAGACAAAATTATAGACAAATGGGCTAGGAAATAGATGAACTAGACTACTGAATATAAATATTGACGATGCAATACAAATAATATATGACGGATATGGCGTTTTGTAAAGAGAAATCAGGTAGGTCCAAATTTGTAAGTAGAAAATAGACAAATAGATAAATTACCTACTTTGGTCTATTTTAGGCTAACCAAAGCTACCACAGACATGAAAATTTGTACGTCTATAAACGATGGGATGAAGAAGATAATACAACCACAACGAAGTTTGAGATATTTACAGAAAGGCAATTATAACTTAATTTTGATGTGTCACTAGACAAATAGAAAAACTAGACAACCAGAGAAGATTATGTATGGTTGAATAGAAAACGGTTTAGAAGCAAGAGATCTTATGAAGGTATGTCCAATGACATCAATAGAAAATAGGTAAATATATTAATTACTTGCTTTTATCTATTTTAGATAAGGAGAAAATAGTCAGAGGTACAAGCGTTAGATAATGGTTGAAAGATGACATGTAGAAGATAAAGCAATTAAAAACAAATCCAAAGCACCATCATGGAATCAGAAAGGCAATGAACTAATGCCAAATAGGTACTGAGGGTCAAACAACATGCTTAAGTGTTAAATTTAAGTATTTGATATTTTGTTTTTTTTTTAGTTTTTATTTTAAGTCTCAAATACAATAAATAAATATTTTATTTTGGCTAATTGATTACTTTAATTAAATACAAATAACAACTAAATAAATGTTGGCTCTAAACTTTTTAATATTTGGCGTACGTGCTAGTCAAATTTATTATGAATTGATGAATAAATTAATTATAGCATATACTTTAATTTTTACAGTTAACAACAAAGAAAAAGAATACCATTAGTCTCTGCAAACTAGTTTTACCTTAGTATTCCAAAAACATGTCTTTCAGTTCCAGCAGGACTCTCTCCCTGTTTCCGTTCTTCCTGCAGTTTGGCTTTACCAGTTATCAGGTAGTTTCTATTAACTTATTGAAATTAGATGTACAAAACGCATACTGGTTAATGACTTCAGCCTAACTAATCTAACCTCTTCAGTAACTTTAATTTTAGGGCAAAAGGGACGAAAGACGTATACAAGGGGAGGTTTTTAAATATTTAACTGAAAGCATTAAAAATTACTATTATTTTTTCCCTTTTTGGTGAATAGGCTCTTTTCACAGCAACCTCATTGTTACGTGGCAAATCTTGCCCGTAACAACACCACCCCTTCTTAGGCAAAGTTTCGAAGAAACTTTTAAATCCCGATTTCCCAGGAACGCTAACAGAGAACCTGCTTTCAACTTAAGACAAATTGTATGAGAATCCTCAGCGAGGCATTTTACTTTTCCTGCTGATTTGAAGTTATCATAAGGCTTAGCCATCAGGGGGACTAAGTCCTGAGCGATGAGACAGGCCTTTAGACAATTGTCACGTCAATCAAGTTTTCGGCCAAGATTGACAAAGCAACAATCCAACTCTGCTATCAACAACGCATGATAGGTAAACAATTTTAAAACTACAAGAATCCTCAGTAGACACCTTAATTTCTCCTACTGATTTGAAATGGTTTGCACACACGACATGGAAAGAGATAGACAAGGTAGAACACAGAACAGGTAGCCTGGTAAACCCTGAATCTGTGGAGTGATAAGGTCACTGAGGGGTAGTAGGGACTTACTCCTACGCCCGACCATCATGAACAGATGTGTGGCCGTCCTTGGACTCCGGTCACAAGTTTCTCGCTAAAACCTGTCACTAGTCCACATCACCTGAGCTATCCGGCCCAAGTGTGACCTGAACAAAATACTCGTAAGGTTAACGGACATTGTAACCTTACGAGGGCCTGTTAGAGGGACTTAGTTAACCCCCATCCTAGGAACCATGGAGCGGTGGTATTCTTTTACCTACTGAACGAGGTCAGCAGGGGCCCCCAGCTGCAGAGCCGACGCAACCGCGCTTAGACCAGGTTAAAGAACTAAGACAAAAGAAGCGACAACCGAGAAAAATAAATTAAGCAACAAAAGAAAATCGAGGAAAATGGATCGTTCGCCGCCGTTAGACGTCATCTTCGTCATCAGGAGGATGTGCTTTTAGGTCCTGCGCATGCCAAACTCCAACACTACGTCCAGACATATCAGACAGCTCAAAATTCCAAGGGTTGTGAACCTTAGAAATGACATAAGGACCCGTATACTTCGGCAAAAATTTGGACGTAATCTGTCGAGCGGCATCTGAGTGAGCAAAGTTTCTTTTCCATACCTGCTGATGAAGCTGGAAACGATCTGAACGTCTTCGAAGATTGTACCGAACTTTCGTTTTCTCATAGTTAAGCGTTAGTCGTTTTTGAACGTCCTCAAACAGCTTTTGTAATGCTTCCGCCTTTTCCGGAGGAGATGCAAGGGTAGAATCATTAGAAAAAGGAAATTCATGTTTGGCCAAATGAACCTCATGTCCAAACACAATAAAATTTGGAGAAAAACCTGTTACACTGTGCTTAGCGGACCGGATAGCGAAAGCTAATTTACCCAAGTACTTATCCCAGTGTTTATGATCCTTGGAAACATAACCGCTCAGCATGGTTTTAAGGACTCGATGAGATCGTTCGACCGGATTTGCCTGAGGATGATAATTAGAAATATACTTAATCTGAGTGCCATATTGGGTAACTGCGTTCTTAAAAATACTGCTTTTAAACTGCGTTCCATTATCGACTATGACCACATCCGGTGCACCGTACACGTGTATTACATAATCTTCCATCCAACGAGTTAGAGAAAGAGCTGTTGCATTACGAAGAGGAAAGAACAAAACGAACTTGGAAAAACAATCCTGTACCGAGAAGACATATTTATAACCTTGAGTAGAGCGAGGCAAAGGCCCAACCAAGTCCACACTCACCATTTGCCATGGTCTAGTAAGAGTAGGCATTATGCTCAGCATTTCTCCTATTGGCGGTTTTTGCTCAGGTTTGGTTTCTAAACATGTTCTACATTTCCTGATATACTTTGCAACATCATTTCGCATATTCGGCCAATAAAAGTGTTGAACAATACGGCTCAAAGTTTTAGCAACCCCTAGGTGGCCACAAGTTGGTGGATCGTGGTGTTCTCGTATAATTTGGGACCTACGCTCTCGAGGCACAACTTCTAACCAGTCAGAATCTGAGGATGAAAGAGTAGGATAGGGAATCTTAGCCCGTTTAAACACCTTACCATCGATAATTTGCCAAAGAGGATATTTTGAAGGAAAGGCTTGAATATCCGCCATTATTCTTTTATACCAAGGATCGGAAACAGGCTCCGGGTTCACAACAATCTCAGCAGCATCAATCTGAGGTACCGTTCTCGACAAACAGTCTGGTACAACATTGTCTTTACCTTTTCGGTGGACTACATCAAAATCATATTGCTGGAGACGAATGGCCCATCGCGCAATCCGACCCACAGGATCTTTAATCGAGTTTAGCCACTTTAAACAATAATGATCTGTTATTACGGTGAATCTAGCACCTTCAATATAAGGTCTGAGCTTCTCAATAGCAAATAATACGGCGAGACATTCCTTCTCAGTGGTGGAATATTTACGCTCCGCTTTTGACAAACTACGACTAAGGTAACAAATCACCTTTTCCTCGCCATTTTGTTGCTGAGATAAAACGGCACCAAGACCATAGTCTGAAGCATCTGTTTGGACGACGAAAGGCAAGTCAAAATTCGGACATGACAAAATTGGGGCTCGAACGAGATGTTCTTTAATGGTGCGAAATGCACGTTCACACTCAGAAGACCAAGTGAATTTGGTATTTTTACGAGTCAGAGCCGTCAACGGCGAAACAATAGAACTAAAATCAGGAATAAACCTACGATACCAAGACGCTACGCCAACTAATCTTCGAATTTCCGTCACCGTCTTAGGGGTTGGAATCTGTACAATCGCTTGTACCTTATCTGGATCTACTAAAAGCCCTGAACAATTTATAACGTAACCAAGATATTTTAATTCGGGTTTGCAAAAGACACATTTTTCTTTATTTAAAGTAAGTCCAGCCCTTTGAATTCGTGAAATCACCTCCTCCAGAATCTCGAGATGCTTTCCAAATGGATCAATTTCAGAAGAATCAGTGCAAATAATTACATCATCAAGATATACGAACACGTATGGCTCCAGATCCACGCCGACAACTCTCTCAATCAATCTTTGCCACACCGCAGGCGCATTGGTAAGTCCAAATGGCATTCTTCGGAATTGGAAAAGACCACGACGAGGAACGGTAAAAGCAGTAATAGGCCTTGCTGCTTCTGACACAGGGATTTGCCAATAGGCCGACTTAATATCCAACGTACTCAAATATTTGGCATCTCGAAGTTTGTCAAGCGTATCGGTGACAAAAGGAATGGGATATGCGTCCTTGACAGTAACTTTATTAACCGCTCTGTAATCTACACAAAAACGCCAATTTCCAGACTTCTTTTTAATCATTACAATCGGTGAAGACCATGGTGAATTTGAAGGTTCGACAATATTGTCTTCTAACATCTGATCCAACTCAGCATTAACTTCTTTTTGTAGAGTAGGTGAAATTGGATAATAACGCTGCTTTATGGGATCAGAATTAACTTTAATCTCTAACTCAACAAGACTTGTGCAACCAATGCTACCAGAATCTGATGAAAATAAACGAGAAGTCAAAGAATCTAAGGTAGAACGTTGTTCGGACGACAAAGTGTCTAGGGATTCAATAGCCGCGACTGTATTTTTAACATCTAGGGAATTATGAAATCGCCATTCACCAGCACGCAGGTCAGGAATGATACCCATGCGACTCCAAAAGTCAACACCTAAAATTATGGTATGAGGCAGAGACGGAACCACCAAAACCTCCAGTACCACTACCTTACTTCTCAACACAATGGGTAATTCAACCGTACCTAGACACTGACATCGCTGGCCATTAGCCACTGTACACTCAAGGTTATCATTAGCATTTAATCTACACAATTTCTGAAGGAGCTGCCAACCTACATTTCCTAAAATTGTTTTTGAACAGCCACTATCCAATAAACCTAAAACTTTTTTCCCATAGATACTTACCTCTAAGTAGGGACGTTCATCACCATGCGCATGACCCAAAATAAAATCTAGAACAACCTTGTGATCATTGGCCATTAGGGATGGGGAGGAACTCAGTTGGCCACCTGACCTCCCGACGACCCGTTTTTTGAACAATCACAATTGAAAGTATAAAAACCAGGTTTCCCACATTTATAACAAAATACTTTAAGCGGTATTTGACAGCTTTTAAATCTGTGTCCGACCTTAAGACAATTCCAGCAAAGGGTTTCCGTGGACGAGATAGGAGTAGCGGATGATTGCGAAGAAGTATTTAAACTATTATTGGATGCAACATTATTTTCAGAAATACGAGCGTTAGATGAGTGAGACTGATTGGATGTAGAAGATTGCTCTCGGATTGTAGAAGTGCCTGAACTATTATTTGACCTATTGGATTGATTTGAATTATTTGACCTATTCGTAGTATTGGGGTTATGTGACCTACTCTGAGGATGAGCATTACTTGACCTAGCAGTAGAAGAGTTCGTGCGATATGAATTATTATTTGCCTCAGAATGTAAAGAATGCGAATTGTTGAAGGATCTAGCATTTGCAGAACTTGAAGATCGAAAATTATTAGAAGATGGTTGTCGATTTTGTGATCTACTAAAACCTGATTCACTATGCTGTACTGCATAAATCGTTGTAGGACGTTGTCGATCTGATGGAGGTCGACGATAAGCCAATTCTGGTTCGACTAAATTCCTAGCATTGGTGGGAGGGGGAACAAAGCGTTGAAGGCGTTGTTCATTCGCTTCGATAGACCTAGCTTCCCTAAATAATTCGTCCACAGAATAAATGCTAGATGGTAAACGTCTTTGAATATCAGGTAAAAGTAGACGACGTATGATTCTAACACGCTGAAGCTCACCAGGCATAACCGGAAGCTTTCTAAAAAGACTTTGGATGCTAATGAAAAAGGTTGTTACTTTTTCTTGTGCGCCCTGCGTTCTTTGTTTGATTTCTGCCCACAAATCCTCGTCATATTCGTCACTTAGAAAAACATCTAACAACTGCCGAGTAAAATCGTCCCAAGAGCGAAATGATCCATTCCTGAAAAAGTGCAAAGCCTCATCGTCTAACAACAGAGGTGTAGAATCTAGTAAACACTCCTTCGATACATTATATGCTCGTCTCAGCTCTTCGATTCTTTCAAGAAAATTTGTGACACTAGTTCGTCCGGTGTATTTTAATTTCCATCGTGAAACATCAAACGATAAATCTCTAGAATCACGAAATGAAGTACCTCTGCCACGCAGAGAAGAAAACTCCAATTCATCTAATCGTCGAGCCAAATCGGGGTAGTCCTCGTAGAAAGAATTACTAGGTCTAGGTACCCTAGAATAGTTACTCTCAGGAGGAACCCGTTCTCTATTAGGAGGATACGGACCAGATCTACTAACATCAGCATGAGATTGGTGATTGGTAGTGAAAGTTGGTTGACGCTGTGAAGGCCTCGAAGAAATATGGGGTACAAAATAAGGCAGATTGGTAGAAGATGAAGACCTCATATCTTTATTGGACAACTGCGGTTCAGGGATACCTCGCACTGGATGATTGCCCGTCGATGGTCTGTTTTCAGGGTCTAGAATCGTGGAATTTAATTGCGTAAAGTGTTGTAAAGGTCTAGAAGATGTTTCGTTATCTAGATATGAATTATTAAAACGTTCAGGACCATGCCGATTTACCGAGGGATGATATTCAGGATTACCTGGTATCCACTGTTGAACAAGAGGCTCATCAAAGTGAACTCGCGAACCCCTTCGTTCAGAAATATGGAATTCAGAAGGCTCATTTACCGAACTAAAATGAATTTCTCGTTGAGGTGGTGGTCTACTTGATCTTTCTGGTTCATTCAGCAAACAGTACTGACCCCTAACAATTTGAGATAAAGCTGGTTGTGGAGTTTGATACTCGAGAGGGTCAAATGAAATTAAAGATTGGGGTACAACATTGGAAGCATGAACAGTGTTGGATGGTTGATGTAAGTTTGGTCCATCAGAAAAGGTGGATTGTGGAACTTGAGTAGGAATAGAAGGATGTGGTATTTCCGCTCTATTATGTTCAAGGTTATTAAAGAAATCCTCAAGAGGTCTCTCAGAGGTTGATTGAGGTGCTATAGAATGATGGAGTTGATGATCCTCAACCACCAAGCGAGGCGTAACTCTCGAACGATCAACTACCCCTATACCTTGACTTTCCCCCACTTCATTACCTACAACACGATCCTCGCTTCTGTTCAACGCTTCCTGCCTACTTCTGGTATGATTCGAGTAAAGGGTTGGATTACTAGCCCGATGACCAGGTCCTAAAGACTCAAGAGTAGACTGAGCCGGGAATTGAACAACATTTAAAGGAGGAGGACTACTAGAAAGAAGATCACTCCTACCTGATGGTTCTTGGCTACTACCGATATTAACCAAGTCGTAAGAAACTGGTGTACGTACAGGCATCGCTGGGCTGACTACCACTGGTTGCAACACATCAGTAGGTTCTGGCTCTAATGGTCGAGAAACCTCCTCTACCCTAACTTCAATCAAGGGACTAGCAGCAGGTAACTGTTCGTAAACCAAATTTAACTGACCAATCAATTGAGTGCACCTATTTGACAACTCTAAAAGCAACGCCTTGTCATGCTCATCAGTACAGCGGATGCGAGTAAGTCTCAAGTTCACATGAATCAAGCGAGAGTAAAATCGTTTAAATTCGTTTTCCCTATTGGCAGCGTTAAATGAAGCTAACTCCGTGCTCAAATACTGAAGCTTAGCTCGACATGTCAGCAGTTCTGTAACTGGATCTTTATTAGTACCTACTGGAGCTAAACATCTACCACGACGTTCCTCTCGCAGTACTGCACGCAAATCTTCCCTACGACCGTTCATTGTTTGTTGTACCGGCAGACCACGTATCTCCAACTCATACTGTAGCTCATCATTATTTAGCCTATTTACCTCCATTGTTACGAATTAAACAAATAATGAGTAAACGCAAAATTAAAAAAAACTTTTTAATTATAATAATCTGTTTTGTCACGACCAGGGACAAACCCCACCCTTGCCAAGCAACAAAAAAAAAGAAAAGAAAACCCCTCAAAAAAAAAATAAAAATTAAAAAAAAAAATATATTTAAAGAGGGCCAATTCTATCCACCACGGTATAAAAAGAAAACTTTTAATGTTTGGGGCACTCTGTATTTAGCCGTATAAATTTTGAAAAAAAATTTTAGGGACACTCTATATACAGCGATGAGTATTCAAAAAAATTTTAGAGACACTCTATATACAGTGGTGAATAAAAAAAAAATTTAGGGACACTCTGTATATAGCAGTGAATATTTAAATTAATATTCTAGGGACACTCTGTATACAGCGATGAGTATTCAAAAAAAAAAATTTTAGAGACACTCTATATACAGTGGTGAATACCAAAGAAAATTTTTAGGGACACTGTATATAGCAGTGAATAATAAAAAAAAATAATTTCAGGGACACTCTATATACAGTAGTGAATAAAAAAAAATTTAGGGACACTCTGTATATAGCAGTGAATATTAAAAAAAAATTATTTCAGGGGCACTCTGTACACAGCGATGGGTATCAAATAAAATTTTTAGGGACACTCTGTATATAGTAGTGAATATTAAAAAAAAATTTAGGGACACTCTGTATATAGCAGCGCCTAAACAAAACTATTTTGGGGTACCTATATATGGACAAGCCTCGCCCAGTATACCTTGTGGATCAGTAACACTCTGTATACTGGGACAGAGTCGGGACCGGAGTTTTGAACACTCTGTCAAATAAAATAAAAAAACACCCTGTATACAGTGACAGGATAAAAGAAAAGTGTCAAGGGTTTTTTTCTAACCCTTTGTATTAAGTGACAAAGGGGCAAAAGAAATACCAAAATTTATTATTTAAAATAAATACCTAATACTAATTATTATTACCTACTAGGTATCAGTAATTATCAGTATATATAAATTTTGTACATCTGTGTGGGTACCTACACCGCAAAACACAACGCAAAAAAACTTAAAAGGACGCCAAAAGAAAACTACAAAATAGCTGCGCTATGTTGCCGCCATTACTGCAACTAACACCGTGTAGTTAATCTTATTTATTTTTTTTTTGACAGTAAGGAAAAAAACACCCCTTACTCTGCCCTGAACAAATCAGCTAAGCAGCTTACAGTAGTAAGGGTAAACTAACCCCTTACACTGCTGTAAAAAAAAATAATAATAACGCAAAACAAAACGACCTTTTAGCGCATTCTAAAGGGAATCCATACAAAAAAAATCGCCTAACCTAACCTAACCATTTTTTTTGAAAAACAAAACTGCAAAAGAATATTGTTAAAAAACAGCCAGGGGTACCAATTTGTTATATTTGATAATGAACTATATCTATGTCGGGTTCATCTTGCCAAATAATGAAATAAAAAAAAAAGGTTTTAACTTCAATAAATTTTATTTCACAGGAAGAATTTTCCGTGACAATATTCTTCTACAGTTTTATATTTTCACTTATTTTAAACCTCTTTTAAAAATATTCTTTTTATCCCTAATATGCGCCTATTTGGCTTTTAAACCACTTTTAGAAATATTCTTTATATTCCTAATATGCGCATATTTACTAGCTAAACCTAAACCTAGAGTCGAATAAGCCTTAATTAAAATGGATCTTACTTGAAAAATTAATAACCACAGTCCAGTCAAACTTTTTTTATCTGTACATCCAAATTTTTCCAACTATTGGTCAAGTCTCTAACTCTGATTAGAATCCTTATTCGTCGAAATTCATACTTCTGAGCATAGATCTAATTCGTCACAATTCTTAACTTGGGATTAATTCTAATTCGTCATAATTCTTAATTCTGTTTATAATTCTGATACGTGAAGATTCCCTCCAGAATTCTTTTGGAGACCTAAAAGAAAAACAGGTTTTTGGAACACACCTTAAGGCAACTAGGCAGAGGACTAAATGGTTGGGTAATTGATTACTTCTAATTAATAGTAAAAACAAAAATTAAATAATTCAACTGATAAATTACTAAAATAAATGAAAATTTACTATAGTTATGCTTTAGTAATTTAATGTTCAAATTTGTCAAATAAATGGCCATTAACTATGACAATCTGAAAAGCCCAACTGTCAATTAGTTAATATCATTACTATTATTATTATTTTACCTACAAACGATTGATAAAGAAAAATAGAGATTTTGACTAGCGTGAACGCCCCTTAACATATAACGAAAATTAATAATCAAAAGTGACTACCATTTAATCCTATATATATATTTTTTTTTCTAAAACAAGAAGCAATAAGCTGTTTAAAGAAAAATTGGCCAAACTGAGTCGTAATTAGCTTATAGAAAATCAAAATTTATGAAGCAAATTAGGAAATATGGACTTACCAATTTAGGTCGGGCTGCGAATCACAAAAAGAAAACTTCTTTTAAACACAAAACCCAGTTTTAAATATCCCTCTGGGATCGTTTTACTGACGTAAAAATAACTTAGCTTTTGGTTTAAAATATATAAAAAATCTTTTAGAGATTTGCTTCCTGCGCTTCTCACAGCATGGAAGTTCGTAAAAATGTCCCTCCTACAGGGTTTCTATTCTCCTTTATAGGTTCGCATCCCCCCCCAAAAGTGATCCATAAATCCATAAAATTCGCGAATTTTCGAGATTTTTAAAGAAATGAAAAACAGAGACAACAAGATAAAAACTAATGAGAAATAAGGATCGGAACACTCTTCCAGAAAGTGTGTTTCCGGTTGCCATCTTTATTTCCAATCCAAGAATTAATCAAAATTCACACCTAAAGTTAACACTCTTAGAGCACACATGTGTAAGAAAAGGACAAAGAAACTAAAGCCGTACAAGTGGTCAATTTTGGAGCCTTCGAAATTGCGTACCATGTTTCAGAAAAATTACCATATTGCCATGTCTTAAACAAAGTGTTTCCATTTCAGGAAAAGTACTCTTGAAAATAAAAAAAATGAAAGGGTCTTGACTAAAATCAGTTAATTGGGACTCTATTCAGTCCAAATAATTATTTAGACACTTAATTAGTATACTTGATTGTGCAAGAATAAATTAGGAGTTCCGAAAGGTGCTAGGAAATTCACGACGACCAGAGCGGCAACGCCGCATTTATCGCGATTGTTTTCACAGGCACAAAAGACGGTACGATTTTTAGTGTAATGTTTTGATTTTGAACTCGCGACAATAAGTTATTCGAAATAATTATTACTAAATAATACGTTAAATGTTTCCTGATCAAAGAAATGAATTAAGTGTTTTGTGGAACTAACCTAGGAATAAAAGAAGAATAAAACAATAGATGGAACAGAGCATTGAAAGTCAGGTAGGTAAACAATAGTAAAATAGATAAATCTAGGTACTATAACTATTCTATCTTTATGTTTTAGTCTATGAAATAGCCGTGGACTGACGTAATGCTTATAGATAAAATAGCTAAATCCTAGGAAATGTCGTAGATCACTGCGAAAAAGAGTAGACAAAATTATAGACAAATGGGCTAGGAAATAGATGAACTAGACTACTGAATATAAATATTGACGATGCAATACAAATAATATATGACGGATATGGCGTTTTGTAAAGAGAAATCAGGTAGGTCCAAATTTGTAAGTAGAAAATAGACAAATAGATAAATTACCTACTTTGGTCTATTTTAGGCTAACCAAAGCTACCACAGACATGAAAATTTGTACGTCTATAAACGATGGGATGAAGAAGATAATACAACCACAACGAAGTTTGAGATATTTACAGAAAGGCAATTATAACTTAATTTTGATGTGTCACTAGACAAATAGAAAAACTAGACAACCAGAGAAGATTATGTATGGTTGAATAGAAAACGGTTTAGAAGCAAGAGATCTTATGAAGGTATGTCCAATGACATCAATAGAAAATAGGTAAATATATTAATTACTTGCTTTTATCTATTTTAGATAAGGAGAAAATAGTCAGAGGTACAAGCGTTAGATAATGGTTGAAAGATGACATGTAGAAGATAAAGCAATTAAAAACAAATCCAAAGCACCATCATGGAATCAGAAAGGCAATGAACTAATGCCAAATAGGTACTGAGGGTCAAACAACATGCTTAAGTGTTAAATTTAAGTATTTGATATTTTGTTTTTTTTTAGTTTTTATTTTAAGTCTCAAATACAATAAATAAATATTTTATTTTGGCTAATTGATTACTTTAATTAAATACAAATAACAACTAAATAAATGTTGGCTCTAAACTTTTTAATATTTGGCGTACGTGCTAGTCAAATTTATTATGAATTGATGAATAAATTAATTATAGCATATACTTTAATTTTTACAGTTAACAACAAAGAAAAAGAATACCATTAGTCTCTGCAAACTAGTTTTACCTTAGTATTCCAAAAACATGTCTTTCAGTTCCAGCAGGACTCTCTCCCTGTTTCCGTTCTTCCTGCAGTTTGGCTTTACCAGTTATCAGGTAGTTTCTATTAACTTATTGAAATTAGATGTACAAAACGCATACTGGTTAATGACTTCAGCCTAACTAATCTAACCTCTTCAGTAACTTTAATTTTAGGGCAAAAGGGACGAAAGACGTATACAAGGGGAGGTTTTTAAATATTTAACTGAAAGCATTAAAAATTACTATTATTTTTTCCCTTTTTGGTGAATAGGCTCTTTTCACAGCAACCTCATTGTTACGTGGCAAATCTTGCCCGTAACAAACCACAGGAAGTGGGACGAACAAATACATAAACTTGCCTGCGCGATTCGTACTGCAACCCATGAGACAACTAGGATGTCTCCTTTCTTTGTTAATTTCGGTAGGAATATGTGTTTGTCAGGAAAAGATTACTCCGACCCAGTTTTGTTATCTGAAGAGAATGGTGTACAATCTGCAGCTGAAAGTAAGAACGAAGGTTTCCGGAAGCTCTATGCTGATGTTAAGAGAAGGTTAGAGGTGGCGGGAGAGAAAAACGTAGTTCAGTATAATTTGCATACAAGGGTACCCAACTTTGTTGTGGGTCAGCGTGTTTGGAAGAAGAATTATGTGTTGTCAGATGCTGCGAGGTTTTTCTCGAAGAAGTTAGCACCGAAATTCGTTGGTCCTTATGTGATTAGGAATAAAATTTCTCCTTGGATATTTGAGCTTCAGGAACCATCGGGTAAAGTACTACCAGGGAGTTGGCATGCCAAAGACCTTAAGTCGGCAGCGGACCTCTCCGATTAACCTTTTTAGGTTAATCGTCTTGAAGTTGGGGGGGGATTATGTAACGTGTCATTTTTACGTTTAAGGCAAACGTTACATATTTGTTTTATTTAGGTAAATAATCAAGGCTCTTCAACTCGTCTTTCTGTACACAAATTAAGGGTATTTTATAGAGCTAGGTTTGGAGGTTATATAGTGTCCAGAAAGTTACCTTATAAAGGAGGCATTCCATCGAATTACTGTGGAAACTGCGCACATCGTATTATTTGGGCATTCTAATTGGAGTTTGAGATCACAGGTTTCGGGAAAAATCACACTAAAACTTTTGATTGTTTTATTTATTTCTGTAGTTTCGTCGTTTACTTGACGTTCATGAAGATAAACAGCTGTTCTGCTGGGGAATGGCGGCGTTGCCGCATCACAATGGTTTCAGTAACAAGAAGAAAACATTTAGATGACCATTTCATTCACTTATGTTTATTTTCGAGGATAATAGGACAATGATTTCTCTTCCGAACCTCATACCCTCCACGGACTAGCTAGTTTTTATAGCACCAAAACATATTTAGGTCCACGGTTTGACCAGTAACAACCGAGGCTCCGCCCACTTTGATATCTTTATTACTTTGACAAGGAGAGATTTGACTTTTGTAAATTGGAGACGAGGGATAAAAACCAGGACTGAAAGAATAAACAAAATCGTATTTTGATGTTATACAGATTAATATATAGTCATGGTTAAATAAAGTTAATAACTAGCTCAGTTAGTCGGATTGAAGGGTTATGTAGGGCTGGCTAGTGGTGAACAAACTTAACATCTGAGCACTCTTGTGCCGAGTTTAAGCAGTAGTTCAATGTATATTTTTAAGTTTAAGTTCAGAAACAACTTAAATAATGTAAAAATGTTTTACAAAGGTGGCTTCAAACTATATGAATCTTAGAGAAAACATATATAGGGAGCAAAGGAAACTTTTGACTAAAACTATAGCTAAAATACAACTAAAATTCTACACTTAGTATGGCTTTACTCATATGGGAATTGGTTAAGTGTACGAATACTCCTGGGTTTTATGCATGTTCTGATCTCCAGTAATTGATTTTACAGTTGATGGTTTCAATGCTGAGCTTCTTATAGTCCGGCTGGTTATTTTCCTCCTACTTGCTATGTTGGCGGGGGTCCGGTAGGCAAATGTTCGGTCTATGTATGGATGGTGTCTCGATGTCTTTGTTATAAAAATTCCAACCGTAGAAATAGATCCGACAACACCTCATGCGCAATGTACGGAAGTACTAGTGTATTTTTGTCATTGGCTGGTGAGAGAACGGCGAAAATTGTTGTCAGGTCGACCAACTTAGAATCGGCGGGATTTTTGGTTTGCGAGTTTTTTTTAATGCGTTTGCATTCTTATTTGAATTTAACCGGGAAAATTTGGTTGGTACTGTGTACTGTCCCCACCAAATTTAGGAATGGCATATCCAGCACCTTTATTTTTTTTCGGATGTGTCATCGTTCCTTTTCCTAAAGAGTCGGCGGTGGGTTGACAACAGTTTCTGGGATCGCCAATGTTTTTGGTTATTGGCACTGCAGGGATTGCAGGAGATATCCCAGAAACTGTAGAAGTGAGTCCGTCGTGAGGCGTGTTCTCGTTGACGGCTCATATCCTCTGCATAGAGGGACTAAAAGGCGACCTACGCCATTTCTACGGAAAGAGCAGTGGTAAGTTCGATTTTATTTTTTTAAATTTTTTTATTATTCAATATAATATTTGCCTCCCAAATTCTAATTGTTTTTCGTGTGAAATGTAATTTTACTACAGCAGACGTGTGGAATTTTTTTATATTTTTTTTAACCACGTTTTAGATAAAAACTATATATTGTTTTTCTCCTTTGGTTACAGCCCGTCCATTCCATCGCCGCGACGGGACAGTTGTGCTGGGCGCTGGTGTGAAGCCGGGTGTAGCATTCTAACCCTGGGAAAGGTATGTTATGGTTATTTTAGTTCATTTGTTGAAATCTGCTTTATTTTATTGAGTCGACATGGGGTTCGTGATTTAAGATTTTTGGTGTAGGGGAACCTCGTGCAAAACCGACGAAGGAAACTGAAATATTTAATTTTCCACAGGGTTTTACTGTTCTGCTGGGGAATGGCGGCGTTGCCGCATCACAATGGTTTCAGTAACAAGAAGAAAACATTTAGATGACCATTTCATTCACTTATGTTTATTTTCGAGGATAATAGGACAATGATTTCTCTTCCGAACCTCATACCCTCCACGGACTAGCTAGTTTTTATAGCACCAAAACATATTTAGGTCCACGGTTTGACCAGTAACAACCGAGGCTCCGCCCACTTTGATATCTTTATTACTTTGACAAGGAGAGATTTGACTTTTGTAAATTGGAGACGAGGGATAAAAACCAGGACTGAAAGAATAAACAAAATCGTATTTTGATGTTATACAGATTAATATATAGTCATGGTTAAATAAAGTTAATAACTAGCTCAGTTAGTCGGATTGAAGGGTTATGTAGGGCTGGCTAGTGGTGAACAAACTTAACATCTGAGCACTCTTGTGCCGAGTTTAAGCAGTAGTTCAATGTATATTTTTAAGTTTAAGTTCAGAAACAACTTAAATAATGTAAAAATGTTTTACAAAGGTGGCTTCAAACTATATGAATCTTAGAGAAAACATATATAGGGAGCAAAGGAAACTTTTGACTAAAACTATAGCTAAAATACAACTAAAATTCTACACTTAGTATGGCTTTACTCATATGGGAATTGGTTAAGTGTACGAATACTCCTGGGTTTTATGCATGTTCTGATCTCCAGTAATTGATTTTACAGTTGATGGTTTCAATGCTGAGCTTCTTATAGTCCGGCTGGTTATTTTCCTCCTACTTGCTATGTTGGCGGGGGTCCGGTAGGCAAATGTTCGGTCTATGTATGGATGGTGTCTCGATGTCTTTGTTATAAAAATTCCAACCGTAGAAATAGATCCGACAACACCTCATGCGCAATGTACGGAAGTACTAGTGTATTTTTGTCATTGGCTGGTGAGAGAACGGCGAAAATTGTTGTCAGGTCGACCAACTTAGAATCGGCGGGATTTTTGGTTTGCGAGTTTTTTTTAATGCGTTTGCATTCTTATTTGAATTTAACCGGGAAAATTTGGTTGGTACTGTGTACTGTCCCCACCAAATTTAGGAATGGCATATCCAGCACCTTTATTTTTTTTCGGATGTGTCATCCTTCCTTTTCCTAAAGAGTCGGCGGTGGGTTGACAACAGTTTCTGGGATCGCCAATGTTTTTGGTTATTGGCACTGCAGGGATTGCAGGAGATATCCCAGAAACTGTAGAAGTGAGTCCGTCGTGAGGCGTGTTCTCGTTGACGGCTCATATCCTCTGCATAGAGGGACTAAAAGGCGACCTACGCCATTTCTACGGAAAGAGCAGTGGTAAGTTCGATTTTATTTTTTTAAATTTTTTTATTATTCAAGATAATATTTGCCTCCCAAATTCTAATTGTTTTTCGTGTGAAATGTAATTTTACTACAGCAGACGTGTGGAATTTTTTTATATTTTTTTTAACCACGTTTTAGATAAAAACTATATATTGTTTTTCTCCTTTGGTTACAGCCCGTCCATTCCATCGCCGCGACGGGACAGTTGTGCTGGGCGCTGGTGTGAAGCCGGGTGTAGCATTCTAACCCTGGGAAAGGTATGTTATGGTTATTTTAGTTCATTTGTTGAAATCTGCTTTATTTTATTGAGTCGACATGGGGTTCGTGATTTAAGATTTTTGGTGTAGGGGAACCTCGTGCAAAACCGACGAAGGAAACTGAAATATTTAATTTTCCACAGGGTTTTACGCTCGGGCAAAGATCCAGCACACTTTTAAGACCATGTGCTGCCCTAGTACCATGTGCTAGATAATCAGCAGGGGAGGCGCGAACAGAACAAAACAGGACCCGGGGCAGCAGTGAGGAGATGTCTGGACAACAGAACTTCTCAGGTCTACAATAACATAGTAATTAGAAAATAAAAACAGGATCAAGGTAGGAGCTTTCTATAATTTCACGCAAGCAAAGATTTTTTTGAATATAATTTCTTCCATATAAATTTTCAATATAATTTAGACATAATCTTTTTATATAAATTTTTAATATAATTTAGACATAATCTTTCCATATAAATTTTCAATTTAATTTTAACACTTCTTGTGAACGCAAGATAAGGGTATGACGTCATGACCACCATTTTGCGGCATATTTAAGTAACATTTTCCTGTTAAATTCAAAGTGCCCTGCTTTTTTTTATTTTACTCTGTCCTATAATATTTCAGCATCATCTTTCCTCAGATTTTGAAATAAACAAGATGAACTAATTTTTGCGTTATTTGTACAATCCAATGAACCAGCTTTGCAGAGACAAAAGAGAGATGAGATCATATTTTTTTAGCGGTTTCCTTACATTGCTTTACCTCATGGGGTAGATCTCGGACTGGGTTGCTGTCTGTCTCATTCTACACAACGTAGAATGATGAGAGCAGATATTTGGTCCAGATCTCCCCTATGACGGAGTGATTTTGGAAGTGTTTTTTTTACAGTCATGTGTATAATTGAGTCTTACACTACTGACTCAAATGTAGGTACACTGTGACCTGTTGGGGATTCTACTACCTGTAAGTCCATCTACCTGTAACGTGCTTCTAGTTTTCTCTCTACTATATAAAAGTTACCGGGCATATCAATGTTTTACCTAGCTGGAAAATACAGTTCTGCTTCCAGATATTTGTTTAATTATTCAGTAATTTTTTTAGTGTCGCAAATTGGCACAGTGTTATTGTTCTATTTACAGTGTCACAAAATGGCGGCAACGTCATTTAGCTGGCCACAAATATACCTTTCCCAGGGTTACCAAAGTTACTACGGCCGGTTTCCCACCAGCACAAACGTTCAGGTGGATGGAGTGGACAGCACTGTAGACAAGGAGAAAAACAATATATCGACGGCGAAAATATTGAAATGAATTTAAAACAGATGAGTGGTTTTAAATGTTTCGATTTTAAAATATTTAGAATTTTTGGTCAGTTAAGAGATTTTGCACACTAATACAATTAACCGATTGCCGCAAAATGTTATGTTTGAATTTTTTTCAGTTACTTGGTTTTGCGGTGTCGCCGACGATATAGGTTTTAACCAAAACGTGGTAAAAAATATATATATATATATAAAATTCTAATAATTCCACACCTCTTTTGTAGAAAAATTACATTACACAACGAACAATAGTTACAATTTGGGAGGCACTCAGAACTTAATATTATGTTAAAGAATCCCTAAATTGAAAAAACCGAACCAATTCTTTCCTCGTTGGTAGAAATATGGCGTAGACCGCCTTGACTCCCTCTATCCAGAGGATGTGAGCCGTCACTTAGTACTCAAATACTCCAAAACAACGGACTCACAATCTACCGTTTTTTTGTATAATTTTGCGATTCTGCAGTGCCAATAACCAAAGAAAAAATGGCGAACCAAAAAAACCGCCAGCAGCCCCCAATTTCTTTAGAAAAGAAAGAGGACACTTTGTCTAAAAAAAATGAAGAAGCCGGAAATCTTTTCCACCCAGGAGCAACAGTACCAACGAAATTTTCCCGGTAAAATTCAAATAAAAATGCAAAGCCATTTATAAAAACACTCGTAAACAAAAATTCCTTAGCGTTTAGGTTTGTAAGCCTGCCAAAAAGATCGCCAGTTTTAAACTATCCAATGAGGAAGCACACTAGTACTTCAGTACAAATCTGTAGGGGGCAGCACCCATCAAGTGAATATTCCAAAACCGTCTACTGCGCATTGAGGTGTTGTCGGATCTATTTCTAGGGAAACTAAAACTGCTTCTCTATGCATTTATAAACGATGATTTCGAGATGCACGTACACAGATCAAAACAAATGTGAACTGCCAACATTGCAAGTAGGAGAAAAATAACCAGTTAGACTATAAGAAGTTAAGTATTGAAACCATCAACTGCAAAATCAATTACTGGAGATCAGAGCAAGCGTCAAACCTAGAAATATTCGAACACTCAACCATTTTCCTTTGCCATACTAAGTGTAGAATATAGTTTTCCTTTGTTCTTTATATGTGTGTTAGCTCCCGCTAAATTTCGCGGTTGTTTATATATTTCTAAAACCACACAATTGTATGAAGGGCAAAGCGCATTTCGCGTATTTGGACATACGCATCAACAACCAGTGAGATCCTTGTCAATAGCCTAGAGAAAATGGCGTGTTAATTTCGTTCTCCAACTATTTCAAATATCTACACCTGAAAGTGCTCGATTTTTGTGTACTGAAGCATAGAACTAGAAACTTCAGCCCTTCAGCTACGTGGTGACATCATTAGATCCATTCAGGGGTCCCTTGGAACGAGGAGAAAGTGGCTGCAAAACTGGTGAGTGCATTTGTCTCTGATTATGGTTGTGTGGCACAAATATTTTACCTATGGACGTTTGATTATTTCCTAATTTCATATCAATATTTATGTTGGTTCGCGCTTTCATTAATTAAAATATTTACAGTCCATTGCATTTAACGTTTTTCTAACCGTGGACTAACATAAGTGGTCCTTTTCGAGCCGAATTATTTTTAAATAATAAATCCATACGACGGTATTAATAATTATTTGCAAGCCGAGGCGGCCTTGAATTTTTCGCATCGTATTTGAAACGTCGAGTCGAGAAAGTCGTCGGTGTGGTGCGGGGCAGGGCACGTGTCTAGCGCGTGGTCGATTCAGTAAACAAAGCGAGTAGGAATCAAAACAAACAAAAGAAACGTTCAGTGTGATAGGTGTGTACCATATCATTTCGATATTTAAAACAATTTTCATCAATTGCGATAAATTAGTGCATATTTTTGACAATTCGTCATTTTTCTATTTTAGAAGCATTAATTTAGCGTTAATTGTATATTTACCGACAATTTCGTCATTTCAAAGGTAAACTCATGTCTGTCAAAAAAGCCGCGCAAAAACGCAAGGGTTTTTTATCTGCGATCACCGAGTGTTATGTGTTGTCACAGACCGCGGAAAAGGATGAAAGAGCGAGAAACGAGTTTCAAGTGAGGTATGCCGATTTGGAAGAAACCTTCGATAAATGCATGCTGGCGCATAATGACGTCATTATGTTGATAGACGACTCGGACGATGAGGAGTTTAAAACACAGGATGCGATCCTTTCAGAAGCTCGTAAATATTTTTATGCGTGTAAGGGGGTTTACTCTAAAATATTTCCGGTTGAGGCCCCATCCTTTTCGGGATCATATGTTCGACAAAACGAAACTCCAAAACTCAGAGTTAGGTATTCCCATATTTCGAGGTGATAAAAAATTATGGCCAAGCTTTTTCGATCTTTTTAATAACATTATAGATCAAAATCAAAGTCTAAGTAACTTTCGAAAACTTCAATATTTATTTTCATATCTCGAGGATGAGCCTTTAAAATTGATATCAGGGATTAGCTTATCTGATCAAAATTATAAAATTGCTTACGACAAATTAGTCAATAGATATCAAAACAAGCGAGACCTCGCAAATGATGCTTTAAGCTCAATTATGAACTCCACCTTAAAAAACGAGTCAGCTAAAGAATTGCGTAATTTAATTGACACCTTTTCTGAATCCCTAGAAATTTTAAAATCACTTAGCTTTGACGTTGACAGTTGGGACTTTATTATTTTTTTCATTTTCTTAGAAAAATTGGATATTCCACCGCGTTCAAATTTCGAAATGAGTCACGCCAATACTAATACCGAAATTCCCACTTTTCAGTCACTTTTTCAATTTCTAGAAAAAAGATGTAAAGTTTTGGAATCACTTCCTCAATCAACAGCACCCAAAAAGGTGCCTATCTATCAAAAATCAAATTCTATGCAAAATCAGTCTGGGCAAAAGCCTAATCAAAATTCAAATTCTATGCGAAGTCAGTTTGGGCAAAAGCCTACCTATAAATCATCCAATTCGCCTTTTATAGGACTGGCTGGCACCTCAACTAATTCAAGTACGGGAATAAAATATTTCCGGTGTAATCAAGGTCACGTGCTTTCGAAATGTCAAACATTTCTTGATCTCGCACCTATCGATCGCCTATCTTTCGTGAAACAGAAAAAATTATGTCTAGCGTGTTTTCATCCCTTGCATGATGTAGATACGTGCAAATCAAAATATTCATGCAGGATTTGCAATAGTAAAAGGCACCACACTTTAACTCATATCTTAGAAACTAATCAAGAGTCTGGAAGCCAAGATACTAGTCCTGTCATTCACACACCACCTGTCAATATTCCTCATGTGTCATTAAATACTTCAGGACCTTCGGGTACCTTTCTTTTATGCACCGCCATAATAGATGTTATGGACGGATGCGGAAATTTTCAACCTGTAAGGGCACTGCTTGATTCTGGATCACAGACAGGATTCATCAGTGAAAAGTGTATTCAGCGTCTTAATCTTCCTAGGCGAAGTTACACCACTGAAATATTCGGATTAAATCAGATGTCTTCTTTTACTTCCAAAGGGCTCGTTCAATGTCACATTAAGCCACAAGGACAAGTCACTCCTTTACTTAATTTCGAAGCAATTGTTGTTCCACAACTATGTTCCAATATGCCTACATTCTCTTTGAACGATAATCAGTGGAAACACTTGGAAGACCTTAAACTTGCCGACCCATCTTATTTCAAATCTAGACCTGTGGACCTGGTTATTGGTTGCGAGCTATTCGCACAGATATTCAAGGAGGGCAGGGTTCTTGGACAGGTAGGGCCGCCTTCAGCCCTTGAAACTATCTTTGACTGGGTCGTCATGGGAAAGGTTGACGAAGTAGGTAGTCTTACGGAACGAACCAGTTGTTTTTTAACGAGCCATTCACCTCCTTTAGAGGTCATTCTCCCTAGGTTTTGGGAAATCGAACATTTGCCTAAAAAACAAATCTTATCAAAGGAAGAAAAACAGGCAGAATCAATTTTTACTGCTAGTGTAGTACGGCAACCGAGCGGTAGATTCATGGTAGATCTTCCGTTTAAAGATAAAATAAACCCTGACCTAGGAAATACTTATCCGCAAGCTTATCGTAGATTTTTACTTCTAGAAAATAGATTAATCAAAAATCCTGATCTGTACACTGCCTATTCAAGTTTCATGCAAGACTATATCGATTCTAATCATATGAATTTAGTTTTATCTAGTCAACCAAAAGTCGACGTATCGTGTTTTTTAGCACATCATTGCGTACTAAAGCCGGAAAGCTTAAGTACAAAATTAAGGGTAGTCTGGGATTGTTCGGCAGTCACCCCAAAAAATATTAGTCTCAATGACACATTGTTATCTGGACCGAAACTTCAAAAGGATATTGCTTCTTTACTCCTTACGTTTCGTCTTAATCCTATTGCCTACATTGCTGACATCAAACAGATGTTCCGTCAAGTCCTTATCAATCCTTATCACCGTCCTTATCAAAGGATATTGTGGAGGTTTTCTCCACATGACCCACTTTCAGTGTGGGAACTTTCTACTGTCACTTTTGGCATGACATGCTCACCTTTTCTAGCCATGCGTACCTTAAATGAGCTGGCAGAGAGAGAAAAGGAACGTTTTCCTATGGCTAGTACTGTTCTAATAACGTCAATCTATATCGACGATATCTTGGGAACTAGCCCTTCGCTTTCTGAAGCTCTCTCCCTTCAAACAGAACTCAATGATTTGTTGAAGTCGGGAGGATTTGAACTTAAAAAATGGGCAAGCAATTGTCCTGAGTTATTGGCAACATTGCCAGAGTCCGATCGTCAAATGCCTCTCTCTTTCGACAAGGAGGAACCCCACTTTATCAAAGTTTTAGGACTTCAATGGCATCCAAAAAACGACATTTTTTCTTATCAATGCCGAATGAAGGACAAACCCCCAACCAAACGTTCTATTTTATCTATCATAGGAACAATCTTCGATCCCTTAGGTTTTCTTTGTCCCTTGTTGCTACAAGCAAAATTTATTTTGCAACAGTTGTGGATATCGAAAATAGGCTGGGACGAAGAACCAGATTCTTCTATCATCGACTCTTGGAACAAACTTCGTTCTGAATTCCCGCTTCTTTCCAATTTTCAATTACGCCGACAAATCAAACTGTCAAAAACCAATACCTGTCAAATCATCGGCTTCTGTGACGCTTCAATTCGAGGCTACGCAGGCGTCGTATATTTTCGTGTAGAAGAGGAAAACAATATATCTGTTTCTCTCATATCTGCAAAATCTAGGGTCGCGCCTATAAAGTCACAAACTTTGGCTAGGCTAGAACTCCTAGGCGCATTTCTTTTAAGCGAATTAATTGACTTCGTTTTATCTAGCTATGAAGGAAAAATAACTTTTACAAATATCGTTACTTTCTGCGATTCGCAAGTCGTATTGCACTGGCTTTCATCCCCTCCTAATCGCTGGCAAACCTTTGTTGGAAATCGAGTCAGTAGAATCCAAGAAATCATTCCCTCAAACTCGTGGCGCTACATTCCTTCTGCTTTGAATGCAGCCGATATTGCGTCACGAGGGGCCACCCCTTCACAGCTCATCTCACATGACATGTGGTGGAACGCACCGTCGTTTTTGTGGTCTCCCGAAAACGAATGGCCCGATTTTCATAAACCAAAAATGCCGATTGATTTCGGAGATATTAATCTGGAGGAAAAGCCAAAAGTCTGTTGCAATGCGATAATTGATGTCAACTTCTTAGATCAGCTTCTTATCAAATATTCCTCTATATCAAAAATTCAACGTATCATTTGTTATGTCCTTCGAATAGTTAACCTTTTTCAAAACCATTCCTCAAAATCAAAAACCCACTAAGCCGCCGGACCAAAAAGTTATTTTTGAGAATATTGTTTTTCCTACCACCGGTGAGATGCAAAGTGCGTTACACCTTCTTATCAAACGCGTGCAAGGTTCTTGTTTTTCTGAGCTTTTTTCCGCGTTATCTAAGGATAAACCAATACCGAAACCTTTGCGAAAACTTTCACCTTTTCTTGATGAGAATAATATCATTAGAGTCGGTGGCAGATTACAAAAATCTGACCTTTTGTCTTATTCTGCAAAACACCCCGTCTTACTTTCGAGTGACCATCGTTTAACTACTCTTCTTATCGAGTCCGCTCATCGACAATATCTTCATCCTGGGTTTAAAACATTACATAATCTGCTTTTACAGCAATTTTGGATATTATCTGCCAGACGGGCAATTCAAAGAACCATATCCAAGTGCTTGCAATGTTTTAGAATCAACCCTAAACCCTATAGACCGCCCATAATGAGTTCACTTCCCGCTCATCGAATCAATCAACTTAAACCTTTTTCGAGTGTAGCTATCGACTTTTGTGGACCTTTCTTTGTGATTCCTCATCGTTACCGTGGTTGTAAAGCTTTCAAATCGTATGTCTGTGTGTTTGTCTGTACGGCCACACATTGCGTGCATTTGGAATTAACCATGGAACTGTCCACCGAAGGGTTCGTAGGTGCATTCCATCGATTCATTTCCAGACGCGGAAGCGTGACGCAATGCTGGTCAGATCAAGGCAGTAATTTTATAGGGTTTCGTAACCAATTACTGGATTACGCAAGAAGTGCTGCCACCAGACTTTCTATTCGTTGGCATCTGGGACCTCCTCTCAGTCCACATTTCAATGGCCTGGCAGAAGCTGGCGTCAAAAGTTTTAAAACTCACTTTGTACGAGTTGTCGGCGACCAGAAGTTGTCTATCATGGAGATGTCCACCCTTGCCTGTCGCATAGAAGCCGTACTTAATAGTCGCCCTTTATCTCCTGCCTCTTCAAACCCACACGATCTTCAACCTCTTACCCCTGGGCATTTTTTGACACTTGAACCCCTTAATTCAGAAATTCCGGAGTCAGATTTGTCCAAGGTTCCCCTAAATCGGCTCTCGAGATGGCAACTAATCCAAAAACTACATAATGATTTTTGGAAACGGTATTCTATAGAGTATTTGCGACACAAGTGGACTAATTCGTCCCCAAATATCAAATTAAATGATTTGGTTATCATAACAAGTGATCACATTCAATCGCCTTTGAAATGGCCGGTCGGTCGGGTCATCGAACTGCATCCCGGCGGGGACGGTCAGGTGCGTGTTGCGACGGTACAAACGGTTACCGGTGTTTATAAGCGGCCAGTTGTAAAACTGTGCCTCTTGCCAAATTAAAAGTAAATTTAATTTTCTACCTTTTACCGGATATTACAATAGGTTTTTTTATTTTTAATTTTTTTTGAATTTTTTGTTTGTTTGTTTTGCCTTTTTCGGGATTTCGTTATCTCTAAATAAACTTACGATACTTATCTGTTTTCAGTCATTTATATTTATCGGTCGATTCTTTTTCTTATATCTATATCTGTCCGGTTGAGATTCTAAAATTGTGTGTTTTGGAGGGCAGTTATGTTAGCTCCCGCTAAATTTCGCGGTTGTTTATATATTTCTAAAACCACACAATTGTATGAAGGGCAAAGCGCATTTCGGTATTTGGACATGCGCATCAACAACCAGTGAGATCCTTGTCAATCGCCTAGAGAAAATGGCGTGTTAATTTCGTTCTCCAACTATTTCAAATATCTACACCTGAAAGTGCTCGATTTTTGTGTACTGAAGCATAGAACTAGAAACTTCAGCCCTTCAGCTACGTGGTGACATCATTAGATCCATTCAGGGGCCCCTTGGAACGAGGAGAAAGTGGCTGCAAAACTGGTGAGTGCATTTGTGTCTGATTATCGTTGTGTGTCACAAATATTTTACCTATGGACGTTTGATTATTTCGTAATTTCATATCAATATTTATGTTGGTTCGCGCTTTCATTAATTAAAATATTTACAGTCCATTGCATTTAACGTTTTTCTAACCGTGGACTAACATATGTGCTTTCTATAAGATTCACACCTTTTGACACCATTTTTGTAAGATATTTTTACATTAATAAAGTTGTTTTGAACTCGGCATGAGGATGCTCAGATGTTAAGTTTCCTAACCACTAGCTAGCCCTGCATAACCCATCAATCCGACTGAGTTAGATAAAAACTTTATTTAACTATGATTATATATTAATTTATATAATATCAAAATACGATTTTCTTTATTCTTTTAGTCCTGGTTTTTATCCCTCGTTTATCCCCAATTAACAAAATTGCATTGGACCTTAATATGCTTTCGTGCTACCAAAACTAGCTAATCCGTGAAGAAGAAGAGATCCAGAAAAGAAATCATTGTCCTATTATCCTCGAAAATATAAATAAACGAACGTCCGAAATAAATGAAATGTGTTCCCACTGTTCCTGAAAACATCGTGAATGGTTTGTGATGTGGCAACGCCGCCATGCCCACAGTTTATACTGAGCAGAACAGCTGTTTATTTGGATCATAAACGTCAAAGAAAACTACGAAATTCCAAAGATAAACAAAACAATAAAGAGTTTTTATGTGATTTTTCCCGAAACCTCTGATCTCAAATTCTAATTAGAATGCCTAAATAATGCCGCACAGTCCCTACAATAACACGATGGAATGCCTCCTCTATAGGGTAACTTTTTGGACAATATATAACCTCAAAACCCAGCTCTATAAAATACCCTTAACGTCTTGTTTAAAAAAAAACGAGTCGAATGTTGGTTATTTAAAGAAACAAGACGTGTGCTTTAAACGTAAAAATGACACGTTACACCATAGCCTTTGTTATATGTAATTTCAGATATTACCTACTTTTTTTACCCTTGGAATGTTTAATAGAATTCTCAGAAATGAGTGTCTGGGTCTGATATATTAAGAGGGGCTTTGTAGAGGATTAATATTGTATTTTTTATCGTATTGAAATAATTTAACTAATATAAATATACATTTTTTAATTATTCTGGTAGTTTGTAGCGGTCTTATTTTACTTGACTTGATCAACGGTTTTATTTAACTTGACTTGATTGATTTTTTAATACACTAAATCTTTGCCACAGCTATTCAGACACTTTTCTATGGGCTTTAGACTTGAAATTAGTTAAGTAGTTTAATCAATAAGACATAAAATGCCATTTTTGGTGGAAAAGGTACGAAACGTTGCACAATTATAGTCTATAATATTCAAGATTGCGCCGCTTTTTTAAGAAAGTGGCGCACAATTCTGTTTTTCTAAAATAACTTGGTTTTTGTAAAAAAGTTTGAAAGTGGTTAGACTAATAGTTTTCGAGGTATGATATGAACCATTTCGCTGCCATTTTGGAATTTGCACATTTTGTTTTTTTTGGTGGCCTTTAGCTTAAAACTACTAATTTTTGATAATGATTGTAATGACATTAAACAATTGATAAATATCCTACAAACAATATCAATTAGTTCCATTGGTAATATTCTTGCTAAAATACAAACCATAAGGTGACACACACATATATTTTGTATATTATATGCAAAATAATCGGAAATGGATACTTTATACTCGGTTTGCTGTAAGTGGAACTGCAACAAGAGATGTCGCTAAGAATAATATAAAGCTGCAAAATATGTGAGAAGTTACTCCCTATCAAATAATAATTATTGTGTTAAAATGAGAATTAACACTAAGAAACAAGTTTTCAAGAAGATACGCAACGAGACGGATATTAAAAAAAAAATAAATGGCGTTTTCAGTTGTTGTTTTCATGAATTTTTGTAGGAAGGTGATCTGGAAATTCGTTGGTGAAAAGTGATTGTTAAAAATTGGTGTAGGTGGCTCTATCACAAATAATTAGCTCACGGTTGGATATAGGATAAGTTGCTCAAAGATATCATATAAAGAAATAGATATAAGGGTAAATTCTGATATGGTATCAAAACCTATTTCAAGTTCGCCGCGCACAAATCAAAACAGTAATTTATAAAGTTCACCAGAAACACCATTGTTCACTAATATTTATTCCAAATTACAAAAATGTATAAAAAGCAAAAATTGCAAAAATTAAAGGTTGATACAGCATGTGATTTGTCAAAATTTGGCGGCTAAACCGTCATGCCATCGGTTTTTTTTGTTTAAACCAAAAAACATGGCGCGCTCATAGTGAAGCAACATGTACCAACGAAAAAATTGGTGAGGGTTTATTGAGAGATAAATTTAAAAAGTGCGTAAAAGTCAAAAAATTTATATAGCTAACTAAGCCAGGAGAATATTTACACATTGTTTGTCTTGTTGATATTGGTCAATATTTCCCAAGAATATTTCGAAAGCCTTAATGCAGTGTGATATCTAATGTCAACAACCAAAGGTTGTCTTTACTTAATATTTAAATAATTCTTTGGGTCTAAAGAATAATAAATATATCTTTGAGATATAATTTTTAAATATCTTTTATAAGTTGTTTTATAGATATCTTCTAAAGGTCTGCAAATATTGATACGTAAATGCAATAAGAAAAAGAAGATCTCAAAAATGTTTTGTGCTATCTGGAAATAGCGACGTTGAGTTATAGAGATTAGGCATTTAGATTGGTCAATTGGGTAAAAATGAAATAAATATAACTAATTTTGTGTTTATTAGCTGCAGCAGTGCTATTTGGACATAATGCTGAGTGAAGAAAACCATCACATCATTCAACCAATTATCCGATTGAGCAGAATAGTCGGGTTATGCCCAGTGTTCTTTTACAAAGTCGGACATCAATACAGAATGAAGTGGTCTCCAATTTTGGTCATTTACAGCTATTTGCTAATTATTTTGTTGGGTAAGCTTATAATAAAAAAAGGCTAAACGTATGGTATTATGGGGTATTTTTTTCAAAATTAAATACCCGAGGAAAATAAAGGTATACACAAAACAAATATCAAATTTTAATTAGAACCGAAACTAAAAATAGTTACTTGCTATCTCTATACAAGTTTGTTTAATTATGTTGAGGCCTAAATACTAAATTTAGAATAAATTTAAAAATTGGTGGGATTAAATAACTTATTTCTAAATCTTTGTATGACTAAACAACCAAAGTTTTAAACTGTATCATATTAACTTACGACCTTGTTGGTACTAATTATTATTAGTTTAATATATATATATATATATCGGGTCCGGGTAGACCTCGTCAGATGTCTATCAGGGGAAATGAATCGACCCCTGCCCTCCGGAGATTACAGGTACTCTCCGACCCGCAGAGTTAGCACCTGTATAGGGTCCCTTTCCCAGGGTTATGGGAGAAGACCACATCGATATGAAAGACGGAGAGAATGGACATCGGTACGGTGATCATAGCGTAGGTGGGTAGGTTTAGGGATAGTATAAAAGACTACAGCTGTTGCCTTACAGTATGGCGTTGGCTCGTCAAAGGCTAGAGGAGAAAAACCTTGATTAAAAATCCTGGCCCTCCAAGTAGGTGTTTGAGGCATTAGACTGGTTCTCTAATAGCTGTGAAACAAAGCAATTACCAAAAAGCCTAAACAAAGCCTCGGAGCAATGGATGGAAACTATCGAAGACGAAAAAAGCAGACTATGAATATAGCTACATGGGACTATGAATATAGCTACATGGAACGTACAGGGAGTGAATGAAAAGTTGGACATTATTGCAACCGAAGTACAGAATTGTAAGATCGATATTATTGCACTCACAGAGACAAAAAAGAAAGGAACAAGCACGAATAGTGTCGGTAATTTTGTCCATATATTCACTGGAGTTCCAAAAGAAAGAAGAGCAGCCAGAGGGGTATCCTTGTTAATAAAGAAAAATCTAAAGAATAAAATTACAGACTACAATTGCATTAGTGAAAACATACTTCGAGTGAACATGAAGATATATATTTATCGGTTTCACAACGTTCTACGTCTTCCGATACCCAATCTCCACTCGTTTCTGTCTGCCCATAATTCATCATCTAGGCCTCTGATTCTTATTTCACTGTCTATTCTTTCTCTCCAGCTTCTCCTTGGCCGTCCTCTTTTTCTTCGGCCAGTTGGTTTCCATTGTAGTATTGGTTTAGGTAGTCCATTCATTCTTTGTACATGTCCGTACCACACCAGTTGTTTTGTTCTTATATCATCCACTAAAGTACGTTCACCCACTGTCATAATTTCTCTTATTCTTTGATTTGTAACTTTTTCTCTTTTTGATTTCCCTGCTGCTCTTCTCCAATAGTCCACCTCCGTAGCGGAAAGCATTTTTTCTGTTCTATCCTTGATTGGCCATACTTCTGAGCCGTATGTAATAATACTTTTTACAATGGTGTTATATATAAGCTTTTTGTTATGTTTTGATATACTTTGGTCCCAAATTATTCCACTTAGTTATTGCTTTTCTTCCTTGTACGTTTCGATGTTTTATAGCTTTGTCTAGTGTTCCGTCAGCTATAATTTTTAGACCTAAGTATTTATACTAATCTCAGGACTGAATTCGCTGCCCGGTATTTAAGCTTAGATCCTACTTCATTCCACCGATACACATATACTCTGTCTTATTGAGATTAACCTCTAGTCCCCACTTATTGTACTCTTCTATTAGTTTTCGTGTCATGTATTCGAGGTCGTCAAAATCCTGAGCCACTACTATCTGATCATCGGCGAAACATAAAGTACAAGTTGGTTTCGTCCAACGGAATTCCCATGTTTTGTCATGTTCTCTTCCATACTTTAAGGACTTGTTCCAAGTATATCTTGAAGAGCGTAGTCGAGATACAGCAACGTTGTTTAAGACCTTTATTTACTTGAAAGCCTTTGGTTAGTTTTGCTTTTATTTTAACTTTTGCCTTACTATTGCGGTATAACTCTTTGATGGCCTTAATTAGTTGTACGCTTATGTTTGTTTTTTCCAACGCTTTCCAAAGTAGATTTAGTGGTATACTATCATATGCCTTCTGCAAATGGACGTAAAGCAGATGCAGCTCTTGTCCGTATGCCATTTTCTTTTCAATAACTTGGGTTGTACAAAAGAGATGATCAGAAGTCGATCTTCCCGCCCTGAAACCAGCTTGTTCTTCTGCCTCCATGTTTTTATATTCGCTTTCCACTTTATTTCTTATTATTTTCCAGTATATTCTGCTTAGCGTACTAGTCACAGATATACGTCTATAATTGTCACATATATCTTTCCTTCCTTTTTTGTGTATTGTGGATATATATGACGTTTTCCACTCTGTTGGTACTACAGTTCCATTTAAATATTTTTGGAAAAATTCCGTAATCTCCAAAACAGTTCTTCAGTACCATATTTAATAAGTTCAGCTGGGATATTTCCGGGTCCGGCAGATTTACCGCTTTTTAAGATGGTGCACATGTTTTTTTTCTTCTCTCTTGAATTCTGCTCTATCTTCAGTTAAAAGTTTTTTAAAATGTTCATCCCATTCTTTGTCTGGTATTGGTGAAATAATATCTCTGCATGTTTCTTTTTTAATCGATCTTATAGTTTTCCAGCTTTCTGCACTTCTTCTACCTCCTAAGTAAGAATCTATTTTGTGGCACTTTTGCGTCCACGAAAGATTTTTCTTATCACTGATCATTCTTCTTACCTTTGATTGCGCGATTTTGTATTCTTCCCTGCTTCTATTTGTCTTTTGAGATAAGTAGGTGTGATATAATTTCCTTTTTTCCTCTATTTCTCTTTCAATCTCAGCATCCCGCCAGTATGGTTTTCTTCTTTTAGATGTTTCTACCGCTAATCCTAGTGCTTCTTTTGCAGCTTGATGGATGCCTAATGTAATACATTCGTATTCCTCGTCTGGGAATTCACCTGAACTTGTTAGCTTATTTATGATCTGTTTTTTTGTTCAGTCTCTTTTTGTATAAGTTTAACGCTGTCATGTTCTAGGCTTAGTAGATTATATTTACAGTGATCAATTTCTTCAATCACTGTATCATCAAGATGTTGTTGATGCAGGCTTCGGCCTTTATAAGGAAAAAGAATTTTGGACTCAAGAAAATAGTGATCACTTCCGCATGTTGATCCACGCTTTGTTCTGACATCTTGAATTTTTAGTTTTGTCTTTTGTTTAGTGATAAGATAATCAATGACGGATTTCAGGTTTTGTGAGGGTTTGGTCCAGTTATATTTGTGTATTTCCTTATGTTGAAAAAAACCGTTTTGGATTTTTAGGTCTAATTGCTCACATACTGTAATTAGCCGGTTTCCATTGTCATTAACAGTATTTTCTCCACATTGGCCAACTGTCAGATCATTAATTCTGTTACCGGTTCTACTATTTAAATCCCCAATATGACAATTTCTCTAGATGTACTTACCACTAATATTTCATTGTGCATTTCTTCAAAAAAAATTGTCTTTCACGGCTACATTTGCATCGTCATTATACGCATAGATTCCAAAAATCGTAAGTCTTATTCCTTTTATAGTTATATTCATTTTAATTAGACTTTCATTTACTTCTTCCCAGTTGGTGATAAATTTTCTAAACCTTTTGTTGACCAAAACAGATACTCCTTGTTAAGCATGTTTTTCTTTTGCCACTCCGCTATAGAATTGGTCATATTGTCCTAGATTTTCAGATCCTTTTCCTTTATTTTTCGTTTCTGTTAGTACAGCAAGGTCTACCTTCATTCTGCTGCACTCATGTACTATTTAATTAACTTTTCGACCCATTCCTTGCACGTTCCATGTACCAAAAATCATATTCCTGTTTCTTTGCTTAGTTCGTGTTAGGTTTTTCTTTTTTTTCCGAGGCGTTTGATTGAGTTTTTTGAAGAAAACAAAAACATTAAGATGCTTGGACATAATATAAATATAATAGCAGTCTACGCACCATCAGATGATGAAAGAGTAGCTACAAAACAAATGTTCTTTGACCAACTTGATGAGACTATCACAAAAATCAGTAATACCAGAGAAATAATTACGCTTGGCGATTTTAATAACCGAACTGGTAGACAAATCCAGAGCAAAATGATAGGACCATTTGGAGAAGAAGTAACAAATGATAATGGCTTGAGACTGATGGAATTGTGTGAAACCCACAACCTAAAAATAAATAATGGTTTTTTTTAGACGTAAGGATATTCATTGATATACCTGGAGTCAGCCAACAAGAAATCTTAAATCAATCATTGATTATGCTATAGGTGGAAAACACTCGCAATTAAAGAGGTATGATGTGCGAGCACTTTGTGGTATCTGGTAAAAGCAAAAATATTATTCCCTTTAAAAAAAACAAATAAGGGCGAGGGTATTAGAGAAAATGAAAACCTAGAATGCATCGAAGACAATCAAAAATACAACTTTAGAAGTCTAGAAAAGAAAAGTACTCAAAGATTGTATCAGAACCGATTAGACGAAAAATTAATAAACACAAATCACTCATTTGAAGAGATATATACAAACATAATAAAAAACTTGAAAGAGGCAAGCAACGAAGCTGTTGGATACCAACATAATGAAAATAACAGGAAGATGTGGTGGACGGACAAAATACAGGAAATGGTCAAAGAGGAAAAACGCAAATACTTGAAATGGCTCAGTACTAAAGAGCAAAGAGACCTAGAAATCTACAGGGAAACCAGAAGACCGCGAAGAAATTTAATACGCACAGAAAAAAATTAACTGTTCGAGCGCAAGTGCCACGACATAAATACACAAGGCAGACTTCTGAAGTATGGAAATTTATTTCTAAAGTAAAAAACCCAACAAAAGAAAAGATAAACATCCCGATAATCAACCCAGAACAATGGACAGAACACTACGAGGGACTGCTGCAGGAGACGAGACCCGAATATCTGGCAGCCTCTCCGAGGACAGACATAGAAGTACACGGAGAGAAAGTAATCATCGAAAAAGAAATGATAATAAATAATATTAAAAAGCTTAAATTCGGAAAAGCTAGCGGACCTGGGGGCATGCTGAAATGCTCAAATATGGATCAGAGAAACTACTTGAAAATCTCACATATATTATCAATCAATGCATAAACGGACATCCAGTACCTAATGATTGGAATTTATATCCTCAATACATAAAAAAGGAAACAAGCTGGAATGCAACAATTACCGAGGAATTTTAGTAACCAGTACTCTAAGTAGATTGTACGGTAGGATTCTTAGAGATCAAATAGATAATGTAAATTGAAGAAATAGTTCATGTTGGGTGGAGGTGATTTATAAATCAAACAAGTTCAGTCGTTCTCCACTAGTTTTATTTTTTTTACAACTACATGTTTTGAGAGCATAAGCTTTTATCTTCAGGTTGTAAACTGAAATAAAATAGGTGAAATAAGTGCCCGGTTCCTACAATTATTTATAAAATTAGAACAATCTAAACTTAAGACTAAAAGAATGAACACTACCTTGATGGAGTTATTCCATCGCCATTGCCTACAGTTTGTAGGCTCAAAAAATTTTACAGTAGCATGTGCAATGAAGCAGTAAAACGCATTACAGCAGCATGTGCAAAGAAGCAGCACAACCAATTACAGCAGCATGCGTAAGGTAATTAAATAGCTAGTGGAAAACTAAAAATAAAGAAAAAGCAATCAACCAACTGCCCATAAATGTCAAAGGTTTATCCCTAGAAAAACAACTCATTCTCCTCTTATAGAATGAAAGTTTAATTCATCCCCTTTTTTCTCTTTTAGTTCATTACATACTTTTTCTTTTCTCAAGAAGTCAAAAAAGAATGAAAACCCTTTTTTATTTTTATATGGGTATGACTTTTGGATTGTGCTTACCGATAAAAAATCAAAAAAAAAAGAAAAAAAAACTTTTACTACCCCCTAAAGATCATAAATAAGCCAACCCTTCCCCAGCGGAAGGGGTTGGATTTTAATTTGAAAAGACGCATTTAAAGGGTCAAATTTTGAGCCTAACTTTCTTTCTAGTTTTTCACCGTGACAGTGCATAAAAGGAAAGATGGCCGTTCGACATTTTTGACAGGTCAGAATAGACAGTTGGTTAGTTGCTCCCTCTTCCACCCGGTTCAAAGTATTGTTTGAACTAGGGGTACTCTATCAAGGACCAGACCCATCCAAAAAAATAGCAAAATAAACTTATCTAAAAACTAAAAAATTAATTTAAAAACTAAAACCAGAAAAGTCAAAATGACAATAATGGTAGGGTAGTTCACAATTTATTCTAAAAAGAAACGAACAGTGCTGCAAGAGGGTCCGGAGGGTTGGTTTAAAAGAGAATTTGTAGGTGGCGCTCAGACTAACGTGTTAAGCAAAATTGAACCAAACCAAAAATAAAATAATCTCTCAATTTTAACACAATTAGAAGAAAACCCGGTCGGCTATAAGCGGATCTGCAACAACAGATGGCACTAGGAGTAATATGAGGCTGTATAATAAGTAAGAAGAAACCCTATGTAAAAAAATAAAATTAATGATATCAAATGAAGGATTGCACCAAGGCATAACTTTTCAAGAAAATGAAGAAAATATTATTCTAAATAAACTGCTCAAAAATTGAAGTGAGCCACCCAATATTTTTGGACATTTTTAAAGTAAATTTATTCCTAAACGAAGCGGTCAATTCCCATATAATTTTCTATGTGATATAGCTTCGATTATCCTCTTTTAATGTTTGGTTTCCTCGTTGTCCTGCGCTTGCCAGATAGCTTCACAGGGTGGCTACAACGCAAGTGTAACAAAAGTGCGAAAGCTTACACTGTTCCCATTTCCCGTACGATTTTTTTCAAAAAAATTTTAATACCACAAAATGACAACTTATTTCTCAGTTTTTTAAATTTCTCTTCAGTTTCCGAGATATGATTTTTTTTTTCCATAAAATTGTACTTCTTCTGATTTTTAGTCTGACGTTTCTACCCGGTTTGACGTATAGCCACCAAATTTGCTATGAGGTACCCCAGGTACGGGCCTTTTCAAACCTTGTATGCCATTGTACCCTAGATGACCACTGAGCACAATCAGGGGCGTGCAAAAATAATTTTTCATGAATTCTCCTTTTTATGCCCAAACCTGAGTTTTACCTTCTGTAGGTTATCTAATGTTAACTCTAGATAAATGCAAAACAAGTTTTAGTGAAGTTTGAACATTTATGTCGAGACGATATTTTAATTTTTCGTAAAATATCACCATTGGCTTTAGGATGATTTTTTGTAAAAATGTCAGTTATTTCGAAAAGTCCATGGATTCAAACGAATTTTCTTACTCCACTACAAATGATTTTGCTGTTGCCTTAGTAAAAATCATATAGCAGAGCTTATGCCATGTGTGCCATCTGATTCAGGTTGTAATATCTCACAAACGAAATTTTGGAGTTGGAGAAAACTAAAATGCGTTGGAACCAGAAATGTTATGTGTTGCTTGTGCTTGTCGTCTTTAGCATTTTAAGGTATCATACGCAAAAATAGGTTGAGAAATAAAAAAGTAACTACCGATAAAAAGTTTTAGTAACCTTATTTACAAAGCAATTTTTCTCTCAGATCTCTCATTTCTTGACCGATTCCTGTAAACGATACATCAAAATGCTCGGAAGATGGAGGCTGATAAAACGTGACAAGAAAAATGATTAGGTATTTTTGGATCAAAGTATAGGAAAAGTTAAAAAAATTAAATCAGTTTTTACATAGGCCTACCAACAACCCCTATCACTGCAGTGTTCTTCGGGCCATTAGAATGACAGATAAAACAAACGTCTAGGGTACTATGATACAGGGGAATGTGTGCAGTTTGATAAGAAGAGATAAAAAGACAAGGTTTAGGGCTTTAGCATTAAGTTTTTATTGAAGTGAAATGGTAAGCTCTTAGTCTGGCTTCTCTACGAGAATTTTTATGTAGGAGTTCATTTCTTAACTAACGGAGCACATTCTCCTATATCGTATCAGTGCCCTTCCGATGCGACAGGACTGACATTAGACGTTTCTTTCATCTCTAATTCTAATAGCCCGAAGAGCACTGGAACGAGAGTTGTTGTTGTTGTAGGCGTAAAAACTGCGAGTTAATTTTTTATAAAATTTTCAGTGATCCAACAGTACCAATAATTTTAGTAGCCTTGTTTTATCAGCCTCCATCTTCCGAGCATTTTGATGTATTGTTTACAGGAATCGGTCAAGAAATGAGAGATCTGAGAGAAAAATTGCTTTGTAAATAAGGTCACTAAAATTTTTATCGGTAGTTACTTTTCTATTTCTCAACCTATTTTTGCGTATGATACCTTAAAATGCTCAAGACGACAAGCACAACCAAAACATAATATTTCTGGTTTCAACGCATTTCACATTTTAGTTCTCTTCAACTCTTAAAAATTTCGTTTGTGAGATATTACAACCTGAATCAGATGACACACGTGGCATAAGCTCTGCTATACGATTTCTACTGAGGCAACAGCAAAATCATTTGTAGTGGAGTGAGAAAATTCGTTTGAATCCATGGACTTTTCGAAATAACTATTTTTACAAAAAATCATCCTGACGCCAATGTATGCTACGCCAATTAACATTTAAGGAAAAATGAAACAATCGTCTCGGCATAAATGTTCAAACTTCACTAAAACTTGTTGTGCACTTATCTAGAGTTGATATTAGATAACCTACAGAAGGTAAAATTCAGGTTTGGGCATAAAAAGGAGAATTTATGAAAAATTATTTTTGCACCCCTCTGATTGTGCTCAGTGGTTATCTAGGGTACAATGTCGTACAAGGTTTGAAAAGGCCAGTACATGGGGTACCTCGTAGCAAATTTGGTGGCTATACGTCAAACCGGGTAGAAACGTCAAACTAAAAATCACAAGAAGTACAATTTTATGGAAAAAAAAATATATCTCGGAAACTGAAGAGAAATTTAAAAAACTGAGAAATAAGTTTTTTGGCTTTAGCTGACTGTCATTTTGTGGTATTAAAATTTAAAAAAAAATCGTACGAGAAATGGGAACCGTGCAAACTTTCGCACTTTTGTTACACTTGCGTTGTAGCCACCCTGTGAAACTATCTGTCAAGCGCAGGACAACAAGGACACCAAGCATTAAAAGAGGATAATCGCAGCTATATCACAAATAAAATTGTTTGGGATTTGACCGTTTCGTTTAAGAATAAATTTACTTTAAAAATGTTTAAAAAAATGGGGTGGCTCACTTCAATTTTTGAGCAGTTTAGATGGAGTTGTTAGTGGTTGTTTTCATGTATTTTTGTACGAATGTGATCTGGAAATTTATGATTAATTATGAAAGAGAAGTATAGGTGGCTCTGTAACAAATAATTAGTTCACATTTTGGGACATAGCGGAAGAAGTTCTTTGAAGATATCATATTAAGAAATAGATATAAAAAACTGATCCGGTATCGAACATTCGCACTAGATGGCTCTGTAATAACCAACTATCTCGTTGTTTGGATAAAAGCAAGTGGAAATGTGATCAGAGATAATTTATAGAAAGATAGATAAGTAAGTGGAGCATAGAAAAATATGTACTAGCCTTTCATACTCCCTATCTTACTTCTTATACCTTACATAAACCACCCCGATTTTTCTATAATTCCCTCTACATAAGGTTTCTTCTCACTTATTAGACAGCCTCATATTACTCCTAGTGCCATCTGTTGTTGCAGATCCGCTTATAGCCGACCGGGTTTTCTTCTAATTGTGTTAAAATTGAGAGATTATTTTATTTTTGGTTTGGTTCAATCTTGCTTAAGACGTTCATCTGAGCGCCACCTACAAATTCTCCTTTAAACCAACCCTCCGGACCCTCTTGCAGCACTGTTCGTTTCTTGTTAGCGTAAATTATGAAAATTAGTTTTTAAATTCATTTTTTAGTTTTTAGATAAATTTATTTTGCTATTTTTTTAGATGGGTCTGGTCCTTGATGGAGTACCCCTAGTTCAAACAATACTTAGAACCAGGTGGAAGAGGGAGCAACTAACCAACTGTCTATTCTGACCTTCTGTCAAAAATGTCGAACGGCCATCTTTCCTTTTATGCACTGTCACGGTGAAAAACTAGAAAAAAATTTTTTTGTGGAAAGTTAAACTCAAAATTTGACCATTTAAATGCGTCTTTTCAAATTAAAATCCAACCCCTTCCGCTGGGGAAGGGTTAGCTTATTTATGATCTTTAGGGGGTATTAAAAGTTCTTTTTTTTCTTTTTTTTGGATTTTTTTTCGGTAAGTGCAACCCAAAAGTCATACCCATATAAAAATAAAAAAGGGTTTTCATTCTCTTTTGACTTCTTGAGAAAGGAAAAAGTATATAATGAACTAAAAGAGAAAAAGGGGGGTGAATTAAACTTTCATTCTATAAGAGGAGAATGAGTTCTTTTGGAGGGATAAAACTTTGACATTTATGGGCAGTTGGTTGATTGCTTTTTCTTTATTTTCAGTTTTCCACTAGCTAATTAATTACCTTACGCATGCTGCTGTAATTGGTTGTGCTGCTTCTTTGCCCATGCTGCTGTAATGCGTTGTACTGCTTCATTGCACATGCTGCTGTAAAATTTTTGAAGCCTACAAACTGTAGGCAATGGCGATGGAATAACTCCATTAAGGTAGGGTTCATTCTTTTAGGTCTTAAGTTTAAGTTGTTCTAATTTTATAAATAATTGTAGGAACCGGGCATTTATTTCACCTATTTTATTTCAGTGTACAACCTGAAGATGAGAGCTTATGCTCTCGAAACATGTAGTTGTAAAAAAAATAAAACTAGTGGAGAACGGCTGAACTTGTTTGATTTAATAGAGAATGATTTTCATGAGCAAGAAGAAGAAGAAGAGCAAAGTTGGTTTCGTGCAGGCAGATCTTGTAGTGATAATGTTTTTTGTCTTAAACCAGTAATTGAGAAAAGGAGCGCCAGAAATATATAGACTCATATTACCTTGTGGACCTACAAAAAGCATATGATACCGTTCCAGTAGAAAAATTATAGACAGTGTTAGAGCAATTTGATATCAATCATACCTACATAAAAGCGATAAAATACAAAAATTTTTTTAAAAATACAAAGGGTCAAAATCTAAAATTAAATTTGGAAATCGATTTTCAAAAGAATTCCTGGCAACAAAAGGCTTAAGGCAGGGATGTTGTATCTCTCCAACTCTTTTTAAAATATATAGTGCAGCTCTAAAAAACTGGAAACGTAAAGTGCACTGCATGGGAATACAACTTAACGACCGATTTACCATGTGTGTCTACACTACAGTTTGCTGACGACCAAGTAATTGTGGCTAATGGTAAAGAAGACATGGAGTATATGATGAGAAAGTTAACAGAAGAATACCAAAAGTGGGGATTAACAGTGAACGTGGACAAGACATAGTACTTACGTATTGGAAACGAATTCAGTAAGTTAGTTTAAACAAAAACAAGGTGCTTTCTAACCAGCAATACGGTTTTCGTCCAGGATTCTCCACTGCGTTGGGTTGCACCGATCTTTTACAACATATATACAACAAACAAGATAACAACGAAATAGTAATTGTATTTTTGTTCGATTTTACCAAAGCTTTTGATGTCCTAAATGGGGATTTCGTGGTAAAAAAGATTGAAAAACTTGGCATAAGGGGTCTTCTCCAAAAACTAATACAATCGTTTTTAAGTGGTCGCAGAATGGCAGTTAAAATCAAAGACGTTCTTTCAGATTTTAAAGACTTAGAGCTGGGAACGCCACAAGGAAGTGTTTTAGCGCCTTTAATGTTTTTACTTTTTATTAATGACTTACCTGAACATATCACTAAGGGCTTAGTTTTTCAATATTGTGACGACACTACTATAGTTATATCAGGTAAATACAGTATCGCGGTTCTTCAAGATATTAAAATAATGCTTTCAGAACTAACAGAGTGGTGCAAGAAAAACAATATAATGATCAATTGCAGTAAAACCGTGTCTCTTGAAATTACAACAATCAGACAACCAACTCTGAACCTGTCTTTTGATTTTAATGGCCATATTGTTAAAACTGAGAAAACTGCGAAATTTCTTGGTATTATAATCGATTGTCAACTGAATTGGAGCCAGCATATTGACTCAGTCTGCTCTAAACTTAACAAAAACTTTTATATGTTGAGCTCCTTAAAAAATTCTCTCACTAAAAATGCCTTACTCGGCGTCTACTACGCTCTAGCTTTTTCGACCATATCGTACAACATTGTTGTGTGGGGTCAGGCTAGCGATGTTACGAGGGTTCTTATCGCTCAGAAAAGAATCCTTCGTCTGATGTTTGATCTACCCTATAATTCCAGTTGCAGAGAAATCTTTAAAAAGCATAAAATACTAACTGTGATATCAATTTATTTACTTAATATTTTAACATATATTCATAAAAATAAATCAAATTTTGCAATTAATGGAACCTATCATCAATATGTCACCAGAAATCGAAACAACTTTTGTATTCAAAGACATAATCATGAGTATTTTAAGAGCTCACTAATTTTTGCTGGTCTGCGCCTATATAATCCTCTTCGAGAGGAGCTAAAAAGTCTGTCCAATAAAAAATTTAAATTCCAGTTAAAAACATTTTTGAGCAATAATGCATTTTATTCTATAACAGAGTTCCTAGAAGCTATTGGCTAATATCCGAACGTTTTGGGTTGTGGTCTCTCGGTCGTTTTATTATTTTATTATTTTAGTTTTTTTTTAGTGTTTTTTGTAATTTTATAAGTCATACTATTGTTTGTTTTAAGTCATTTTAAATAGTGATTTTTTTAAATATTTTTTTACTCAGTAAATTTTTTTTAATGTACTACTTTTTGACTTGTTCCTTTCTACTGTATTGTGGTGCTCGGAATGAAATAAATATCTATCTATCTATCTATCTATCTATTTAGTACTTGAAAATGGACAAACAATATCTCCATGCAATGAGTATGTATACTTTGGTGTCACCTTTGATAAGACAGGAACAGACTGTAAATAATTGGAAAAAAGAATAGTAAAAGCAAAAAAGGTTATTGGATGTCTTAACAGTATTTTATGAAGCAGAGAGATAAAAAAGAATGTAAAATTTAACATATATGAAAATAGAGACCTGTCGCGTAACAGAAAAATACAAAACAAAAATGGAAAATGTCGAAATGGATGCAATTAGAAAATCAATGAGAATATCTAGAATAGATCACTTAAGAAATGAGATCATAAAAGAAAGAATGGGAATCGATGGAGGCATAACGGATGACATCACTAAAAGTCAACTGATATGGTACGGCCATGTACAACGGATGAACGACGAAAGATTACCAAAGCAGGTCCTAGAATGGCAACCAATAGGGCGCAGAACAAGAGGGCGTCCTAAACTAGAATGGCAACAGTCAATCCAAAGATCAATCAGTCAAAAAAATCTGACAGAAGATGATTGTCAGGATCAAAGGAGGTGGAGAATAGACGTGGGACAACGTAGAGTAGAAAAACGTTCTAAACCGACATAGTAGTAGTATTATTATTAGTTACTTTAATGTTAGCCGGATATGCCTTACTTCAGCAAATCATGCAATATGAAAAATGAGCAAATAATTTTAAGTGAAAAGTTTGGATTTTCCAGAATATAATTCTTATAAAAGTTACATTTATAAGACAAATAAAATTTAAGTTCATGTTATTGTCTTAAAATTATAATATTTTTTAGGAATGTGGTCTGTTTTTGGCCTGGTTGCAGATTGGCAAGCAAGTGAAAAAGCCATTCGATTAAAAAACTCAAAAACAACCTACATCACTATTTGCGACATATTCTCTACTATCATTATCGCTATGTATGGAATGTTGTCGGTGCCATATAGAATGAAGAATCTTTGGAGTTTAATTGTTATTTGGGCTCAGGTAGGTAATAAAATTTATTTAAGGTAAAATAAAATTGGTTTATTATCCACGATATTTGTGTATTTTATCTAAACCTTACTAGTCCAGTTGACTTAAACCAATTATAAATTTAAATAAGCCTTTTAGAGGGATTAATGGACTAGAAGAAGATGCAAAGACACACCAAATATGCTTAAAAGAAAAAAAACCAAATAAAATATGTGTCTGCTATAAAATCGTAATGGAAAAAGCTACAAATACTTACTAGAAGCGAAACAAAAACGGGCTTGAGCATCTGCTCGGTGAATTAAACCGCACGAAACCCAATGCGCAAACCCAGAATATCCGCGAGTTTGGTTTAAAAGTGCATATTCTGGCTCATTTTTCCCATGTAAATCTCCAAGTTTCGATATACGTCGATTGCTATTATCATCAAATCTAGATTAATATCAATCCATAATTAAATATTTGCGAGATTGTTCGCTTTAGTGAGAGTTGATCGAACCTAACCTGTAATTTGGCTAAGATATATTTTTTTAATTGACTAAAGTGCTCGCATACAATTTTTTAAAAATATAACCCATTACTTGTTCTCCATATGCGTAAATAAATATTTTTATATTATTATTTTTATCTTTGTTAACGGTAATTTTGAATCTGTGTTATACTTAATACTTTTTTAATATGTTTGATATCATCTTGACCTAGCTACTGAGACAATGGCGCTTAACCTGATCATAAGCAGCTGTATGATTTCATTAGATTTTTTTCTACTTTGTATTTAATTAAGTATCCATTGTTTGTTTTTATTATGGATAATATTTAAAAATAAGGATAGATAAGTACTTGTTTAACATTTTATTAAAAATATTTATTTATATCTTACAAGAGATGCTTTTACTCTTATTTTCGTAATGCTGTTACCAAAAAGTATAGGTCCAGCTGCAGAAAGTATTAGATATGACTATCATAATTGCTATTACTAACAAGTATAAAAACTTTTTATTTTTACAATTCCCATCAATCACAACTTTTACTTATAGTCCTAACCCTATTACTATCAAATGCAAATGCCTAGTTCTACAAATTCATATTTTATTCAATATATTATTAATTAACTTGATTCCTGCTGTCTTAATTATTATTATTTTTATATTTCTCATGGTATAAAAAGAGTTTTTAACAAAGTCCTATTATAACTAAAACACAAAGTCAAACTATATTATAACGTATTGTCTTATAGCTATTAATATCAAAACGCTAAATATATTGCTATTAAAAACTGAATAAACATAGGTAGCACTTAATACTAATAATGTATTAATTGTGTTTAATGCAGTAGTGTCCCCAAGGAAGAGTTTCATATGAATCTTTTAATATGAATCTTTTATTATCAAAAGGACTTAGTCCAATTCTATATTATTTTATCGAGTACAGCTTATGTTTTTCTGATCTGATTTTGTGACACCATCTTCTCTTTAAAATTGTTTAGGCCGTCAAAATAATCATCAAATAATATTTTTGATTCGACGATAACTTTCTTAACACCCTTTGTCTTTTTAGTAACTTTTTCGGCTGACATATGGTTTAGTCCTTTAATGCATTTGGTCGATTCACAATTAAGAACTTTAAAGGCATACATTTTTAACCCAACAAAATGTGTCAATATATTGCCGTTGTATAGATCATATATCATCTTTCCTCATACCTAAAACTTTTTTATTAACCCTGGGTATATCATATGTATTGTGTTCTGGGTAATCTGAGGTATCAAAAATTTTTTAACTGTCACGGCATATAGCTTCATATATATCACAGTTTCTTATTTCATATACTAAACTATCAGTATCTGTGGGTTCGGGGGTGGTTAAAAAATAATCGGTCGGCAAAGAAAATAAGAATAAACGCAACGAGTAATGGCAATCGACTTACCCCTGTATGGCCGGTGTTCTTCCAGTGTGGCCACACTCTGTTCTTCTATTTTCCAAAATCACAATGGTATTCCAAAAAGTCAATGTCCAAATCGGCACGTAAAAATAGCACACAAATAAATATAAAATTGCTGAGTTGTTTTATGCGACGAAATCTAAAAATCAACTGCCAAAACAATATCGCGCGAAACAACAAAAAATTATAAAAAGACGCGGTTATTTAAATTCAATATTCTAAATACAGAGTATTTTTAAAGGCTAAACCTACCTATATTTACAAGGCTCGTCAAGATTAAACATCCCGCGCGCCATAAAATACCTAGGGGAGGTATTTAATCAACATTCGAAATTAGGGAGGCGACAGAGCTTGTTCAGAGGTCTCTGGACTTCTCAAATATTAGTTTTCACCGTCGCAACGCGAATAATATCGTCCGAACAGGGATAAACTTTTATAATTCTACCTAACTTCCATTTTAGTGGAGGGGTTTGATTATCAACAATCACAACCATAGTTTCGACCGTGACAGAACTATTTTCATTCTCGCACCACTTATTTATCTGCATCAAAGTGTGCAGGTATTCCAGAAATCTTGATGCAGGCGAATCAAGAGCTGATATCGTGTTAAACGATTTAACTTTAAATGACTTAAATCAAAATGTGGTAAGGCCGTTAACGGCTCTAACGCGAGAAAGTGACCTGGAGTTTAAAACAGCTTCAATTTGTATAAAAACTGTAGAAGGCTCTTTATAGTTGAGTGTTTGGTCTCCTATTAATCTAACAAGATGACGCTTAGTTTGGAGCCGAAGGCGAATTAAATGTCCATTCAATACGCTTTTGCTGGACAACTGACTCCACTATTTCCACAAAATACCGACTAGCGCGTTTAAAGTTAGTACCACAATCGCTAAAATTACTAACACAGCGACCTCTACGCGCAAGAAACCTTCTTAAACCAGCCAGACAAGCTTCAGTTAACACGTATGAAACAAGTTCGAAGTGAACCGCTTTTGTAAAAAAACATACATAAAGACATAAATAAGCCTTATAAGTTTTTGCTCCACGATGTCTACCCAAAGTTATCGTAAAAGGACCACCGAGATCAACACCCACACAAACGAAAGGTTTAAGTTGACTAACTCGAAGAGCAGGCAAATTACCCATTAAAGGTTGATATGGTTTAGGATTTTAACGAAAACAAACTAGACATTTGGATAAAACCGAGCAAATAGCCCTCTTGGGACTAAGTATCCAAAAGTTTTGCCAAATCAGATAAAGCAAAGTTTGTAGCCCTGGATGCCCATGTTGTTTGTGAGTAGATTCTATGATCAACTCTGTTAGGCGACTGCATCTAGGAAGGAGAATAGGGTGCTCTTCATTATAAGAAAGCTTAGAATTTACAAGTCTTCCTCCTACCCTAATAATACCTTCCCTATCTAAAAAGAGAGATAATTTTCTTAACGACTTAGGCAACAACTTGTTTGAAGTCAAACAGTTAAGTTCGTTGTAAGAACATCTTGGTTGACAGTGCTTTACAAGCACTAAAAGAGCTTTATACAACTGAAACTCTACGAACGATCGGCCAAATTTGCGTTTTTCAATGTCTTTTTCGCTTGCATTGTAATAAAAACGCGTGGTTAACGACGAAACCTATCCATCAAACTATCCAGGACATTACTATCGACGACAATGTTTAGCGAAACAACCTTTTCCTCTTCCATAACCTTGTTGGGTGGAGGATTGTCCAAAACATTGGACATAGGCCAATTTTTAGAATCCATACAAAGCCACGATGGACCATTCCACCAGAGTACGTGATCAAGTAGCTCTGAGGGCATTACACCCCTTGATGCTACATCTGCTGGGTTGTCTCCAGAACGAACATGATACCATTTGTCAGCCGGTAGTTTACTTTGAATGGCATTAACACGATTGCTCACAAATGTTTTCAGGGAGTGTGGTGACGAGTTAATCCAATAAAGTGCGACGGACGAATCACCCCAAGCATAAATGTTATGAAAAGCAACTTTAGCGTAAACGCTTCGACAACAAAATCAACCAAATTAACCAGCAAAACACAACCACATAACTCTAGTCTAGGAAGTGAAATTTTCTTTAATGGAGCTACTTTTGTTCTTGCACAAATTAGCGAACTTTTGTTCCATTTTTCAATAAATATGTAAAATAAACCATGGCTGCATAGCCCTTCTCCGAGCTATCACAAAACCCAACTAAATCGCACTGTTTACTTGACATAAAATCGACAAACCTAGGAATTTTTAGCCTTAAAAAGCACGATAGTTCATTTTTGAACTGCGCCCATACATTTATAACATCTTGTGGGGGTTCCTCGTTCCAATCTAACTTGAGAAACCACAGATGTTGAATCATGTACTTTAATAAAAACGAAATGGGTGCTAAAAACCCTAAGGGATCAAAAACCCTCGCAAGTTCCGATAAAATTACTCTTTTATACCAGAGCCTGTCTTCAGCTTTTACATCATATGTGAAGACATCCTCCATTGGGTTCCATTGAAGTCCCAAAATTTTTATTCCTAAATCATCAGATCCAATATTTACAGCAGTTTGATGCCTAAAATCAAGAGGGACGGATTCCAAAAAACCGCGGTCATTACTTACAAATTTCCTCAACATAAACCCTCATTTTTTTAGAAGTTCAATTAGCTAAAGCTGCAGTTTTTGCGCTTCCTCTAACGAAGATGCTCCAGAGCAGACGTCATCTATGTTAATGTATGTCTTTAACACTTCGGCTATGTCAGGAAAGTTGACCTTTTCATCTTCTGCCAGCTGAGCAATACAACGAAGTGCCAAAAAGGGACTACTGGAGACACCGAAACTAAAAGTCACCAATTTATGGTCTGACACTGGCTCATCAGGTGAAAAACGCCAAATAATGCGCTGATAGTCTTGGTGCTGTTTAGCCAACCTAACCTGCAGGTACATCTGCCTGATATCAGCGGAAAAAGCAAACTTGTGACGTCTAAAATTTATAAGAATGTTACGAATATCCTGCTGTAGTTTTGGACCTGAGTACAAACAATCGTTTAACGATACCCCCTCCACTGAGCACGACGCGTCAAACACAAGGCAAAGCTTTGTAGTTGTGCTCTCAGGTTTAATATCTGGATGATGGGGGAGGTAATAGACCTTGGAACTTTCTTTGCCTAACAACGATGCTGGAATTTTTTCCATAAACCCAGCTTTAAAATATTCTTTCATAAATTCCACATAAGAACGATGTAACTCAGGATCTTTCAAGAATTTTCTATCTAGCGCAATAAATCTGCGCATCGCAAATTTCCCAGAATTACCAAACGAAGGGTCAAGCCCCTTAAAGGGGAGTGCGACTATAAAATTCTTTAAAAAATGTTTCTCGCAGGCTAGATCATCAGGTGACCTAGCAGTAATAACTGGAATGTCTTTAAGGTCCCAAAGCCGCTTCAGGTCATCTTCCAACGAAAAGGAATTATCGACAAATCCACAAAACGAAGACGACTTGGAGGTTGCTGGCTCAGACCATTTTCCAATCACGACGAAGTCAAAAATAGTATTGATCATAGCAGGTGACGTCCTCGTACCCGGTACCATGCCTGGGCGAAGCACAAGTGGAAACACGTTAACTCCTAATAAGAAATCAATACCAGGGGGCCGATTTTTGTAAATTAACCTTCCGATCGTTTTGGCCGACTAAAAAATTTTAGCCACAAGATTTAGCCTGAAGCCCGGCAACGCCGCCGGTATAGACTCCACAGCACCCCTTGGCAGTGGTGATGAATAGCGTGGAGGGTCGTCGCACAGTGGGACCAATTGTTATAATTTAGCAGTTTTGTATTACAAGATTAAGGAGTAGTAAATCCTCAAAATTTTAGCTACCGATGTACCGGGTGTCCTATAAAAACATTTCATATTTAAAATGCAGCTAAATATTTGACTAGGTACTGATTTAAATTTTTTTAAAATGTAAAGTAAATAAGTTTTTCAATCCAACTAAACAAAAATGATCCCAAATATAAAATAAAGATAGCAGAAAATTAAAAGCTGAGAGTTTACATCAGTATATCAATACAAAAGGTAGAGAGTTTTTTATCGCTTATTTCAGATACTAGTTGACCAATTTTAATGAAATTTGGCATACATGTTTTATAAGCCATTCTCCCTTCTTAAGGCGATTTTTTTACGCTATGACATGTGCAAGTCAGGCCGAACCAGCGAAGCCGGCTATTGTTATTTTTTTAGGTTAGTTATTAATCAATGGGAATAAGAAACCGATACCTTCCTTAAGGCTTTAAATGCAAATAAAGACGGCTTTTTTTTTTAATTCAAGATGGCTACTATACGCTAAAACTATACAACTTATTTGTTTTAATTGCCATTTTTTTTAACATTTATATTTAATTTGATTACACAGTTACAAAACTACTAATTTAAAAAGGCAGTCATTAAAAAAAAATAAAGAGAATGTCACATACTTGGATTTATATAACGATACTCTTTTTAAAAATAATTCCGCATTTTTAGATTATTTATAGTTTTTACCTGATAGCTTTGGCTGGGATGTGGGTATAATTGTTTTTTTACTTTAAAATCGGTTTAATTTTAAATTTAATCACTGCTGCAAAGTCAAACTCTTAAGGCAATCCAAATATAAAATAAAAATAACTCCATTTTGATGGTTATATTGTTATATTCCTGAAAATACAAACATGTACTTAATTAAAGTTTTTTTAAATAATATCTAACCAAACCACTTTTAATTAATGTTTTAGTACAGTTATTCCTTAACCCCCATTCTTTATGTACAATTTGTACGGAAAAATAATAAAGATTTGATTTAATTTGAAAAATAATATTTATGTTTACAAATAATTGTCTACTTTTTAAAACTATCGGTCATTTTTCATATGTATGAAATAATGTCTAATGTAGTAAACACTTGTTTAATGGACTAATTAGGTCAAAAGTCATAAACCTAACCGAACCAATGCAAAAAAAGTGCGGACATTTGTAGCCTAGCCTTGCGCCACCGAGGGGAGCGACTTGTCCGTTCATTTAATAGGTTTAATTTTTAGATCGGAAAAAGATTTAAGTAATGGAAGATATAAGGAAACTCGTACAAGGGGGACGAGTGTGATATAGTTTAGGTAGGCTGGATTAGTTTACTGAAGATGGGTTCCATCTGCTAGTACCTAAAATAAGTATTGCAAAAAAATGCAAATAATAAGAATTTTCTTTCTTCTACCCTCCCACCCAACCATTAACCTTATTGTGCACATGACAGAAAATATTCAATGAAAAAAATGTCGCCGCGTACAAAAATTTAAGAAAAATTAGGCACTATTAGAAAAAAAAATCGTTTGTTTAGCACGCTCTTCCACTCAGACCCATATATACAGGGTGTTCAATAACATAATTTTAGTATTAAATATCTTGAGTGATTTTAAGACAAAAAGTTCATATAAAAATATTTTTTGTTTATTTTGATATAGCCGTTATGCCATACCGAAGCATTTTTTATTTTGATGATAGCAGTCTTTGGCGCAAAAGCTTTTCTTTAAACGGTTAGAGATGCGAAAAAATTACAAGAGACAAAAAAGTTTGCAGACAAAACAAGGATTTTATTTCTTGTTTTAGAATCTACCAGTGGCTTACAACAAAGAAATTTCCCAGGAAAAAGGTGACATGAGCCCTGAAAAAGTATAACCTTCTAGATTTTTACTATCGTTTGGTATGTCTTATAGTGTAATGACAACAGCTAAATATATGTGTTAAATTTGAGCTGCATATCTCAAAAACTGCACGAGCCATAAACAAAAAACTAAAAAATATATGAAATTTTAACACCCTGTATTTAAAAACTAAGCGTTTGCGTGTCTATGTTTATATAAACTTTTTGACTTAACAATTACTTAAACCCCTTGTATAAATAAAAAATTGTATATGATCCGATTTGAATTAGAAATTCACTACAAAAAAAAACTGTGTACTAAGTAAAACATAGTACATACATAAGTTTGAAACACATATTTAAGTCCTAAAAGTTCCTTAAAACATTGTTGCAACTTGTTGTTTGCAGTCTTATTTTGGAACACAAGTTCCACAACGGCACAGAATTTTTCTTCTTTTTAAAAACATTTTTTGTATTAGAAGAGGACACTCTGATCTATCTTCTATATTTCACCATTAAGATTTCGTTGAGCCTTTACTTATGGAAAATAAAAACGTGATCTGGTTTATTTAGGAAAATACCTGTTAGGTTTGATCGTGGACACATTCCTCTACCCAAATGCAAAAGTGACTTTTACAAAGTTATGTCATATCATTAAATAAAAAACTTTGTGTGTGCTTAAGACCACACGGCAGAAGTGTAAACTTCAACAAGGCGAAATTAATAATACTGGCCTTCATCTGCATCATCATGTCGCTCGCTGAATGTTCCTCTCACAGTCGACTCGAGCCGACTTCAACCGAATGAGCGTAACATTGCCGAGCCTGACGGTTCAGTTCAATTCAGTACCCACAAAAACTGCTAAACGCGTCTAAAGAAGTTTACACTTCAATTGTGGTAGGTTTATTGTGAGGAGGCTGGTTATGGGGGAGGGGAATATCTCACTTTACCCCTTCCCATAGAAATACAGGCAGTTATACTTTTTATGTAGGAATCTATTTGTATATTAATATTAAACTACAAAAACAGCAATTAAAGTAAAATGATGTTTTCTTTTTTTAGGAGAGCTTATTTTTAGCTCACACATATACTATACTATAGTAGTGTGAGCTATGGTGATCCTAATTTTTTCGAGAAAAAAAAAGTTGCTCCGATTTCCAAATTTTTTTTATATCTTTGCGTTTCAGATGATTTTGAAACTTTTTTGTTGCGCCGTTTGTCTGTCTGTCTGTCTGTCTGTATGTCTGTCTGTCTGTATCGACCAACGCGCATAACTCAAAAACCGCTTGGCCGATTTTAATGAAATTTGGTACCTAGGCTGGGTCTTGGGTCGAGATGGTCCCATTTAAAAATGAACAAAATCCACCGAACACAAACCGAATAAAAGGGTGGGGGTAGATTTAAAAAATTAGAGTTTATGTGCAAATATGACGTGTGTGATATCAAACGAAAGGTAATTGAGTCTGGAGTTAAACAAAATACATTTTAATTTATTTTAAAAAAGGGTGGATGTATATTTCAAAAATTAGAGTTTAAGTGAAAATATGGCGTGTGTGATATCAAACGAAAGGTAATTGAGTCCGGAGTTTAACAAAATACATTTTAGTTTTTGTTTTTTTAAGGGTGGGGGTAGATTTTAAACATTTGGGTTTAAGTCAAAACATGGCTTGTGTGGTATCAAACAAAAGGTAATTTACTCTGGAGTTGAATAAAATATATTTCAGTTTTTAGTTATATTAGCTCACACGTAAACTATAACTATAGTACCTAGTGTGAGCTTAGGGGCCCATATATTGGCAGAGTATTTATTACAAGCTTTTATTTTATTACAAGCTTTTATTTAACTTCAGATGTTCTGTCTAACTATCTAACTAACTATCAAATCTTGTGAAGCGTTTTTGACACACTTCCCATTATCCGATTTGGATGAAATTTGGTACACACATAGTGGCCCCATGACAATACAACATTAAGAAAAAATATCCTCCCACCCCTACCCCCACCCCTTCTATAGAAAAATGTGTTTTTGACACACTTCCCGTTATCCGATTTGGATAAAATTTGGTATAATATCCTCCCAGCCCTACCCACACCCCCTTCCATAGAAAAATTTGTTTTTGATACATTTCCCGTTATCCGATTTGGATGAAATTTGGTATACATATAGTGGTCCGATGACAATACAACATCGAAAAAAAAAATCCTACCACTCCTACCCCCACCCCATCTATAGAAAAATGCGTTTTTGACACACTTCCCATTGTCCGATTTGGATGAAATTTGGTACACACATAGTGGCCCCATGACAATACAACATTAAGAAAAAAATATCCTCCCACCCCTACCCCCACCCCTTCTATAGAAAAATGTGTTTTTGACTCACTTCCAGTTATCCGATTTGGATAAAATTTGGTATACACATAGTGGTCCGATGATAGTACAACAATAAAAAAAAAATATCCTCCCACCCCTACCCACACCCCCTTCCATAGAAAAAAATTTTTTTGATACATTTCCCGTTATCCGATTTGGATGAAATTTGGTATACATATAGTGGTCCGATGACAACACAACATTGAAAAAAAAAATCCTACCACTCCTACCCCCACCCCTTCTATAGAAAAATGTGTTTTTGATACATTTCCCGTTATCCGATTTGGATGAAATTTGGTATACATATAGTGGTCCGATGACAATACAACATTTAAAAAAAAATCCTACCACTTCTACCCCCACCCCCATCTATAGAAAAATGCGTTTTTGACACACTTCCCATTATCCGATTTGGATGAAATTTGGTACACACATAGTGGTCCCATCACAATACATACATTTCCCGTTATCCGATTTGGATGAAATTTGGTATACAGATAGTGGTCCGATGACAATACAACATTGAAAAAAAAGTCCTACCACTCCTACCCCTACCCCATCTATAGAAAAATGCGTTTTTGACACACTTCTCATTATCCAATTTGAATGAAATTTGGTACACACATAGTGGTCCCATGACAATGCAACATTAAAAAAAAATATCCTCCCACCCCTACCCCCACCCCTTCTATAGAAAAATGTGTTTTTGACACACTTCCCGTTATCCGATTTGGATAAAATTTGGTATACAGATAGTGGTCCGATGATAATACAACAATAAAAAAAAAATATCCTCCCACCCCTACCCCCATCCCCTTCCATAGAAAAATTTGTTTTTGACACACATCCCGTTATCCGATTTGGATGAAATTTGGTATACATATAGTGATCCGATGACAATACAATATTAAGAAATAAATATCCTCCCACCCCTACCCCCATCACCTTTCATAGAAAAATGAGTTTTTGACACACTTCCCATTATCCCATTTGGATGAAATTTGGTATTCACATAGTGGTCCGATGACAATACAACATTGAAAAAAAAATCCTACCACTCCTACCCCCACTTCCTTCCATAGAAAAATTTGTTTTTGATACATTTCCCGTTATCCGATTTGGATGAAATTTGGTATACATATAGTGGTCCGATGACAATACAACATTGAAAAAAAAATCCTACCACTCCTACCCCCACTCCCATCTATAGAAAAATGCGTTTTTGACACACTTCCCATTATCCGATTTGGATGAAATTTGGTACACACATAATGGTCCCATGACAATACATACATTTCCCGTTATCCGATTTGGATGAAATTTGGTATACAGATAGTGGTCCGCTGACAATACAACATTGAAAAAAAAATCCTACCACTCCTACCCCCACCCCATCTATAGAAAAATGCGTTTTTGACACACTTCTCATTATCCAATTTGGATGAAATTTGGTACACACATAGTGGTCCCATGACAATACAACATTAAGAAAAAAATATCCTCCCACCCCTACCCCCACCCCTTCTATAGAAAAATGTGTTTTTGACACACTTCCCGTTATCCGATTTGGATAAAGTTTGGTATACAGATAGTGGTCCGATGATAATACAACAATAAGAAAAAAATATCCTCCCACCCCTACCCCCATCCCCTTCCATAGAAAAATTTGTTTTTGACACGCATCCCGTTATCCGATTTGGATGAAATTTGGTATACATATAGTGATCTGATGACAATACAATATTAAGAAATAAATATCCTCCCACCCCTACCCCCACCACCTTTCATAGAAAAATGAGTTTTTGACACACTTCCCATTATCCGATTTGGATGAAATTTGGTATTCACATAGTGGTCCGATGACAATACAACATTGAAAAAAAAAATCCTACCACTCCTACCCCCCCTACTGAACCCCATCTATAGAAAAATGCGTTTTTGACACACTTCCCATTATCCGATTTGGATGAAATTTGGTATACATATAGGGGTCCGATGACAATAAAGCAATAATAAAAAAATGTCCTCCTACCCCTACCCTTCACCCCCTTCCATAAAAAATGCGTTTTTGACACACTTCACTTCAAATAACTTTTATAAAATTTGGTATATGCATAAAGGTCCAATGGCAATACAGCCCAAACAAAAAATATATTTCTACTTCTACCCCCACCCTCTCCTTCCCCCAATAGAAAAATGAGTTTCCAAACAACTCACGATCAGTGATTTCATTATAATCTAGAATAAACTCTTCTGTTCTGTTATTGAACAAATATTTTCATTTAATAGAGTAGATAGCTGAGACTAAAAAGTAGAAAATAAATTGTTAAAAAAATTTTATAAAGTCACAAGCTTTTATAAAATGCACTAAAAATTAAAAAATAATTTTCTAACATTCTAATATTATCATAATAATAAAAGCGATGGCCGCAAATCAAAGCATAAGTTAATCCAAAGTTGTGATCTAAACACTTAAAGAATATTCAACATAGCAGGTCATCAAAGATATGTTTGATGTGCCGCAATGTTATGCCATTGCCATACCTATGTCAGAGAAATGCTGGGGTATCTTAGGTCGGGTTGGGTGGGTTTGGTACCTCTGCATTTTTCTGCTAGATTAATTCTTGCAAATAGTGATATTTAATTGATACGGATATCTTATCGTGCTAACATCGTCAAGATTTTGTCAGTCGGCCATCGCTTTTATTATTATGATAATATTAGAATTTGAGAAAATTATTTTTTAATTTTTAGTGCATTTTATAAAAGCTTGTGACTTAAAAAAAATTTTTAACCAATTTATTTATAATGATTCACTCAGTTATGTCACTAAAATTCTAGAAAAAACAAAGAAGGAAGGCCTAATCCGCATGTTATTTGTGGACTTGGTCGGCGCCCCTGATAGATCATGTTCATTTCGTTTGAAAGGGGCTAATTTTGATCTTAGAGGGTTTACCCCCTTCCCCAAGCTACTTCCTTGGCGTATAAACATATATTTATTCCATTCTTTCAAAAAATTTTGGTTTTGTTAATATTTAGTTTTACCACGAAAAATTGCATTTTTTTTTTTTACGGTTAAGCGCACTCGCAAGGTGGTCCCTATCACGCTCGAGAAGCGGCCAGTGCGCGGAAATGTTGGTGTGTGTTGGTTTTGAAACGGTTCAGGTTGCAACCTGCAGGGAAAACCGTCGCAGGGAGTTTATTCCACAGCGATGCTGTTCTCCAGAGATATGAATTCTGATATAATGAGGTTCTTGGTGCCTCTATTTTGACAGTAAATTGATGGTTACCGTCTGCCTGACGTGTTCGCCTAGTAGGTGCTACTCCCGGGGGGATCATGCGTGCCAACTCTTCAGAGCATTTTCCGTGATAATACCTGTAGAAGAGAGATAGATCGCCCACAGTTCTTCGATGTTCGAGACTATCCAAACTACGGGTAAGTGCGGGGTCATTGATCAGCTTGATAGCTCGTTTTTGCACGGTGTTCAAAAGCATCAAGGTACGTTTGGGTGCCGCACTCCATATATGTGAGCAGTACTCCATAGTTGGTCGAATCTGGGCTTTGTAGAGTGTCAGCAATTGGCTTGGTGTATACAGATGTCTTGTACGAAATAGCACCCCAAGCTTTTGGGACGCCCTTTTAGCTATATCTGCCACGTGACTGTGCCAAGACATGTTGGTCTCTGCAGTGACTCCCAAGATGTTCAACTGGCTCTGCAATGTGACAGCACTTCCAGATAGCATTATGTTTGGCTCACCGGTGCTGGTCTTTTTTGAAAACAGGGCTGCTTGGGTTTTCTGCGCGTTGAACTGTACAAGGTTTTTGTTGCCCCAGTCCTCTATTATCTCCAGGTCGTTATTTATCTGCGATATTTGAGTTTGTCTAAGATGATGGAATTCACGTGCGGATAGACACTGAGTGGGTGGTATGACTGAGGAGACTACATTGCCATCATCTGCAAAGCAATAAAGTGGATTTACTGTTTTATCTATGAGGTCATTTATGTAAATCAGAAAAAGTGTTGGCGAAAGGATTGCTCCCTGTGGCACACCAGCATTTATTTGGTAAGAGTTGGAGTTCCGGCCATCCAGTGCAACATAAATGGATCTATCCTTAAGGTAACTTTCAAACCAAGTGCAAAGTTTCGGCGACAATCCCATTGCTTTAAGCTTGTTGAGCAGATTTTCATGCCAGACTTTATCGAATGCTTTTGATATATCTAAGGCAATTGTTCTTGTTTCGCCCCGTAACTCAATCGCTTTTTGCCATAAATAAGTGACGTATGTAAGTAAATCGCCAGTTGACCTATATTTTCGAAATCCGTATTGCTTGTCGTTGATAAGTTTGTACTTTTCCAAATACTAGGTTAGGTGATTGTTCACAACTCTTTCCATTACTTTTGATATCACCGGAAGTAGAGCAATTGGTCTATAGTTTAACGGATCTGTCTTTTTTCCTTTCTTTGGAATAGGTTGTACTGCGGCAGACTTCCATGATGACGGATATACTCCTTGCCTGTAAGATAAATTGAATAATTTAGCGAAAGTTGGGGTGAGTTCGTTAGCACAATTTTTGAGTACTATCGCGGGAATGCCATCTGGACCCATTGCTTTGTTTGTATCCAACTTTTTAAGGGATTTTCGTATTTCTCTGTGACAAAAGGGTACCTCTGGCATACTGTGGGAAACCCTTTCAATGAACGGTGGAGTTTCTCCATTTGGCACTGTTAGGTTTGAGTTGGAGGAAAAGATTTTGGCCAGCATATTGGCTTTTTCCTCTGATGTTGTGGCTGAGTGAGTATTTTTATCTGTAAGTGGTGGTATGGATGACTTGGTGAAGTTTGATCCAACGGCTTTTGCAAGAGACCAAAAGGACCTAGAACTACTTGGACAATTCAGCAACCTGTTTTTTATTCTTTGATTGTATGTTCCTTTGGCGGCGTCAATAGTAATTTTGCAACTATTTCTGGCTTCTATAAATTCTGTGTGGTTTTGAGCGGTTTGTTGTCGTTTCCAAAGGTTATATGCTCTGTGTTTTTTCTGTACAGCCGTTTGACACTGGCTGTTGAACCAAGGTTTTGCATTAGCTCTGCTTTTTATTGTATGTGGGATATATGCATCCATTCCAGATAAGATTACTTTTGTTATTTCATTACAGCAAATAGTGGGATCAGCTGTTTTAAAGCAAACTTCTTGCCATGGAAAATCCAGGTAAAACTGTTTAAGGTCATTCCATTTTGCCGATTTATAGTGCCACATTTTACGAGGAAGTGATTGTTGGCTTGGCGGTATGAACATTTCGCACTTTGTTCTTATAAGTATATGATCGGATGAACCAAGTGGGGGATCTACTTGAATTGTGTACAAGTCAGGATTTGTAGTTAGCAACAAGTCTAAAAGTGCTGCAAATTCACCCCTTTCTGAGATACGGGTAGGTTCATCGACAAGCTGCGTTAGACCACAACTTATGGCAAAAGCTTCTGCTTCCCTGCCTTCATTATCTGTTTTGTTGTGGTGTTTTAGCCAGGGTATATTGTGGACGTTGAAATCGCCTAAAAAAACAATTTCCGCATGTGGATAGTTAGACTGTATATTATCACAGTTTTCGGATAATGTCGCAAAAAAGTTTTGATACTCGGTGTTACTTGGCGGTCGGTAGAGGCAGCAAATGAACTTGGTCGATGACTTTGAGGTGAATTTCAGCCATATGATATCGAGGTTCGCTGATTCTAGCTTCTCCTCTCGATGACATGAAAGGTCATTTTTAATGTACACACAGATCCCAAAATTATGTCGAAATCGGTGGTGTCGGTCATAGCCGGGATAAAGATAGTTCACAATAGGTGTTGCAGAACTGATTTTAGTTTCAGTGAGAACAAGGATGTCAGGTCTTTGTTCTTCAAGATGTTGGTGAACTGAATTCATGTTGGTACTTAATCCTCTTATATTGCTAAAATCAATTCTGAGTTGAGTTTTTGGTCTTCTTTTAATATCTTTGCATGAAGGACCCCCAGGATCACCCGACGCCCGGAGATCCGAGTGGTCGGGTATTTTACCTCCGGAATATTTTGATCCTGTGAGCGCCATCATACTATCTGTTACTCATTGTTGGAACCGGACTGCCAGCGCAGTAGCGGAACGTGGTGATACCACTTAGCGCTACTCACTTCTGGCATGGTGGTATCTCACCGGTCGACGCCCAATGAGTAAAAAGCGTCTACCACCTACCATATATGGATATCTGATTTGGCCCACTGTGCAACGCTACCGTCAGTTCTGCATTTCACAACAAAAAATAAGCTTGATAATGACAAAAGTGGGTTAGGATTGCATTTTTCTGGAAATTTTTATTTTAATTTATAATTTATATTCAACTAATTTATATTTATGTTCAACGTTCGATAGTTTTGGTTTTGTAGCTGTTGTGCGATATGTTCAAACGTAAGTATTAGTCTAGTTTTGTCTAGTAATTTCGCTAACAATGAGCCCCTTTGACAAAAAAATATTGTTTTTTACTTGGAAATATTTTTAAAGGCATAGCTAAATTATTTCCTGTGCGTAAAATACCAGCAAAAACTGTAGGAATCAAGAAAATTTCAGCTTAAGTTGGTCTTGAGACTCAGGCCTTAAAATTTAAAAAACTTTTGTTTGCACACCTAGTACTTTTTAAAAATAATTAGTGCTGGAAAATTTGCATCTTCTTGAAAACTATTAGTTTTTATATAGGATTTTTTTTGTTACAGGTTACTTATGTGTCTACTACAACAAACTTCTCAAGCTTGCAAGCAATACCTATCATCTGCTATGTTGGTCCAAATAAAAAACTTGTTGCAGAGAAATAAACATCCTTCGAGACCAGTAGATGCTACACAAATCTCTTGTATGATTTATTCGATCATAGTAATGTAACTATGTGAATGTGAAATAGAATACAATGTACTATCAAATATTATTTGTTAATTATTATTAAAAATAATATTATTCATAAGAAAAGTGAGTAAAGTGATTACATTTCCACAAACATCAGTTGAGCAATATGAAGTGAAGTTCAGTTTCATAATAGTTTGTGAGAAATAGATACCAGGCACATATAAAAGGAGGGGGGATATTTCCCCCCTCCTTGAACAAGTTTTTATTATGAAATTTTAGTGTTGGGCACTTCACTACTAAAATGTTCTGTATTCAGTGGACTTGCCTCCGGCAAGCATTTCTGCCTACCCTGTCCAAAACATCATGCACCGTCACTGAGAAACAACACAGGACTTTCTATATGGAAGTATCCCCCCAGAAAGAAAAGCTATCTACATGCCTGCTACATACTTTGAGTACATGTTTTACAGAGCATTTTTTGTTCAGTTCTTCAGAAGGATTCACTAAAATTTTCTTGAAAATATTTTTGAACAAATTTCTGTTCAAAGAAAAGGTTTAGCACTAAATGATTTCATACAATTTTCCATTTAAACAATAAAATTAATTTTAAAGATGTTTTTGCAACCCACTCTTTTCTATGAGGGTTAACAAAAATAACTACTACATACATATTTTTACTCAAATGTCAAAAAATGCTTCGAACATGCCCCATGTTCTAAAAAAATGTAAAATCTCAACACTCAAAAACAGTTGTTGATTTTAAGTAAGCACTGTCAGTTTTGTTTGCACAAATTTCCATTTAAAGAAAATGTTTTTGGAGAAATTTCCATCCAAGGAAAATGTTTTAGGAGAAAATGATTTAGAAGAATTTTCCATTTGAACATATTTTTACTCAAATGTTACAAAAACTGTAAAATCTTAATTTTCAAATTAATTTTAGCTCACACTACTACTATACCATAGTAATGTGAGCTATGTTGATTTTTTTGAGAAAAAAAAAGTTGCTCTGAGAGTTTTAGTTTAAAAAAAGGGTGGCGGTAGATTTCAAAAATTAGAGTTTAAGTCAAAACATGGCTTGTGTGGTATCAAACGAAAGGTAATTGAGTCTGGAGTTAAATAAAATATATTTCAGTTTTTAGTTATATTAGCTCACACGTCCACTATAACTATAGTACCTAGTGTGAGCTTAGGTACCCATATATTGGCAGAGTATTTTTATAATCACCAAAAACACATAAAAAAAGATAAAGTACCTTATTAAGATTCTAAATCAATAATTAAATTAAAAAAAACATTTTCTTCAAAAGGATAATCATTCAATAAATTTTTCTATATACAGAAAATTGTTCAAAAACATTTTCTTCGATTAGAAGTTTGTTCAAACAAATTTCCATTTAAAGAAAATGTTTTTGAACGAATTTTCGTTCAAGGAAAATGTATTTCAAATAATTTTTATTAGAACATATTTGTTACAAAAAATTTAAAATTTTTATATAACTTTTTTTTTCTATAATAACCAAAAACTCAAAGTTTTTGATTTAAAATAAAGGACTGAAAAGTCATTATTCAGTAACCAAATAAAACTGAAAAAAAGTACCTACTGTATAAGGTTTCTAAATAATTTATTAACAAAAAAAAATTGAATTATATTATACAAGTAAATAATAATTTATTCTAGCACTGTCGAAACAATAATTCTTCTCATCTCATCTCATTTTCATGGATAGTATAGGTATGCAAAGTTAAATTTAAAAAAATACAAAAAATGGATATACCTAGGTACCTATGTCACAGGCTTGTAGCAATAAATAATGATTTTAGTTGTGTGGGTTGCTATAGTCTATAGTTAAAAAAGCTATAGTAAGTACCTATAAGCAGATAGTGTAACTATAACCCAGCCAAATTAAATTAACAAAATAAGCACCTATTAAAAATTGGTAAACTAACCATGTATAACATGGGCGTAGTCAGGGTCTCACTCAAGGTGGGGCAAAAAAGCAAAAAATTTTATAGCTCCCCTTTAATTCTTGTATTACTAAATGAGCTAAAGCCAGGATGGTGCAGGTGACAAGGCAGGGTGGGACAAGTGCCCCACCCTGACTACGCCCATGATGTATAACCATCCAAAGAACACCAATAATATTTAAATGTTTTATTACCAAATTTGATTTAAGCCCCTCAAAAAAATTGACCCAGTTATATTCCTTATAAGGAATATAAACACTCAAGAGGGGGAGATTGGCTTTGCGTCATGATTACACACAATGTTTTTTTAATGTGTTGAGATAAAAATCCTGAATTTTCGCGTTGCATAATTTAAGGATGTTCCCCTATACATATCCATTATTTTGAATTTTTATGACGATTTTAACTTTGTATACTAACTATAGGTAGGTACGTTTCTTTTCATATTTCATCAGGAGATTTTATGAGTTAAGCTTCAAGACTATGTAGAACTATTCATATCTTCTCGTCTTTTGTGAGGGGCATATTTAAAAGAAATGGAGCCCCTCTGGGATGGAAAACTTTGTATACTATGTTTCTCTTCTTATATCATCAGGAGATTTTATAGGTGAGGCTTCGTGTAAAACCACAGAGGTTATTCAAGTAGAGCTATCCAAATCTTCTTGTCTTTTGTGAGAGGCGTATTTAAAAGAAATGGAGCCCCTCTCTGGGATAATAATCCGCCCCACAGAACACCATATCCGCACGTGTGAGAAATCAACTTTTTTATAACTAGTAATATAATTTAAAAAAAAAATTCTGTTTGTTTATTGTGAAATTGCTTCATACTTCTGTCAAAGTAAGCGTCATAAAAATCACGGCGAACTCGATTCTCTGAAATAAGTGAAAGAATTCTACCAAGCTGCACTGACAACACTGCGGCTCGCGATCACTGACTGAGAAATAAATTCGACGTACAATTCGTGTCGGAAAACGGTTTTTGTTTCCTTCATAGAATGAAATTTGTAAGAAAATTAGCTCTAGAATGTTGTGTTTACTAATATCTAAGGTTGTTTTGCCTTTTTGGTTCAAAATATTGAGCAGAAACCTTCCACGATATTGTCATGTATGTAATTTGGGCATGCTAACCGGAACTTGGTTGGTTGACCTGATGTAAAAGTATTAGGACGTCAACCTAGGAAGTATGTGGTGCAAACGATTTATGTTTAAGATTGAAACACGTTTGTAATCACATGCTTCTATTAAACCAATCAAGAACGGATAGTCGGGGTTCAGTTCAGTGAGTACGCTAAGTAACTAAGTTCTCCAATAGTTAAGTGGAGAAGCAGTAAAGAGATTCTGATCGAGAGCTGAACCCGACCTACACTTGAATAATATTTGTATCAAACAACTGGGCCAGACAGTAGTGATTAGTGAGTAAGTATCTTTGTACTTTATTTTGAATATTGGTAGGTCGTTAATTTGGCTGGGCAGTACATTTTGTAGGCCTCAGTTTATTTTATTTTATTTATTTTTTTCTTTTTAGATATTTTTGTTGTTATTGTTTGAAATATGGAACCACTTTGCAACACACTTAATATGACTCCAATCGTACCTCAATTTACAGAACCACCCACATTTGATCCGGTTTGCAGTTGCCCCGTTAATTTTATAAACGAATACGACAGAATTTGTGACAACAATTTTTGGCGAACACATTTAAAATAAGATGTTTAAAGTCCTATTTGGAAAAGCCAGCAAATTTTTGGTACAGAAACTACACACAGACAAACGAAAATAAGACATGGGATGACGTCAAAACAGATTTTATAAACTATTTCGGTGGCAGATTTGCATATAAAACATTCAGAGAACAGTTTAGACAAAGAAAACAGTTACCCCATGAGAGCATTAAAAGGTACTATTTTTCATTATTATCTTTATCAAATTTAATCAGTCCTAAAATAGATTTTGTCAATTTCTTAGAGACATTTGAAGACGGAATTTTGAGGGAATTTTATGAAAATTTTAGAATTTTATGTACAAATAACATGACACAAGACAGACTTAAAGACATTGTACTTTTGTCGGATCAAAATTTTGAGGAGGATATAAACATGTCGTGTTTTAGTTCAAATTCAAATATCTTGCAAATCAAAGGTTCCATAAATCACAGAAAAAATTTAAATATTTTATTAGATAGCGGATCTTCACAAAACATAATACATAAAAGTTTAACTGGAAAAATTTTGAAAATTCAAGGGAATGGTAGATTATCTACAGCAGGTGGTCATTTTGTTAACCCATTAGGGAAAACAAACACAGAAATCCAATTTGGCTATTTCAAACACAGGGTTTCTGCCCTTGCAGTGGAGAACTACCAGTACCTCTAGTTTTGGGTACTTCTTTTCTTAAACAAAGTAAAGTCATTATTGACTACTGCAAAAGTAAGGTGACAATAGGGGAGGACTTTTTAGTTAATTTTTAAAATTCGTGTTCTCGTCCTTTAGATTCTTGCCTCTCCGTCACAGATAAATTTACTAAACGCAAATATGACAAGATTTTTTTGAAATCGCCAAAAATATTTTATTTAGGTCCAAATGAAACACTAAATATAAAAATTCCATGTAAAGTAACAAGTCAGATTTTAAATAATTTTTCGAACTTTCAGTTTACTAAAGGCCTTAAAGCTAAGCATCTGAAGTTAGTCTTACAACCAAAAATTTTAAAAGATTTTGTCCATTTTCAAATTTTATCCAGGCGCCATATGTTAGTAAAAATTTATAGGGGTGCAAATTTAGGCTTTTTTACCAAAATTAATAATCAAAATCTGTATTTTAAAAATAAAAAATCAATGTCTCAAATTAATAGAAATGTTTATATCAACAATGATAATAATTTTCAAATAGGTAACACATCAGCCAGTGGCATTGGCCTCGAAAGAAAAACAAAACATTCACGAAATTTTTATTGCAATAACAAGTATGAAATTTCACATTGTAAACAAAAATGCAGTCAAAATCCGTTGTTAAATATAAACAAGCAAAATGACCATTACCTGTCTCAAAATACTTTAAATAATTTGGAATTTTCAGTCCAAAGGTTGTTCTCGGCTTTTCAGAAAAGTTCATCAGAAAACTTGTGTAACATGATTACTCAAGATGGCTCTATTCATAATGATAATGATAACGATAGCAATATTGATGACGGCCAATATTCAGTGCGTCTTAACTAATTATTTTTTGCCTGCATCTCTAAAATAATCACATTAAATAGTATTAAATCTGGCATCTGGAAGACAAGTTTCTATCACATTTTTTTTCGCAACAACTGAAGCTAAATTAACTCTTAGTTTAACCCTCCATACATCAATTTTTTTTTAGTTTTAATTAGTTATCTTTTATTGATTCTTCAAACAATTATGTATATTTTTTACATTATGAACCACCACCTTCTGAAAATTATACAAGATGGATTTCCATATGGCAACACATTTTCTTAGAAACCCGAATCAATGAGATAATAATTAGGCAATTGTATTTTATCTCTATAACTTTAGCCTTCACTCCTATCTAACATTTTAAGGAATTTTAAGGATGCATTATTTTAAAGCAGTCACAATTGGATCTATTATAGACCACTGTATGGACAAATGTTTTATTACTAAAGTTAGAAATAAAAATTAGTACTTTTTCTTTAATAGATATTTTTTTTTTGTTTTTAAACAAATAGTTTAGCTCTATAATGAAACATTATATGTATTATTTTTTTTTTCTACCATAACTACCTTTTGCGTTTTCAAGTACATTAAAAAACATTTCTTTCTTTTAAGCTTATAAATATGATTGGCAATATCTCGTATACCTACTAATCTGCCCAATCTACATTTTTATCAGTTTTTTCATTCTGCTAAAAATATATTGTCGAATTATCTGGGCAAATATTTCTACTATTCTCGAATAAACTTTTTAGGAAAACAGGTAACTCCAATCATTTAGCTATGTTATGGTCACCTATGCAAAATTAAATGAAACTAATTTGCCTATCGAAGTAAGTTTATATATGTCAATTCAAACTAAAATTTAATCTCAGTTTAAACCTCCAGGGCCTTTAACTTGAGCATTAAAGACGTACTTTTGAATAGTTTTGTTATATAAGTTTGATCTTTGATTATATAACTATGAACCGACCCAGTCTTGTAAACATTGGTTTGACTTAATAGGACATGCTTGCATTTTTTACTTTCATGATTCTAGATATCTTCAAATTTTAAAAATATTTTAATCTCAAAATGCGCCAGAACGCGCCATTCTAAAAGTAATATATCCAGATGCCAGGATAGAATACACATAACATAGGGCACACATACTATCAGTCTTTCTTTTTTACAACATTATTAGGTACGCATTTTAATTTGTATACTGTGGTTTGTGAATCCACACATCCATGTTGTGTTAAATACCTGAATAATAACAAAGTTTCTGAGTTTTGAAAAATAGCATGGGAAAATGTTCCCTATTGAAAGTGAAGTTCAAGGCCTAAACAAAAAGAACTTTGTCAATAATAATTATCATGTTGGATTTATGGTAAAATAATTTGCCAATGAGGTAACAAAAGTCGTAGGTATTATCCGTAAGTATGCAAACTGGTCTTAGCAAAAGGCTTAACGCCTAAACAGGTTATTTAGTTTTACGATAGTAAAAACTCAGTTTATATGGGCTTTCAGAAGCCTCTTGTTTAAAAAAAAAGCCACATCGGAGCTCTGTCTTTAAAAGAAATAAGTTAGAAAAAGTTGATTTTAGTATAGACATATTTTGTGAATTTTGACGGTATTACCCAATGACGTCATTACTTTCCAGGGATCCCAATAGAATTACCGTGTTCGCTCTTCTCGGTTATTACTCCATTTAAAGATAAAAGAGATTAAATGAGTAAAATACTGTTTTGAATTGGCTAGCCAAGTAGTAAGAAGCATATGGATAAGAATGATAGTGTAAGATATATATTACAAGATAAAGCAAGCATAATTTTATTGAATTTAACGAATATAGGAATATAGTTTAAAAGTTATACTTAGTGTTTTAGCATATGAGATTTAGTCCATTTTTTAAGGGTAATCACAAAACTTTAATTTATCTTTTTGTTTACTTAAATAATAAGGTAAAAAATTAAGTCGGCTTAAAATGTATAAATGTATCTATAATTATTAAAGCATGGATTCAAAAGTAGTGTTTAATATAGTAATTTTTTATATGTATGAATAAAGGTAAATAGAAGTACATATAAGATGAAGATATAAGATGTAGTATGTAGGTAAGAATGAAATTATGGCTTTAATTTAAAGTTTATGTGAATGGGCTAGAAATGTTCGTTGAAAAATGTAAGGTACTAAATAAGATATTTTAAGAATGCGCATCATGTTATACCAAAGGATTTATTATTTTCTAATCGGATAAGGTTATTTTGATACCATATGATATTTTGAAAAATATGTATTTTTTTTAGTTAAATATTTATATCTATTACATTTAGCATATACTTACTAAAATTATACTCAAAAAACTGTAATTTTATCACGTAATGGGTCAACCCATAAATAAAACAGTCAAACGTTAAAACATTAAATAGTAAAGATGTTTAATGAATTAATTATGTTTACTTTTTTTCTTTAGCTTTTATTTAGCCTTTTGCTAAAATATATATTTTTTAAAAAACTCTAAATTACACTTGATGTTAATGCAATTTAAATAAGAAATAGATATCTAAATCTAAACTGGTCCTTGATTGATTAAGTTTAATAAGTTTAAATAAATTGAAATTTGAATATTTTTTGTTAAACTTTTATTATTATTTATTTTTAAATCTATACTCAATTTTATTTAATATTTTTAAGATACTGTATTCACTTTAACTTTCGGCAAAAAAATTGGTTTTTATACAACTAATTTTAATGTAGTGTTATAGAGTCGTGTAAACATTGGTTTAACTCAAAATCATCCTAAGACATAATGTACCTACGTATGATAATTAAAAATTAGAATATTTATGATATTTTTAATATCCATATATTTGGCTAAAATTTGTTAGTTATGTTGACCTTTATGTTAATTACTCATATTATTTTTTAGTTATTATAGCGAAAATGCCAGGTCTTACTAATATTTTTAAATGAAACCAAATGTGTATTAAAATTAATAATTTTTGTCTAATGAACTCTCGTAATATATGTTTTAGATTCGCCAGCCTAACTTGCTCCGAGTCCAGAAAAAAGAATCTAATGAAGACTGTATGTGTATGATGTCCAAGAAATGTCTCTAAAGGTCAAGCCAAGCGGCCTATGTTTAACCAAAGTTATGCAATCGACGGATAAGCGGGTGAGCAAGCTGACCGGATAGCATCATGCTCCAGCACAGATAGTCAATCGTCCGAACTGCAAATTCATAAACATATCGCCAGCTCAGAACAAACAAGATAGACCAGACCAGAAACATATCTAGGGCGGATTGCGGAGGCAGTCAACGTCAACCCTCCAATTTGTCGTGTAGATAATCAATACGACAACCTAGCAATCCGAAGCAAAATCTTCCAATGAAAATAATTTGAGAGCGATCTGCAAACGTCGAGGAAGAATAAGGCAGCATGCAACCCGCAATCTCCGTTGACATAGCAAGACTGCGGTAACATCAACCAATAACTAGTCATGAAGAAGAAAGAATATCCAAGAGCAAGTAAAGCTGCGCGAATCAGAGTATTATTTGGTTAATTTATTAATTTGTCGATTGGATTGTTAAATTGTTAATTTTTATTCTTTTCTGTTTGCTTAAATCAGATTTTAAATTATTTTGTTTAAAACTGTGGGTCCAGTTTTCTTCGAAGAGGGGCATATGTCATGTATGTAATTTGGGCATGGTATCCGGAACTTGGTTGGTTGACCTGATGTAAAAGTATTAGGACGTCAACCTAGGAAGTATGTGGTGCAAACGATTTATGCTTAAGACTGAAACACGTTTGTAATTACATGCTTCTATAAAACCAATCAAGAACGGATATTCGGGGTTCAGTTTAGTGAGTACGCTAAGTAACTAAGTTCTCCAATAGTTAAGTAGAGAAGCAGTAAAGAGATTCTGATCGAGAGCTGAACCCGACCTACACTTGAATAATGTTTGTATCAGACAACTGGGCCAGACAGTAGTGATTAGTGAGTAAGTATCTTTGTACTTAGTATTAATAAACCCTTAAACTATCTTACGATCCTCTTTATTTGTGCGCAACACGTACACAAATAGTCACGACAACTCCCTCGTGACAATATTTTGCCAGTTCTAGTTGAACTCAATGCAACACAATTTTATATGGCTAAACATTTTAGCTGGCTAGAAACGATCGGAGGTCTAATCTACAAAAATCGACCCCCAGATGAAATATTATAGCTGGGATCGGCAAGTTTAAGGTCCTTGCTCTTGACAATAGTTGGCCGGGTAAAGTCGAACTGATCTTATTGATTACTGTAAAATCGACTTCAATGGTAGAATTATCCTCCACATGTGAACGAATGAGGCAAGAAATTGTACATTTTACCTTTATTGGCGTACTACCAAGACCATGAATCGAGCGACTTTGCGGGATAAGTTCCAAACGTAACTTTTTACAACATTTTTCACTCATAACACTGATCTGACTACCACAATCTAGCAAGGCTCTGAAGGAGTGAAGATTACCTTCTCTATCCCTCGCCTCTACTAAAGCTGTACCCAAAAGTGTTTGTGTGGAATCCATATTACTAGAAACCAAAACTTGAGGCCCGTTGACCAAAGCAACTATTGGAGACACGTCCTCATCCTTAGGATTCTCCTCAACTTTATCTTTTGGGCCCGATGGCTTTTTATTATTTACAAAATGTAAAAACGAATGGTGCCTGGTCAACTGGCACATTTTAGCTTTGAATCGCAATCAGATGACAAGTAAAAATCACCTAAACATAGCAGACACAGAGATTTCTGTTTTGCAAAACGATATCTATCAAATGGCGACTGTTTTACAAAGGTCGAATATTTTAGCAAACTATGAGAGCAAGAACACAAAGGACACAACGACGAATCCGTGTTCAGTTAGTGGTAATAGTAATGGCTTTAAAAGTTTTAACTTTTAAAGCTATTATTATTACCACTAGCAGTTTTTGACCGACGAGGATTGTTCCCAAATGCCTGATTTCTACTAAAGCTACTCGAAAATCCACACCCAGCAATCGAAAGAGTTTCATAAGCTGTGCATTGATTTTCCAAAAAAATCTTTAAAGTTTCATATTTAGGAATATCACTTGAAGCATTTTCCAACTCAAAACGTTTTATAGTTTCAGGATCCAATTATCGAATAACCGTTTGAAAAATCAAATAGCTCCAATGCTCTGTAGGTAACCCAAGAAATTTAAAGGCCTCTAGGTTCTCCGAAACACAATCTAACAAATTTCTAGGAAAATCTAAAATCTCGTGGTAATAGGTATGAGCTAACAAATGAAGGTTGCCATATCCCTCTATCAAAGCGTTGAAAGCGATGAGATAATTATCACCTATATTCGGAATGGATTTAACAATGGATAGGGGATTCTTAGACAAAAATGTTATCCAAATATTATACTTCTGCGTGTTACTCAATGCAGGATTATTATGATAAATATCTGTGAACAAATCTATAAACGTGTGCCAATCCCTTAAACTGCCATCGAAATTTGCCACATTTATTCGGTTCCCACATTAAAAGCGTTAGGAACCTGACTCTGATTTAAGCTTTGATTTAAACTAGGTATTAACGACGGTTTTTCATCTTTTTTAACCAAATCATAATAAGTTGTTTTAACGGCGTTGACATAATCATCAAAACGTAGTGCGACAGCACCTTTGCCGCCAGGTCGGCACCCTCCATTTGCGCTTGAAGCTCAAGAACCTGCTCATGATATTTATTAAACTCCGCGACATACTGATCTAAGTCTTCATAACGCATTTTAAGTTTCTCGGGTCAGCTAAGGCAGCTTGAGCCGAAGTATCTAACAAATAAAGCCCATCCATCCATAGCGTCCGCTTGGCGTTAGCCGTTTTCAACTGCTTGCTTGCCATTTTAAACTATAATTAAATTTTCAACAAACAGCAAAATAAAAGCAATAAAAAACCAAAAGAAAACTATTTAACGCGCGCGACAGTCTAATTTCTATAAGCTATCTATGCTTTGTTATGCACAATGAAAGAGAAAATCTAATTTATATCCGATCCACGATTGCTTAAATGATCGCCAACGGTCCGACGATGATATAAAATTAGATTCTCAACATTTAATGCGCATAAAAATACAAAAAATAGTAAACCCTACACTTTTAGCGACAAAAAGTGTAGCAAAACAACGAATAAAAAATCTCTTACTCTAAAAAATCGATTAAACAACGAAAAAACCGATTTATTAAAGGGTAGTAGTCCAAAGATCTTTAAAAAAGCTCAACTAATGGCTCAATAAACCAATTAAATTTGAAAATCAAAAAATTATTTCGTACTTGTACAACGAAATTAATTAATTAGGGCGACACAAAATTTTAATTTTTTTTAGAATATCAATAATGTTTAACGAATTTATTCTAAAAATTATTTTGTGTGAAGGCACGATAAACCGACTTCAGTTTATTTTATTTTTTAATTCAAGGTTGCAATCCCGCAAAAGAAACGAGCAATAAAATCCCTGCCTTCTACCTACGATTTTTAGCTAAAATTCAAACTCCCGAGTAGGCAATATCCGGATCGTTAGGAACAATGTTAACTATTAGACTGTAGGGCTCGGTTCGGTCGGCAAAGAAAATAAGAATAAACCCAACAAGTAATGGCAGTCGACTTACCACAATGGTATTCCAAAAAGTCAGTGTCAAAATCGGCACGTAAAAATAGCACACAAATAAATATAAAATTGCTGAGTTGTTTTATGCGACGAAATCTAAAAGCCAACTGAAAACAAAACAATATCGCGCGAAACAACAAAAAATTATAAAAAGATAAGACGCGGTTTCTTTTTCCCAAAAAACAGCATACCAACGCCCGAAAGAAATCAAATTAAATATTCTAAATACAGGGTATGTTTAAATGCTAAACCTATCTATATTCAAAAGATTCGTCAAGATTAAACAATCTGTATATGTTATTGAACAGCCTTTTGCCAAAGTAGGTAGCATATAGTTATAATGAAATTCATATATGGTTGTTTTGGCAATATCTAAAATATACATACCCAGGTATATAGGTTTGTTTAAAAAAATTTAAGTTTTCTCAAGTTCTACGGCAACCAAGTTTTCATTGAATATTGTAATACTTTTAAATTCAGGTCGAGAAATCAGAGCTTCAGCCTTATAGCGCCCATCCCAGTTTCGGACCAATTTGACATTACTATGATTTCGAATAATTTCCATAGTTTGGACGAAAACGCCGTTATTCATTAATTTAAAAAGATTTTTTTCAAATTCGTTTTTAGCATTCTGTCTTAATTGAGTATTTAAATCAATATAAGGTTTTAGCCATGCTGATTGTTTAAAACTTAAGATTCTGTGGATATGCTTTAACACCAAATTTTAATACTCTTTTTGATCAAACAATGTGGCCATAAGTTTTTTATTTGGATTGTTTTTTTCTCGGGACTTCATATGCATGGGACATGGCGGAAGGTCAGAGAAATAATCATGTTGCATTGTGGGAATTTCTAAATCAAATTTCAATATGTAACCCGTATACGAATTTTCTGATACTTCATCTACGGTAAGCACTTGCTCATGTTATATCCATATTGATTGTTGATATCAAAATAGATTAAAAATCTAGTTTGCTTGTTGACATCATGATTTGGCATGTATTTGTTATTGGCCTCCACATATTATTATCTTTTTAAGCACTGACTTAAACCGCCTCTAATACCACGTTCTATATATGTGACTATATTGTAATCTGTTAAACGTTCTAAAGTTTGATTTGTTTTTTAGAGCATAGAGTCTCATGTATATCCAGGAAGGGTATAATGGTTAGCAGGATGTAAACCATAAGTTCTGTGACAGCTTTTTCTAAATTGCTGAAATACGTCCATTAAAGGGACTATGTCGGATCGTAAATAAAGTTGTAAATAATCTTTCAAGTTTTTACAATTAAAGCTATTCCATACGTTCTGTACATGTTCATAATCAATTTGTAAAATTTCTTTAGCTTTTATGGTGTTAAGAAATTGATATTTTTCGGATAAATTTGTTCCTTTTAATTTTACCCAGTCGTCCATATAATCATAACAAAACACTCCCTTTCTTGTTAGCAGTTTAATTTCATCTTTCTTAAAACCATGAAATTCTTTTTTTAAAACAGAGAGGACATCGAAAACAATCAATAAATTTAATTCCATAAATTTATTAACCAGCTTTTTTGTGAAAGATATATACTTTTCCTTGTTTACTCGTAGCAAATTGATTATACCATCTAACTTAATAATTAAACTGGCATCATATGAACTTAAATTCTGGAAAATAACAGGAACAGTGCGAATATTTGTTACGGTTTAAAAGGAAGAACCAGTTGTTACCAATAAAATAGTTTGTTATAAATATTTGTTAAGATAAAAATAAAAGTTGAGTTCTATTGATCATTATTTAACAAGCTCAATCAATTTAACTGTAGACAACATGAGATTCTTTATCTCTCTCTCAGGGTTAATCGTGGGTAGGATAGGGGTGACTCTTCATTCTTCGCAACAATAAAAACAATTGATGTGGTTACAAAATCTATATTTACTGTTTAAATAGGTACATCAACCCTGATTTAACTAGGTGAACATTAAGTATAAAAGCACTTGAATTTTAAATACAAGGGTCGCTTAAAGGTAATTAAATAAGCTAGTAACTATTGTACATTTTTGTGTGAAACCTTGTATACGTATACTCGGTGTACATGGGGGTGCACTAAGAGTTCAGGGTAAGTTAGATACCTATGTTTATACCATATATACAAGGTATCGATAAATAATTACAGAGTACCTTTTATTTTCTTTAGGTGTTTTATGCGAAGAAGGGGAAACTAAATCTATCTTTAAATCTTATAAATAATTCAAAGAGCAGGATTCATTTTTAAGTTTATTTACTTAGTTTAATATGTTAAGTTCTATGATTTTCTACGTATTTAGAAAATACTTTAAGTTTATCTTGTTTAATTTGGCTCAGTGAGCTTATAGATATTAAAGCTAATCAAAACTGCCTGGCTAGGTTACATATACATAATGGTCCAGGTCTTGAGAATTCATCCGAGGATATCATACACAATCTGTGTTGCTAGGGTGGGAAACATTTAGGAACAATGCTGGGGGAAGCTCCTAATGTACAGCCTGGTTCTACCGGGAAGAAAAAAATATCAAAAAATACAAAACATCAAAAAGAAGGCCTAAAAGAGACAAAACTCTTATTAGTGTAGCCTCTTAAAAATTCAGTGTTTTGTAAGGCACTTTAACTCACTCGGTTAAATGACTTACCTAAGTTGTTGTGTGGCCTTATATGTGTAACAGGGCTGGTCTACAACTACCATGGGTCACTATCTGATCTCAATACAAGCTTCTACTTTTCTCCTACAACAAAACAAATTCTCTTAGAACTTAACCTCAACTAAGGTCCAATTTACACATATGCTAAAAATAGCATCAACAGAAATACCAATTTTCCTCTTCTAGAAATTAATATACATCTAAATTAACAAATTTGGAGGATCTTGAAGGACTTATCGATGTTTTGGAGGTTAGGAAGTAAATGACCAATCGTTCCGCAGCAATAATTTACTAAAATCCGGAATTACTAAACTAAATATTAGCTGATTGATTTAAAATCCGCCGAAGCAATGCTTTTTGGACCCAAAAATCCACCACTCAAAAAACGTGGCACGCCTCTTGTTGACAGAGTGCCAAAAAGAACCTCTAAAATTGTCGGAAGTTTCTTTTCTGAAAGTATCAGCTTCCAATTCAGAAACTTCCAGAGCCCTCATGTGATTTTCTCGATCGAAAGCGTCAACCATGAACAGCTGAATGTCTATTCAGCAAGTGCCCTCTTTAAGCCAATTCAAAGATCACTCTTTTCTTGATTCAGTTTAAAGATCACTGGGCTTCTATTCGACTTCTTTACAACCGTGCGAGGATTTGCGCCGTCTCCTTACGCTTTAGTTAGGTTCATTCCCTAATTCCCTCGTCTAAACTAAACTGATTTCTACAACACCAGAATTCTACAATATTTCTTACATAAATATACATGATAATTCATCAATTAATCAATATCTTAAAAATCCAAAAACCCACAATCGATCCAGTATCCATGAACATGAATCCTTGTTTCTTACATATCATGATACAGCTGTTTTGAAAGCTACGCAATATTTACATTCGGCTAAGTAGTTTTAACCTTACTGCGAGTTCAAGTCTAGAGAAGGAGAAACACTATTCATGCTACATCTAATTCAGTCATCAACTTTCAGAGAAATCATGCGACCTAGATTACTCTTTATCAGGCATTCCACACTCCAACACTACGTCCGACATCGTTGACCAATTCGTAAGTCCAAGGCGACACAATCTTCGAAACACACATAACGAGGAGCAAACTTTGCAGTAAACTTTTTCACTGCATCGGATATCACATAATTCTTCCTCTACACTTTTTGGCCCACAAAACAGTTATCAGGACGTCTACGAAGGTTGTACGAATCTCGAGACTTCTCATAAGCTTTTGTTAAACGAGCGCGAACATCGCCAAGGATTCGCTTTAGTAAATTACTGGATCCAAAGGTGATTTATCATCCTTGATCAAATTCTTATGGTCAGCTTTACCAAAAGCAAACATCGATAGTTTGATGCGATATTGGCTAGTAGAAGCTTGAAATTCTTTACTCTTAAATTGACCATTATCAGCTATTAGAACGTCAGGAGCACCATAGACAAGTACTACATGGTCCTCCAACCACTTTACTATGTTACGAGTGGTAGCAGTTCTCAAAGGAAAGAATAGTACGAACTTGCTGAACACATCAACAACAGACAAGATAAAAGTATACCCATTAGTTGAACGGGAAAGTGGACCGACGAGATCACAGCTAACTATTTCCCATGGTCGTGTAGCTAACAGAGTCATACTAAGCATTGTTATAATTAAAATATCAAGATAAATAATGGTTGTTATATTACACCGTTGGGCGTCACTTGTTATAATTAAAATAAAGTTGAGGCCACTCTGTTATATTATTGTTTTTCATATAATATAACTTTTTGTATATTATTGATGTTGTTTTAATAGTCCCCAAATTTACCTCGGCTAGGTAGAGCTATTTAGGGTCGTAAGGTTCTTTTAAGAAAAATATTGTCAATTTTCTATTTTTGAAATGATAATAGACCTCTATTTACTTTGACACAATTAACAACAATGGTGACAGATTTTCCTTAATATTACCATGTTACCAATGTATCAATGCAGGAACGAAATAAAAGATCAGGATTACTCTTGGTTTACAAACCTCAACATTTATTTTGTTTCAGGAAGAAGAACAAGTAAAAATCAAATGATCAAATATAAACAAGAAAAAAAATATTAATTTTTTGTTGGACCTCAGTTTCTTAAGTAAAAAATATGATATTAATAAAATTATAGATTTTACTGTTCAAATATAACTTAAAAGAGGCATACTTCCTTTTTAGAACCTTGTTTCTTTTGATGTACAATAGTGAAAAATATTTACATATTTTATAATAGTTTTGTCGAGAATTGAGGTTAGGAAAAAAAATAATATAAAAACAAAATAATCTTGACCCAGGAAATGTTAAACTCAGTATACTTGAAGTGATCTTTAAAATACAACTATGGTTTCAATCATTTTCCACTGATAAAAACAAAAAAAACTTTATTTCCTAATCAGGTCCATCAAAACACTCTATATAAAAATTCCAAAGTTTCATCAAAATTTGTACATACTGTACAGTAATTCTGTAGAATTACCAAATGAAACTTTAGTCTATTCACACCAAATTATTTGTCTTTTCTGGATGCAAATCATAACCTAAGTTTATAAAAAACAAAAATGTGTATTTTGGTTATAAAAAAAAATATATAAAAAAAACAAACCAGCTATCAGCAATAGCTATATAAAATTTTAGCTGTATTAACTTGTCTAACTCTATTTCAACCAAAGGTGCTTATGATACCTATAACCTCAAATTTAACCATATGGTCATGTCGTAGTGACTATTGTTAGTTGGTACCAAGCTATAGAAAAAAAAAATGAGAGCCAGACGCAGGATTAATTACTAGCTTGAAATCATAATCTGGATTCTAGAAATTGTAGCACAACATTGTGAACCCGTTATAAATAAACTATAACCAAAATACCATATAGCCAATATATAAATATTTTGTCGAACATAGTTCGAACCATAAAACAAAAAAAATATAAAACTAATAAAAATTTTTATAAAAAAATTCCTCGGCAAAGAAAAATTTGTATACAAATATATATATATATATATATATATATATATATATATATATATATATGTTATAACATATTAACCTAATTAAAAATAAAAATCTGGTATATGTAATAGAATTTCATATTACCATTGATTAAAATTAGAGCAAAGTTATAATTTATCCTATAAAATAAAATTTCAAGCCGTGCTTGATAAAAAAAAAATGTTTAGGTTATGTTATAACATAATTACTCGACAAAGGTCTCGAACAGAAAGGGTCGATTTTTGTAAAATTCCTCTCAATCTCCCAAACTGCATAGCAATCACTGACCAATCAGATTCCATAAAACCCCAAAATTTTAATTCTCCAGAAACTCAATAATACAAATCCGTATTCATTAATAAGACCAAAATTGACTGAATAATTTTGAGTCACTTTATTTAAATTACAAAAAACTTATGTTTATTGTTTTATAGGTAAATAAATTAGTAAACAATCTCAATTATGCAATCACGATCGTACGTAAGTTGAGCAACCAGAAAATTCTTTCTATCCCTGTTTCACTCGAATAAAAAAAAGGACAGACAACTCACTCGATCCTATTCTGAAACTGAAACTAATTCAAAATGAACCTCTTCCTCAGCAGTTAGGTCTCTGCATAAAAACAACAATCTTGAGTTTAACCTGACTACAGAGAGGTAGCGTGCAAGTCATTTTCAAGATATTCTAATTAAACTCTTTCACGTAAGATGTCGCTAGAAGTTATTTTTTTAAAGCAAATATTAATTCATTTAGCAAAAACGCGTTACGGAAAAAAAAAATAATTTTATTCGTAACAGCATATGGCCAGCAGGAGCTTTATTATCAGCTTTGGTCATCAAACAAACTTTACACTTGCGATATATATTATGTTGGGCCAATAGTAATGTTGAGAGATTCTAGACGTGGTTTTAAAAACTCCTTGATGACCACAAGTTGGAGGATCATGGTTTTCTTGGATTATTCTGTTTCTCTCTAGTCGAGGCACTACTCTTAACCAAATATTTTCAGGATCAAGCAAATCGTGGAAAGGATGCTTATATCTCTTATATAAAATATCATTTTCAATCCGCCAAGAAAGAAAATTAATCCGTTTCCTTTGGCAAGTGGATTCCATCCAACGGTCTTTTATTACGGGATCAGTATTATTATCCACAACTTCATCTAAAACTTGAATAGTTATAGCGCCAATGATTGGAACAGAACGCGAGAGAGCATCGGGAACAACATTATCTTTCCCTTTGCGATGGACGATTTCAAAGTCGTATTGTTGTAACCGAACTGCCCGTCGAGCAAGTCTACCAACAGGGTCCTTAATGCTGTTCAACCACTTCAGACTATAGTGATCTGTCAGAACAGTGAACTTGGTTCCTTCCAGATATGACCGTAACTTCTCAATCCCAAACAAAACTGCCAAGCATTCCTTCTCAGTCATCGAATGCATTCTTTCATTCTTAGTCAGCGATCGGCTTAGATACGAGACTACCTTTTCTTCGCCGTCCTGAATCAGAGTCAAAACGACACCCAGCCCAAAGTCTGATGCATCACATTGCACAGTAAACGGAGACTCGAAATCTGGACAAGTCAATATGGGAGCTTGTACTAACTGATTTTTGATAGTTTGGAATGCTACCTCGCATTTGTCATCCCATACAAATTTAACATTCTTACGTGTTAGCCTGGTTAAAGGAGATATGATAGCGGAGAAGTCGGGAATGAATCGTCTGTACCAACTAGCCAACCTATCAATCTGCGAACATGCGAAACTTTCTTAGGTGTCGGAAACTTCAAAATTGCTTCAACCTTTTCTGGGTCGACTAAGAGGCCCAAACGGTTTACCACGTAACCTAAGAAACGGATTTCGTTTTTACAAAAATTACATTTGCTTCTATTTAAAGTTAACCCAGCGGAACTTATTTTGCTTACAACTTCATTCAGCACTCTTAAATGCGTTTCAAAATCCGAACTACAAATAACATCATCTAAGTATTGGAAGACATAGGGCTCTAAATCTATCCCAATTACGTCATCAATCAGCCTCTGCCATACAGCTGGAGCATTTCTAAGCCCAAAAAGGCATGCGTCTAAACTGGAAAAGTCCCCTACGAGGAACTGTAAATGAAGTGAGTGGTCTGGATTCTTTGGCTACAGGTATTTGTCAATATGCGGACTTAATATCCAAAGAACTGATGAACTTCGTATTTCTCAGCCTATCTAGAGTAGCGCTGACGTAGGAAATCGGATAAGCCTCCGCTATACTTATTTGATTGAGGCTCCTATAATCTACACAAAATCGCCATTCTCCAGTCATCTTCTTAACCATCACGATCGGTGAAGACCATGGTGAGTTCGATGGTTCAACAATATCATTTTTTAACATTTCATCTAGCTGGATATCCACTTGTTTTTGAAGAGCAGGTGAAAGATTGTAGTATCTCTGCTTTATAGGCGTTGCTTCTCTCTTTGTTACAAGCTCAACCCTATCGGTCACACCAAGTCCAGGTTTCATTTTCGAAAATCAATCATCTAGTAGGGAATTGAGTTGACTTTTCAGAATCCATACATGACTTTACTTCAATGGGTGCTAATTAAGATCGAAACTGCCATTCATTTGATCGTACGTAACGAACTATTTTCATTTGCTTCCAAAAGTCGATACCAAGAATCAAAGTCTGAGAAAAATCAAGTAAAATTAGGACATCCAAAACAACAACATTACCTCGAAGCCTAAAAGGTAACGTAACAGAACCAGAACACCTACTGTTTTGACCATTACCCACTACACACTCGGTTCGAACAGATGTATCTAATTCTCACATATCTTTCAAAAGTTTCCAACCAGGTAAACCCAAAATTGTACGAGAACTCCCACTGTCAAGAAGACCTAAAAGTGGTTTACCATAAATTTAAACCTCCAAACATGGACGTTCGTCACCTTGTGCGTGAGCCAAAATATAATCCAAAACAGCGTGTTGAGCTATATCATAATTATTGGCCTTATCTTGGTCGGTTTGGAAGGTCGATCGGCCTATCTCCTTCCTACGTTGCCGTTTTTTGAACAACCACACGGTGAGGAATATACTGCGTCTTTCCCACAACGGTAGCAAAACTTGCGTCAAGGTTTAGGGCACTGCTTAAATCTGTCGCATTGCTCCTTACAATTCCAGCAAGAGGGCCTACTTGATGGGCCTGTTGTATTCTCAACAACCGCAGAAACACTTGGAGTTGAAATTGAAGGAGTCGAAACGGGATTTAAAACAGGTGTCGAAACAGGTGGTTGATGTTTCTGTATGGCTGCTGTAGTGCTTCTTTGAGGTTTGTGGTAAGCTAGACTAGGCTCCAAAAGATTCCTATAATTGGTAGGCGGTGGTGTAAATCGTTGAAGCCTTATCCTGTTTTCTTCGATAGCACGACTCTTTGAAATCAAAAACTCTAAGTCACTAATCTCCTCCGTAGGTAAACGTTCCTGAATATAAGGTAGTAATCGTTCACGAATAATCTGCATTCGTTTCCTCTCTGAGGGATATTTATATAACCTCCGGAGCATACTCTCAATGGAATTCACAAAAGCGATAACTTTTTCCTTAGCACCCTGCGTCCTGCAATTAATTTCCTTCCAAAGATCACCCTCGTATGCTATAGGTGTATGCCCGCAATTACAAAAACGATAACTGCAGTAGACTGTATATATTTTATTAAATGAAGCGCGAACAAACATAAATATATTGATACGAAATCACGAAATAATCAAAGGTCCATAGGTTAATTGCTGTTACCACACAACGGAAATCAGAAACAAAGCACTCACCAGTTTGCAGCCAATTTCTCCACGTTCCAGGGGCCCCTGTTTTGATCTAATGATGGCACCACGTAGCTGAAGGGCTGAAATTTCTAGTTCTATGCTTCAGTACACCAAAATCGAGCACTTTTAAGTGTAGAAATTTGTAATAGTTGGAGAAAGTAAATTAACACGCCATTTTCTCGAGACGGTAGAAAAGGATCTCACTGATTCTTGGTGCGCATATCCAATGCGCGGAAAATGTACTCTGTCCGTCATCCAATTGTGTGGTTTTAAAATTTTAAAAACAACCGCGAAATTTACCGGGAGCTAACAATAGGTAAATAAGTTAACTTTAGTTGTTGTGCTAAATCATCCCAATCAGCAAGTTGATGAGAAACCCTACGATACCATCGCAACGCATCTTCTGTCAAGAGTTCAGAAACACCACGGAATAAAAGTTCCTCATTTCTCTCAAGGAAATCCAAAACTGAACCAAAACCACTAAACTTTACATTCCATCTGCCTACTTCGATATTTCGACCCACGCCAAATTCTCGAGAGTAGCATGACACATGGATGAGTGACAACCAGGTTCGCTCAAAGAGGGATGAGGCGAATAACCAAGAGTCTTAATAGAGGTAGTGGGAGGGTCGACACAAGAATCTTCCAATTCAATATCCTCCACAAACCGTACATGTCTCTCAGATCCACTTGGTTGTTGACTGGAGGTCGAGAAATTTCTTTCCGACGGAAAAGAAAGCTTGTATGCTTCATCAGAAAACTTTGGTTGAGAACGAGTATCTCATTGGGTGGTTCTTGTAATGAGAACGCCATCTGTTGCATCCGCTGTGCAAGCTGAGTACAAGCCCTTTGAGTTTCATCATGATTAATGCTAAGTTGATAAAGTTGTGCCACAGTGTTACGACGTTGATGTGGCTATACAAATTGTTGAGATGCTCCTAAGTTTTCGTTTTGTCCTCTGTAACTTATCTCTCTATTCTGGTCTCTAAACGACAGATTTTGTTGTAATAAATCAAATGATTGAATTTGACTTCTTGATGTCTGTTGATTTGACAAGTCATGTTGCTCTTCCAGTGGTTGAGCTTCGCTAGGCGGTTCTTGGATATCTTCCAAAACAATGAGCTGCTCTATTGGAGGGTTTAAAGAAATCATATCTGGCCCTGAGCTTCGTCTTAAATTCTGCTCGCCAACAAATTCAGTTGCGGTTCTCAGAGCACTGTTAGAATGCGCTCCGAAAAAGTTTGAGTCCTGTAGTTGCAAAGGTCGGGAACTGCCTGAATGGTTACTCAGGTTTAAGTGACCTTGCGAATAACTACCTTGTAAAGTAGTAGTTGGAAATGATTGACTTGTACTATCATTGTATTGTGAATTATAGGAACTACTAAGCTGTACTATCTTATCTTGGTCTCGGAGAAGGTTCAGTGCTTCAGCTGCATAAGTAAGTGACCCTGTGTGTTTAGTTGTTTGAACTCTAGTTCTCGGTTTCAAAATATTTAATCGGTGCTGCACATGCCATAACCTAGTGTATTCTTCGGTATTCCGTAGTTCTATTCTCTTTGTTGAGCAGTTGAATGTTTCCAATTAATTCATCAAGTTTTGTGGCCAATTAAAATGCGTTGGGTGACATTTGTGGCAAACTAAAAGACGTTGCCGCCATTTTGTGACACTGTAAATAGAACAATAACGCTGTGCCAAATTGTGACACTAAAAAAAATTACTGAATAATTAACAAATATCTGGAAGCAGAACTGTATTTTCCGGCTAGGTAAAACATTGATATGCCCGGTAACTTTTATACAGTGGAGAAGGGGGGTTCAGAAATAAGAAAATTTTAAGCGCCACAGTGTTTTAATATCAATGTCTTACAAAGAAGATCTTAATTAAAATACAGTTCAACCCAAACGTTGTAGCCAAACAATGAAACTCTACCTAATTCCGAGGCTTCCAGAGTATTTGTGTAATTAAAAAAAACCCAAAAAAATTGACTAATAAACAAAATAAAATTCTAAAAGATTCCTAAATGAATCAAAATGACACAAATAGAAAGTTCTTTATGTCTTAAGACTCACTTATATAAATAATTGTTAAAAAAACACCCTTCCAAAATTATTCCATCATAGGGGAGATCTGGATCAAATATCTGCTGTCATCATTCTACGTTGGGTAGAATGAGACAGCAGCAACCCAGTCCGAGATCTACCCCATGAAATAAAACAATGTAAGGAAACCGACAAAAAATATAACCTCATCTCTCTTTTGTCTCTGCAAAGTTGGTCATTGGGTTGTACAAATAATACAAAAAAAATTAGTTCATCTTGTAATATTCAAATGTGGGTTGAAAAAAAAAGAAAATTAAGAATGGAAAAGATTAAACAAGTTCGGGCTCGATCTACCACATGAAATAAAACAATGTAAGGAAACCGCTAAAAAATATAACCTCATCTCTCTTTTGTCTCTGCAAAGTTGGTAATTGGGTTGTACAAATAATACAAAAAAAATTAGTTCATCTTGTATTATTCAAATGTGGATTGAAAAAAAAAGAAAATTAAGAATGGAAAAAATTAAACAAGTTCGGGCCAATATAGCAAGGCACTCCAAATTTCACAGGAGAAATTGTCTTAAATAAATGGAATGAAGGAAACAAGTCAATTTAGTAAATATGCCGCAAAATTGTGGTTATGACGTCATACCTTTACCTTGCGTTTACAAGAAATGTTAAATTATACTGTAAAATTTACGGAAAAAAAAATTATACCTAAAAAATGTTTGCTTGCGTGAAATTGAAGAAACTCCTACCTTGGTCCTTGATTATTTTATGGTTGTTGGTGATTTATTAAACCTGAAAGGGTTGTTGGTTTTCTGACATTCTTCTTGCTGCACCGGTCCCAGTTCTGCCGCGCCTCCCCTCGTGCTTGCTTAGCACATGGTGCTAGGGCAGCACATGTGGTCAAAATGTTGTTGGATTTTGCCCGAGCGTAAAAACCCTGTGGAAAATGAAATATTTCAGTTTCCTTCGTCGATTTTGCACGAGGTTCCCCCACACCGAGAATCTAAAATCACGAACCCCATGTCGACTCAATAAAATAAAGCAGATTTCAACAGATGAACTAAAATAACCCTTACATACCTTTCCCAGGGTTGTATCAGTGGTACCACCGGCTTCACTCACATCAGCATCCAGCACAACCGTCCCAGTGATGGACTGGACAGGGCTGTAGACAAAGGAGAAAATCAATATATAGTTTTTATCCAAAACGTGGTTTAAAAAAAAATAAAAAAAACTCCAAGAATTCCCCACGTCTTTTGTCGAAAAATTACGTTTTACACGAAAAATAATTACAATTTTGGAGGCAAATATTATCTTGAAGAGTCCTCAAATTATAAAAAAATAAAAAAAAGTAAAATCGAACTTACCACTGCTCTTTCCGTAGGAATGGCGTAGGTCGCCTTTTAGTCCCTCTCAAAGAGCATACGAGCCGTCCACGAGAATACGCCTCACGACGGACTCACTTCTACAGTTTCTGGGATATCTCCTGCAATCGCTGCAGTGCCAATAACCAAAAAAACAATGGCGATCCCAGAAACTGTTGTCGACCCACCGCCGACTCTTTAGGAAAAGAGAAAAGACACTTTGTCAAGAACACAAAAAAAAAGTGAAGTTGCCGGAAATCGTTTCTAAATTTGGTTCATTGGGGACAGTACCAACCTAATTTTCCCGGTTAAATTCAAATAAGGATGCGAACCCATTTATAAAAAAGCACTCTCGCCAAAAAAATCCCTAGCTCCGGTTTGCGAGCCTGAAAAAAAACCGCGGTTTTCAAACTAACCAATGATGAAAACACTTCCGTACCGGTCTATAGGGGGCAGCATCAACCAAGGGGATATCGAAGATACGTAAAACGCACATTGAGGTATTGTCGGATCTATTTCCACGGTCGGAATTTTTATAACAAGGACATCGAGACACCCTCCATACATAGACCGAACATTTGCCTACCGGACCCCTGCCAACATAGCAAGTAGGAGGAAAATAACCAGCCGGACTATAAGAAGCTCAGCATTTAAACCATCAACTGTAAAATCAATTACTGGAGATCAGAGCATGCATCAAACCCAGGAATATTCGAACACTCAACCAATTCCCATATGAGTAAAGCTATACTAAGTGTAGAATTTAGTTGTATTTTAGTTACAGTTTTAGTCAAAAGTTTCCTTTGCTCTTTATATATGTTTTTTCTAAGATTCATATGGTTTGACGCCATTTTTGTAAAACATTTATACATTAATAAAGTTGTTTCTGAACTTGAACCTAAAAATACACATTGAACTACTGCTTAAACTCGGCACAAGAGTGTTCAGATGTTAAGTTTGCTTACCACTAGCTAGCCCTACACAGCCCTTCAATCCGACTAAGTTAGCTATTAACTTTATTTAACTATGATTATATATAAATTTATATAATATAAAAATACGATTTTGTTTATTCTTTTAGTCCTGGTTTTTATCCCTCGTTTATCTCCCATTTACAAATGTGCCTAACTCGTATTTATTTTATCTTCTCCTTATCAAATTAATAAAGATATCAAAGTGGGCCAGTATCCTCGAAAATTAACATAAGCGAATGAAATGTTCATCTAAATGTTTTCTTCCTGTTACTGAAACCATTTGTGATGCGGCAACGCCGCCATTCCTTAGCATAACAGCTGTTTAACTTTATGAACGTCAAGTAAACGACGAAACTTCAGAAATAAACAAAACAATCAAAAGTTTTAATGTGATTTTTCCCGAAACCTGTGATCTCAAACTCGAATTAGAATGCCCAAATAATACGATGTGTCCACAGTAATTCGATGGAATGCCTCCTTTATAAGGTAACTTTCTGGACACTATATAACCTTCAAACCTTCTCTATAAAATACCCTTAATTTGTGTACAGAAAGACGAGTCGAAGAGCCTTGATTATTTACCTAAATAAACAAATATGTAACATTTGCCTTAAAAGTAAAAATGACACGTTACATAATCCCCCCCAACTTCAAGACGATTAACCTAAAAAGGTTAATCGGAGAGATCCGCTGCCGACTTAAGGGCTCTGGCATGCCAACTCCCTGGTAGTACTTTACCCGATGGTTCCTGAAGCTCAAATATCCATGGAGAAATTTTATTCCTAATCACTTAAGGACCAACGAATTTCGGTGCTAACTTCTTCGAGAAAACCTTCGCAGCATCTGACAACACATAATTCTTCTTCCAAACACGCTGACCCACAACAAAGTTGGGTACCCTTGTACGCAAATTATACTGAACTACGTTTTTCTCACCTGCCACCTCTAACCTTCTCTTAACATCCGCATAGAGCTTCCGGAAACCTTCGTTCTTACTTTCAGCTGCAGATTGTACACCATTCTCTTCAGATAACAAAACTGGGTTGGAGTAATCTTTTCCTGACAGACACATGTTCCTACCAAAATTAACAAAGAAAGGAGACATCCTGGTTGTCTCATGGGTTGCAGTACGAATCGCGCAGGCAAGTTTATGTATTTGTTCGTCCCACTTCCTGTGGTTGTCTTTCACATAACAACATAACATGGTTTTTACCGTCCGATTCGTCCTTTCTGTTCGCTCTGAGGTGATAATACGGATTATACTGAATTTTAACTTAATAACTCTCAGCGAAACGTTTAAACTCATTACTTTTGTACTGAGATCCATTATCACAAAGTATCAAACGGGGTACTCCGAAGATCATAAATACTTGCTCCTCAAGATGCTTGACAACAGCTTGAGTAGGGGCTGTTCGCATTGGAAAAACTAAGGAAAACTTACTCAAATAGTCTGTAACGACGAGAATCCAGCAATTACCCTTTGTCGAACGAGGTAGGGGTCCACATAAATCTGTTGAAATAATTTCCCAAGGACGAGTTGGTTTTGGGTGAGATATCATCTGATCAGATACACCTTGTGTATCACCTTTATGAGCTGCACAGACAAAGCATTTCTTTACAAAAGTTGCCACGTCCTGGCGCATTTTTGGCCAATAATATTTTTCTGCCAGTCTGTGGAAGGTTTTATACACACCCATATGCCCTGCGGTAGGAGGATCGTGAGCTTCTCCAATAATTCTACGCCTATGATCTTTGGGGACTACCTCCTTCCAATATTCGTTAGATGATGAAAGTTGAGGGTATTTTTGTTTGACATATTTATACAACTTATTATCAGTGTATCTCCAATTCATAAATTTTAATGGTGATTCTACGACCCTCTTTACCATCTTTTGGTACCATCGATCTTTAATTGCTGCTGAAACGCCTCTGGGCTGCGAAATTGTATCAATCATAGGTACTGCGCGAGACAACATGTCCGAGACAACTAAATCTTTCCCTTTCCGATGGATTATTTCAAAGTCATATTGCTGCAGTTTTACAGACCAACGAGCAAGTCTTTCACTGGGCTCTCTCAAGCTATGAAGCCATTTTAAACTAAAATGATCTGTTATGACCTTAAATGAGATCCCCTCAATATATGGCCGGAGCTTCTCTATCGCCCAAACCAATTCCAAACATTCTCGCTCGGTGGTCGTGTAAACACGTTCTTGCTTAGTCAAAGATCGACTCAAATAGCATATGACCTTGTCTCCTTCAGGATAAGGTTGCGTTAAACATGCTCCTATTCCATATCCTGATGCGTCTGTTTGAATGACAAATTCTTTGGTATTATCTGGACATGTAAGAATCGGTGCAGTCACTAAAAGTTCCTTAATCTTAATAAATGCTTTTTCGCAGTCTGGAGTCCAATCGAACTTTTGATTTTTCTTTGTTAGAGCTGTAATTGGAGCTATTATTGCTGAAAAATTCTGTACGAAACGTCTATACCACGAAATTGTACCCACAACTCTACGGACTTCTCTGACAGTTCTTGGAATCTGGAGCTCTAACATGGCTTTAATTTTATTAGGGTCAACTCGGATGCCTCGACGGTCCACTACGAATCCTAAATAAGTCATTTCTGGCCTACACAGTTGGCATTTCTCCCAACTTACCGTTATCTTTGCATTCTGCAATCTTCGTAGGACTTCCTCAAGAATTCTAAGATGTTCAGAAAAGATCTGTGTGTCAATTACGAGGTCATCGAGATTTAGACCCCTACGTACACGTAGGGGTTCTAAATCGTTTCCTATGATGCTATCTATGAGTCTCTGCCAAGTTGCAGGTGCATTATGAAGACCAAAAGGTAAACGCTTAAATTGGAAGAGACCTCGTCGACAGATGAATGCTGTTAGTGGCTTCGATGATTCTTCCATTGGTACTTACCAATAAGCGCTTTTGATATCTAAAGTTGACAAATAGGGTCTCGGATACGAGTGGTAAAGGATAACTATCACGCGCCGTCACTGAGTTCAATTTGCGGTAGTCTACACAGAAACGATATTTCTTTGTGTTTTTCTTTTGTACCATTATCACTGGTGAAGCCCATGAACTACTACTCCGTTCTATAACATCAAGTTTCAACATTTCGTCGATTTCGTCATCAATAAGTTTCTGAATGACCGGTGAGAGCTTATATGAACGTTGTCTTATCGGTGCTGCATCTGTTGTAATCTTATGCTCTACCCTGTCTGTACATCCTAGTGAGTCGCCCTTTATAGTCTTATATTTAACGACCAATTCCTCTAGTCGTTCTGATTCATAAGGCGTAAGAGTTGTTTGTTAGTCTGATGTTTCTAACGAACAAATCACATTTTTATTATCGGCAGAATGCCACTCATTAGTACTTAAATTCGGTATTATACTCATCGAAATCCAAAAATCTAATCCCAAAATCAAAGTATGCGGCAACTCAGGAACGACGACGACCTCTATTAACCTAAATTTATCCTGAACTCGCATAGGAAGCTGCACTGTGCCAATAGTACTCGTGCTTTGACCATTTGCCACAATACAACTCGTCTTCTTCGTGGTATCAAGTGAAAAACCAAACCTCTCGATGATTGACCAACCATGATTCCCTAAAATGGTACGTGAAGCCCCGGAATCCAACAAACCTAATAACTTATTTCCGAGCACATCCACTTCTAAATAAGGCCTCTCACCTTTACGGGCATGACTTATCACATAATCTAAGACGTACGTTAGCCTATTGGTCGATGCTGGTTCAGGCTGACTCGAAGGTCGACCACCTACGAGCGCCTGGGTCCGTTTCCCTGACGATTACAATTTCGACATTCTCTTACTGTTACCTCTGCTTGACCACACGAATAACACTGCTTACCTCTAGGTAATGGTTGCATCTATAACAAACAACGTCCCTTTTCGCCCTAGCAGACCTAGCACCTTGTGGTGGTTGTCTATCTCTGTCATTTACACTAGACTGACCACTAGCTGGTTGTTGTCTCTCTCTATCAGCTCTAGCAGAGGAACTGCTTGTTGGCTGCTGCCTATTTCTGTCGAATCTATTAGCAGGATGATTTAAATTCTGTGGGTTCGATGTCCCGGTACTTGATATCTGAATTGTATCGATCCCTGTTGGAAAATCGTCATTATCGCTCTCTACGTCAACCTAGGCTAAGTCAGGTTCAATAGATTGGTTTTTCCTAGGTGTACTATTCTTCTAAACCATATCTCTGGTCTATTCTACGACACAAATTTTTTAAATGTGATAAGCTATTGACCTCAGTAGCAATCAACCCATTCTTATATATGTCCGCGATATTTCTGAAGACGATAGCTAATTTCGCCTCTTCAAAAACAGGACAGCCAAGTCTTTGGAAATATGTGTTCATGACAGCAATATAGGTCCCTATAGACTCTCCAGGGCCTTGTTTACGTTTTTGTATTTCTTTCAATAGCTTCTCGCCATATGAAGAAGGAAGATATTCTGCCATGAACCTTTGTTCCAGCTGTTCCCATGTATGGACTTCTCTACGTACATCTTTGTAAAAAGTATAGGCTGACTTTTCAAAAAGATCAATGCCTGAGTTCAGTAGAACCTTTTTGCTAACTCCTCTAGCCTGACTCAACTCGTCCACTCTCTCGAAAAATGCGGTGACGGAGATTGTACCCCTCTCGCCTGTAAACTTAAGGTTCCATTTAAGCGGAGGTACAGGTTCAACGTGATATGAAGTAAAAGGAGCACTTGACATTGGTACTGGCAACGAACATGGAAAAGGTCGGGACTGAGCAATTGGTGCAATGCTACTTTGGAGGGCAGCTAGATTCAAAGGAACGGTAGACGGTTGTTGATAATGAAAAGCTGCTGTACCGTCATTCTAAATTAGCATTGGGGGTGGTGCCTGTATTGGTGCTTGAGTTGGGTTCGTTAGCACTTGCATTTGCACTGGAGCAATGACCGACGGTTGGTTCGTAAGCTGTTGAGCTGTTCTTTGTGTGCTCGAGTGCTCTGGTTGCCGGAGTTGAGACTGGCTGGGAATGTTGCCAACATTTGTCGAGTGATCTGAGCTTCGACTCGTTGATTGGGTTTCAGATGCTTCATCATCATCTGAGGTCACGCCAACTTTTAATAAATCTGTTGCTTGGCTCTGCAACCTCCCAATCAAACTCAAGGTTTCCGCAACCAGTATGCCTTTCGTTTGACTTTCTTCAAAGTTGGATGGATTCATGTTATTTATCCTGGCTAACACGTGTTCCAACCTTACAGCGATTTTTCTAAACTCTCCGCCTTTGCTCACACCAGAGAACTTCTCTACCAGCGGTACCAGACTATCAAGCTTCTTCATGCAGCTAAAAGCATCCTGGCCAAATCTAAAGGGATACGGAGGGTATCTGATACTTCCATCAGTCCTTTCTCTGTCTAATCAGTTTGAGCTGTTGCTTCATCTCTTCCACCGATCCAATGGCTATGCCTCTCCATGTTAATTCGTAGATTAACTCGTCCTTAACTAAGTACCTTATGTCAGACAATCGACTCAAAGAAATAGCCATGAAGCCTTTCATATTCAAACTTTAAACTTTAATTAAAACTGTTAATTATACCTCCCAATTATAAAAACTAAACCACGCAATAACAAACACAAAGTTCACTTTCAATTCACTAGTGAAAATCACTATAAATTTTCTCACAACTGTAGAAAATATAAAACTTAAATACGGGCAGACGCGAACAAAATCGAAGAACACCGGAGCAGTAAGAAAATAAAATTTATTTGCATTTAAAAATGTAATCATAGTTTATATTAATTATTTGCACAACCAACTATGACGTCCAACCTTGCAGAGAGAGATAACTACTTAAATCCTAAATTAGAATTAACAAGTAGCCATAAAAAAAAATTAAAAATAAAAGAGAGACAAGAGCTTTGCAGTGTTTAGGTCTTATGTTCCACTCCTGCGTAAGTAAAACCAAAAAAAAATAATTGCGCTTATCCTAGCTGAACTGGATTAAAACTAAAGTTAAGTTATGTTTGTTTACCTCAGCAACCGAATAGGTAAATTTATCCCTAAATGGAACGTACAACAGACTACCTATAACAAAAAAAATCCGAAAGCCCTTGTACACAGTTAACGCTAGGGAATACTCCTGCTATTGCAGAACGGCTCCACAAATAAACTCCTCAAAAAAAACCCAAATCGCCGTATACAATGATTTTTCTCAAAAGAATAAATCAAAACCCACTTTATCCTGCTTACCTATTCTGAGTTTACACGAAACTTGCATTGCTTAAGGCAACGTCACCTCTTAATATATAACCGAACGCAATAAACATTGGAACAGATGTTCATGTTATAGAAATCGTAAAATATGCTCAATTAAAAAAAATCCGCTCGCTAAAATTGCGTTGAATTAGACTAGTAAGGATGTTGTGTGTAATTAAAAAAAAAAAAATTACCGATGGTATTAAGAAAATGTACAGAAATAACGTCTTGGCAGGACTGCAACTCTCTAATAATCATTAAAATGTAATCCCCAAAATTTAAACTAAGTTGATGCAAACCATGGTCAAAAAGACCCTAGGATCGTACCGAAAGGTGTCCAAAAAAAAATTAAAAATTTTTGGTGTCGACCACAGTAGCCCAATAAAAAAGTTTGGTTTGGACTAGGGAGAAGAAAAATTAAAACAAATGATGATAGGTTGTTAAAACGCGAGGGTTCGAAATGAAATTATATTTTAATTCAGAAAAAAAAATATTTAAATAAACTGGTAAATGCACCGAAAAAAAATTTTTGCAACAAGAAAATCAAGTTTCGCTTTTAAAAAAAAAACAATTCAAAAAAATTCAAAAAAAAAATAGAAAATCATTAAGTAGGGTTGCAGCTCCCATTAGTGAACCTTAAAAAAAAAATTAAAATAAAATTAGCACTAGAAAAATCTTATTCGAGTTATGGCCACAGTTTTTGTTCTATACCAATCAGTTTAAGAAAAGTTAAAAGAAATATTTATGTTCCAAAAAAAACGATGTTAGTATATTTGTTTAGAATTATTACTGAAGGGCATAAACAACGTGAGTACTTATTTACTTTACCACTATAATTTGAAGAACTTAAGTTTCAAACTTCGCACTCAACCCCGTAAAGAATTGTGTGCACTTTCAGAAAAACAACTATAAAAACAATTCCAAGGTTCACCTATAAGAACGTTGTAAAACTAAATCTGCCTACTCAAGTGTCTTTACACACAACATCTAATCAAAAACAATTTTACTGCTTAATGCATTCTCAGATCCTTATTCCTGGTGTTCACGAGATATAAAATTAAGTTGGGCCCCTCCCACAACTATTATTCAAAGCAAAAATTACCAAATGTCCAAAGGCTAATGGGACCCTATCACCTACAAATGATATTTTGAAATGAAACAGTTGGGAATAATCCTGCGTAAAAACCAGACAATAAAAATCAAGAAGTCAAAACTATTACATTAATTTTAAAAGAGCATAATAACCTCCCGGTCCCAAATAAACTTTTGTTATATCAACAAAACTCGGCCTAAAACCAAAAAACCTTTTTATTTGACATTTCCCCTATTTCCTAAGTATAATGTCAATAAACTCAAAAACTTGTGATTTCCATTCCAATCTCATCTGTACCCTATATATCTTTAAACGGTCAAACGCCCACAGGCGAAACAATATCTTATTTCAAAGAAAGGTGAAGATATTTTGAAGCACCATGTGAAAATAGGACACTATTATGGAAAACTGTTCAGATCAGTGTTAACTTACTAATTCCCAACCTAGATATATCTAGTTCCCTCATGTGCATGTTACTATTTTAAATCCTCTCATAACTAAACATATCACAAAATTTGTCCTTCTCCGCAAATCTGCAAGGTCCTGGAAAATGCGAGATTCAGCCTGTAGGCCAAATTTGGTTGTATTTTAATTTCGCGAAAACCGAAGTTGCGAAATCCTAAAAAGATTAGCAGGAAGTCCTCGTTTCTCGATTTCTACACTCCGAACCAAACATTTCTTCCATTTCCACCCAGCTCGCGGGAGAAAAACCCTAATAATTGCTATATAGTTCTTTTATACCGTCTACAACTATCAGATTAAAAAAAATAGATGCCCTCATCAATGTTTAGTCGCATCAAGGAAAACCTATTGTTTTTAAATTTATTCTTAGATTGAAATCTTTTTTTAAAAATCAATGATCTTAAATTTATTGTTTAACCTGAACACTTTCCCATTTATTCCACAACAGTGTATTGTAATTTTAAAATTTGCTTCATTATTTGAGGTCATCAGTATGAAATTATTTTAAAATTAAAAAAAAATGAAATAAAAAAATTATTTCCCAATTGTCCACAACTTCCAAATCTTTATCCCTAAATAGGTACTTTCTTAGTCTAACACTGTGGCCAATTACAATGCGTTGGGTGACATTTGTGGCAACTAAAAGACGTTGCCGCCATTTTGTGACACTGTAAATAGAACAATAACGCTGTGTTAATTTGTGACACTAAAATCAAATTACTGAGTAATTAAACAAATACCTGGAAGCAGAACTGTATTTTCCAGCTAGGTAAAACATTGATATGCCCGGTAACTTTTATACAGTGGAGAAGGGGGGGGGGTTCAGAATTAAGAAAATTTTAAGTGCGCCACAGTGTTTTAATACCAATGTTTTACAAAGAAGATCTTAAATAAAATACAGTTCAACTCAAACGTTGTAGCCAAACAATGAAACTCTACTTACTTCCGAGGCTTCCAGAGTATTTTTATTTATTTATATATAATTAAGAATAACCAAAAAAATTGACTAATAAACAAAATAAAATTCTAAAAGATTCCTAAATGAATCAAAATTACATAAATAAAAAGTTCCTTATAGGTAGATGCACATTTCCAACAGGTCACAGTGTACCTACATTTGAGTCAGTAGTGTATGACTCACTTATATAAATGATTGTTAAAAAAAAATATACTTCCAAAATTATTCCGTCATAGGAGAGATCTGGACCAAATATCTGCTGTCATCATTCTACGTTGGGTAGAATGAGACAGACAGCAACCCAGTCCGAGATCTACCCCATGAGGTAAAACAGTGTAAGGAAACCGCAAAAAAATATAAACTCATCTCCCTTTTGTCTCTGCAAAGTAGGTTCACTGGATTGTTCAAATAACGCAAAAATTTAGTTCATCTTGTGTATTTTAATTGGAAACTGGTGAATAATACCAAACAAGTCAGGGCCAAAATAGCAAGGCACTTTAAATAGAGCCAAAATAGCAAGGCACTTTAAATAGGGCCAAAATAGCAAGGCACTCCAAATTTCACAGCAGAAGTCGTATTAAATAAATGAAATGAAGGAAAACAAGTCAATTTAGTAAATACTCCGCAAAATTGTGGTAATGACGTCATACCTTCACCTTGCGTTTACATAAAATGTTAAATTATACTGTAAAATTTATGGAAAAAAATTATATCTAAAAAAAATGGTTGCTTGCGTGAAATGACCTTGGTCCTTGATTATTTTATGAGTTGTTGGTGTTATATTAAACCTGTTGTAAGTGTTGCTCTCCTACATTCCTCCTGCTACTGCTGCTCCGGGTCCTGGTCCTGCCTACGCCCACTCTGAAGGTCTCTTAGCACATGGTGCTAGGGCAGCACATGGTGGTCAAAATGTTTTGGACTTTGCCCGAGCGTAAAACCCTGTGGAAAATGAAATGTTTCAGTTTCCTGGAATTCGTCTATTTTGCACGAAGTTCCTCTACACCGAGTAACTTAAATCGAGAACCCCATGTCGACTCAATAAAATAAAGTAGATTTAAACAGATGAACTAAAATAATCCTAACGTACCTTTCCCAGGGTTACAACTGGCTCGAACCTCGTTCCACCAGCAAAACTGTCCCGTCGGTGGAATGGACGGGCTGTAACCAAAGGAAAAAACAATATATAGTTTTTATCCAAAACGTGGTTAAAAAAAATATAAAAAAAAAACTCAAAAAATTCCACACGTCTGCTGTAGTAAAATTACATTTCACACGAAAAACAATTACAATTTGGGAGGCAAATATTGTCTTGAAGAATTCAAAATAAATAATAAAAAAAATCGAACTTACCGCTCTTATTTCCCGTAGAAATGGCATAGGCCACCTTAAATCCCTCTCAAAGGGTGTGAGCGTCACTTAAGATTCGCCTAACAACGACGGCTCACAATTATACCGTCTTTGGTATAATCTGCATCTACTGCAGTGCTATTAAGTGCCAATAACCACAAAAACAATGGCGACAGCAATAGACGGCCACCAGCCCAGCCAAAATTCTTTAGGAAAGAGACAAGATACTTTGTCGAGAACAAAAAAATGAAGTTGCCGGAAACCGTTCGTAGCTCTGGTGGGGACAGTAAAACGCACATTGAGGTGTTGTCGGATCTATTTCCACGGTTGGAGTTTTTATAACAAGGACATCGAGACACCCTCCATACATAGACCGAATATTTGCCTACCGGACCCCCGCCAACATAGCAAGTAGGAGGAAATTAACCAGCCGGACTATAAGAAGCTCAGCATTGAAACCATCAACTGTAAAATCATTTACTGGAGATCAGAGCATGCATCAAACCCAGGAATATTCGAACACTCAACCAATTCCCATATGAGTAAAGCTATACTGAGTGTAGAATTTAGTTGTATTTTAGTTACAGTTTTAGTCAAAAGTTTCCTTTGCTCTTTAGATATGTTTTCTCTAAGATTCATATGGTTTGACGCCATTTTTGTAAAACATTTCTACATTAATAAAGTTGTTTCTGAACTTGAACCTAAAACTACACATTGAACTACTGCTTAAACTCGGCACAAGAGTGTTCAGATGTTAAGTTTGCTCACCACTAGCTAGCCCTACAAAACCCTTCAATCCGACTAACTGAGCTAGTTGTTAACTTTATTTAACTATGATGATTATATACAAATTTATATAATATAAAAATACGATTTTGTTTATTCTTTTAGTCCTGGTTTTTATTCCTCGTCCATCTCCCATTTACAAAAGTGCATAACTCGTATTTATTTTATCCTCTCCTTATCAAATTAATAAAGATATCAAAGTGGGCCAATATCCTCGAAAATAAACATAAGCGAATGAAATGTTCATCTAAATGTTTTCTTCTTGTTACTGAAACCATTTGTGATGCGGCAACGCCGCCATTCCCCAGCAGAACAGCTGTTTATTTTCATGAACGTCAAAGAAAATTACGAAGTTTTACAGGTAAACAAAACAATCGAAAGTTGAAATAATCGCTATCGGTGGAGGGGGTGATGGATCTTTTGGAGCTCTGTCTCCGTAACTCTTAATTTCAAGTGAAAGATAAGTTTTACGCGCAAGATGATGGACTCCCAATGGGTTCATCTCTTTCGCCAGTGGTAGCAAACATCTACATGAACTGGTTGGAGGACCATGCAATAAACACAGCAAGAGTTAAGCCAAAACTATGGCTACGATACATGGATGACACATTTATTATATGGCTGGAAAATGATGACGAACTACAAAGTTTTCTACACCATTTAAACGGTATTTGACCAACAATCAAGTGCACCATGGAAATTGAAAAAGATTCGGCCTTACCTTTTTTGGATGTTCTTGTCAAAGGATTAGACAGAAACATTCAAACCACTGTATATAGGAAACCTACACACACGGGACAGTACCTAAATTTTAAGTCTAATCATTCTGTTGCAACAAAACAAGGAGTTATAAGAAGTTCGTATTTAAGAGCCGTAAATATTTGTAGTAATAATGAAGAATTAACCACAGAAATTAACAACATTAAAAAGGACTTACAACAGAATGGTTATTCCGAGAAATTAATAAACTCAACGATTTTTAAAATTAAAAACAAACTAAATGTACCAAATTCTCAAAATAATAATCCGTTAGGTGTCATTAACATTCCATATGTTCAAGGGATTTCAGAAAACATAAGACGAATAGCTAAACACTATAATGCAAAAACAGTATTTTCTTCGGGAAATACGATAAGAAGTTTTGTAACTAAAACAAAACCAGACAATCCCTCAAATAATAAGGAATGTATTTACCAAATCCCGTGTGAGTGTGGTAAATCATATGTAGGTGAAACGAAACGCCCTCTTCAGGTTAGAGTAAATGAACATCTAAAAAGTACCCAATTAGGGGATATTGAAAAATCCGGTTTAGCAGATCATGCTTGGTCAAATGATCACAGGATTCAGTGGTCAGAAGCTAAAGTTTTACATAAGGAGTCGCATTGGCGAAAACGAAAGTTTATTGAAGCTGCGTATATAATGCAGAATAAAGAAGTTTTCAGTCAACCAAGCACGGACATACCAAACATATGAAAACCACTCCTTAAGGAAAACAGGCGTCTTAGGATTAAAAAAGGGGGCGGGCCGTCACACCTGACTGCACACCAAGTAGTATAAGTAGTAGCCTAGAGACTAGATTGTTTAGCTCACACTTGATAACGGTTAGAGATACTTACTAACCGAAACGTCGTGTTTTAAAATAAATAAAGACAATGGAAGTCCGAAATTTTATTTCTACACAATCATTGTCTACGAGTTTCAAACAAAAACAATCGAAAGTTTTTATGTGATTTTTCCCGAAACCTGTGATCTCAAGTTCCAATTACGATGCCCAAATAATACGATGTGCGCAGTGTCCACAGTAATTCGATGGAATGCCTCCTTTATAAGGTAACTTTTTGGACACTATATAACCTCCAAGCCTAGCTCTATAAAATACCCTTAATTTGTGTACAGAAAGACGAGTCGAAGAGCCTTGATTATTTACCTAAATAAAACAAATATGTAAGGTTGCCTTAAACGTAAAAATGACACGTTACATAATCTCCCCCCAACTTCAAGACGATTAACCTAAAAATGTTAATCGGAGAGGTCCGCTGCCGACTTAAGGTCTTTGGCATGCCAGCTCCCTGGTAGTACTTTCCCCGATGGTTCCTGAAGCTCAAATATCCAAGGAGAAATTTTATTCCTAATCACATAAGGACCAACGAATTTCGGTGCTAACTTCTTCGAGAAAAACTTCTCAGCATCTGACACCACATAATTCTTCTTCCAAACACGCTGACCCACAACAAAGTTGGGTACCCTTGTACGCAAATTATACTGAACCACGTTTTTCTCTCCCGCCACCTCTAACCTTCTCTTAAGATCCGCATAGAGCTTCCGGAAACCTTCGTTATTACTTTCAGCTGCAGTTTGTACACCATTCTCTTCAGATAACCAAACTGGGTTGGAGTAATCTTTTCCTGACAGACACATATTCCTACCAAAATTAACAAAGAAAGGAGACATTCTGGTTGTCTCATGGGTTGCAGTACGAATCGCGCAGGCAAGTTTATGTATTTGTTCGTCCCACTTCCTGTGGTTTTCTTTCATATAACAACATAACATGGTTTTTAACGTACGATTCGTCCTTTCTGTTGGATTCGCTTTTGGGTGATAATACGGATTATACTGAATTTTAACCTGATAACTCTCAGCAAAACGCTTAAACTCGTTACTTTTGTACTGAGGGCCATTATCACAAAATATCAAACGGGGTACTCCGAAGACCATAAATACTTGCTCCTCAAGATGCTTGACAACTGCTTGAGTAGGAGCTGTTCGCATTGGAAAAACTAAGGAAAACTTACTCAAATAGTCCGACGAGAATCCAGCAATTACCCTTTGTCGAACGAGGTAGAGGTCCACATAAATCCGTCCAAATAATTTCCCAAGGACGAGTTGGTTTTGGGTGAGATATCATCTGATCAGATACACCTTGTGTATCACCTTTATGAGCTGCACAGACAAAGCATTTCTTTACAAAAGTTGCCACGTCCTGGCGCATTTTTGGCCAATAATATTTTTCTGCCAGTCTGCGGAAAGTTTTATACACACCCATATGTCCTGCGGTAGGAGGATCGTGAGCTTCCCCAATAATTCTACGCCTATGATCTTTGGGGACTACCTCTTTCCAATATTCGTTAGATGGTGAAAGTTAAGGGTATTCTTGTTTGACATATTTATACAACTTATTATCAGTGTATCTCCAATTCATAAATTTTAATGGTGATTCTACGACCCTCTTTACCATCTTTTGGTACCATCGATCTTTAATTAATGTTGAAACGTCTCTGGGCTGCGAAATTGTATCAATCATAGGTACTGCACGAGACAACATGTCCGGGACAACTAAATCTTTCCCTTTCCGATGGATTACTTCAAAGTCATATTGCTGCAGTTTTACAGATCAACGAGCAAGTCTTCCACTGGGCTCTTTCAAGCTATGAAGCTATTTTAAACTAAAATGATCTGTTATGACCTTAAATGAGATCCCCTCAATATAAGGCCGGAGCTTCTCTATCGCCCAAACCAATGCCAAACATTCTCGCTCGGTGGTCGTGTAAACACGTTCTTGCTTAGTCAAAGATCGACTCAAATAGCAAATTACTTTGTCTCCTTCAGGATAAGGTTGCGTTAAACATGCTCCTATTCCATATCCTGATGCGTCTGTTTGAATGACAAATTCTTTGGTTTAATCTGGACATGTAAGAATCGGTGCAGTCACTAAAAGTTCCTTAATCTTAATAAATGCTTTTTCGCAGTCTGGAGTCCAATCGAACTTTTGATTTTTCTTAGTTAGAGCTGTAATTGGAGCTATTATCGCTGAAAAATTCTCTATGAAACGTCTATACCAGGATATCGTACCTACAACTCTACGGACTTCTCTGACAGTTCTTGGCCTCTGGAGCTCTAACATGGCTCTAATTTTATTAGGGTCGACTCGGATGCCTCGACGGTCCACTACGAAACCTAAATAAGTCATTTCTGGCCTACACAGTTGGCATTTCTCCCAACGTACCGTTATCTTTGCATTCTGCAATCTTCGTAGGACTTCCTCAAGAATTCTAAGATGTTCAGAAAAGCCCTGTGTGACAACTACGAGGTCATCGAGTACACTTAGGGGTCTAAATCGTTTCCTATGATGCTATCTATGAGTCTCTGCCAAGTTGCAGGTGCATTATGAAGACCAAAAGGTAAACGCTTAAATTGGAAGAGACCTCGTCGACAGATGAATGCTGTTAGTGGCTTCGATGATTCTTCCATTGGTACTTGCCAATAAGCGCTTTTAATATCCAAAGTTGACAAGTACTTAGCATCTTTCAACTTGTCAAGGGTCTCGGATACGAGTGGTAAAGGATAACTATCACGCGCCGTCACTGAGTTCAATTTGCGATAGTCTACGCAGAAACGATATTTCTTTGTGTTTTTCTTTTGTACCATCACCACTGGTGAATCCCATGAACTACTACTCCGTTCTATAACATCAAGTTTCAACATTTCGTCGATTTCATCATCAATAAGTTTCTGAATGACCGGTGAGACCTTATATGAACGTTGTCTTATCGGTGCTGCATCTGTTGTAATCTTATGCTCTACCCTGTCTGTACATCCTAGTGAGTCACCCATAATAGTCTTATATTTAACGACCAATTCCTCTAGTCGTTCTGATTCATAAGGTGTAAGAGTTGTTTGTTGGTCTGATGTTTCTAAAGAACAAATCACATCTTTATTATCGACAAAGTGCCACTCATTAGTACTTAAGTTCGGTACTATACCCATCGAAATCCAAAAATCTAATCCCAAAATCAAAGTGTGGGGCAACTCAGGAACGACGACTATTAACCTAAATTTATCTTGAACTCGCATAGGAAGCTGCACTGTCCCAATACTACTCGTGCTTTGACCATTTGCCACAATACAACTCGTCTTCTTTGTCGTATCAAGTGAAAAACCAAACCTCTCGATGATTGACCAACCATGATTCCCTAAAAAGGTACGTGAAGCCCCGGAATCCAACAAACCTAATAACTTATTTCCGAGCACATCCACTTCTAAGTAAGGCCTTTCATCTTTACGAGCATGACTTTTCACATAATCTAAAACGTACGTTGGCCTATCGGTCGATGCTTGTTCAGGCTGACTCGAAGGTCGACCGCCTACGAGCGCCTGGGTCCGTTTCCCTGACGATTACAATTACGACATTCTCTGACTGTTACCCCTGCCTGACCACACGAATAACACTGCTTACATCTAGGTAATGCGCACCCGATTGCCATGTGCCCTGTTTGGTTGCATCTATAACAAACAACGTCCCTGTTCGCCCTACCAGACCAAGCACCTTGTGGTGGTTGTACATCCCTGTCACTTACTAGACTGACCACTAGGTGGTTGTTGTCACTCTCTATCAGCTCTAGCAGCGAAATTGCTTACTGGCTGTTGCCTATCTCTGTCAAATCTATCAGCATGATGATTTGAATTCCGTTGGTTAGATGTCGCGGTACTTGATATTTGAATTGCACTGACTTCAGTTGGAAAATCGTCACTGTCGCTCTCTACGTCAACGTAGGCCAAGTCAGGTTCGATTGATTGGTTTTTCCTAGGAGTAAAATTCTCCTCCTCTAACCCATATCTCTGGTATATTCTACGACACAAATCTTTTAGATGTGATAGTCTATTGACCTCAGTAGCAATCAACCCTTTCTTATAGATGTCCGCTATATTTCTGAAGACGATAGATAATTTTGCCTCTTCGGAAACAGGACAGCCAAGTATTTGGAAGTATGTGTTCATGACAGCAATATAGGTCCCTATAGACTCTCCAGGGCCTTGTTTACGTTTTTGAATTTCCTTCAATAGCTTCTCGCCATATGAAGAAGGAAGGTATTCTGCCATGAACCTTTGTTCCAGCTGTTCCCATGTATGGACTTCTCTACGTACGTCTTTGTAAAAAGTATAAGCTGACTTTTCAAAAAGATCAATGCCTGAGTTCAGCAAAACCTTTTTGCTAACTCCTCTAGCCTGACTCAACTCGTCCACTCTCTCAAAAAATGCGGTGACGGAGATTGTACCCCTCTCGCCTGTAAACTTTAAGTTCCACTTATGCGGAGGTACAGGTGCAACATGATATGAAGTACCAGGATCAGTTGACATTGGTACTGGCGAAGAACATGAAAATGGTCGTGACTGAGCAATCGGTGCAATGCTACTTTGGAGGGCAGCTAAACTCAAAGGAACGGTAGACGGTTGTTGATAATGAAAAGCTGATGCACCGTCATTCTGGATCAGCATTGGGGGTGGTGCTGAAGTTTGAGTTGGGTTCGTTAGCATTTGCATTTGCACTGGAGCAATGACCGACGGTTGGTTCGTAGGCTGTTGAGCTGTTCTTTGTGTGCTCGAGTGCTGTGGTTGCGGGAAATGAGACTGGTTTGGTATGTTGCCAGCATTTGTTGGGCGGTCTGAGCTTCGACTCGTTGATTGGGTTTCAGATGCTTCATCATCATCTGAGGTCACGCCAACTCTTAGCAGATCTGTTGCTTGGGTCTGCAACCTCCCAATCAAACTCAAGGTTTCCGCAACCAGTATGCCTTTCGTTTGACTTTCTTCAAAGTTGGACGGATTCATGTTGTTAATCCTGGCTAGCACGTGTTCCAACCTTACAGCGATTTTTCTAAACTCTCCCCCTTTGCTCGTACCAGAGAACTTCTCTACCAGCTGTACCAGACTATCTAGCTTCTTTATGCAGCTAAAAGCATCCTGGCCAAATTTAAAGGGATACGGAGGGTATCTCATACTTCCATCAGTCCTTTCTCTCTGTCTAATCAGTATGAGCTCTTGCTTCATCTCTTCCACCGATCCAATGGCTATGCCTCTCCATGTTAATTCGTAGATTAACTCCTCCTTGACTAAGTACCTTATGTCAAACAACCGACTCAAAGAAATAGCCATTTATATTCAAACTTTAAGCTTTAAAACTCTTAATTATACCTCTCAATTGTAAAACTAAACCACGCAATAACAAACACAAAGTTCACTTTAAATTCACTAGTGAAAATCACTATAAATTTTCTCACAAATGTAGAAAATATAAAACTTAAATACGGGCAGACGCGAACAAAATCGAAGAACACCGGAGCAGTAAGAAAATAAAAAATTTTTGCATTTAAAAATGTAAGCATAGTTTATATTAAGTATTTGTACAACCAACTATGACGTCCAACCTTGCAGAGAAAAATAACTACTTAAATCCTAAATTAGAATTAACAAGTAGCCATAACAAAAGTTTTAAAAAAATAAAAGAGAGACAAGAGCTTTGGCAGGGTTTAGGTCTTATGTTCCACTCCTGCGTGAATAAAACCAAAAAAAAATAATTGCCCTAAATTTATCCCTAAATGGAACGTACAACAGACTACCTATAACAATAAAATCCCCAAGCTGTTGTACACAGTTAACGCTAGGGTATACTCCTGCTATTGCAGAACGGCTCCACAATTAAACTCCTCAAAAAAAACCCAAATCGCCGTATACAATGATTTTTCTAAAAAGAATAAATCAAAACCCACTTTATCCTGCTTACCTATTCTGAGTTTACAGGAAACATGCATTGCTTAAGGCCACATCATCCCTTAATATATAAGTGAACGCAATAAACATCGGAACAGATGTTCGTGTTATAGAAATCGTAAAATATGCTCAATTAAAAAAAATCCGCTCGCTGAAATTGCGTCGAATTAGGCTAGTAAAGATGTTGTGTGTAATTAAAAAAATTAAAAGAAAATTTAAAAAAATTACCGATGGTAATAAAAAATTTTATAGAAATAACGTCTTGGTAGAACTGCAACTCTCTAATAATCATTAAAATGAAATTCCCAAAATTTAAACCAAAATTGATGCAAACCATGGTCAAAAAGACCCTAGGATCGTACCGGAAGGTGTCCTAAAAAAAATTAAAAAAAAAAAATTTGGTATCGACCACAGTAGCCCAATAGTCAAAAAAAATTAATTAGTGACTCACTAAAATTTTCAAAAATTACTCTACCCTGATAGGTGGATTGGAGTAGGGAGAAAAAAATTAAAACAAATGATGATAGGTTGTTAAAACGCGAGGGTTCGAAATAAAATTATATTTTAATTCAGGAAAAAAAAATATTTAAATAAACTTGTAAAACCATTGTAGGGCATGGTACTACCATGCACCAAAAAAAAATTGCAACAAGAAAATCAAGTTTCCTTTTTAAAAAAAAATATTTAAAAAATTCAAAAAACAATTCAAAAAAATTAGAAAATGATTAAGTAGTGTTGCAGCTCCCATTAGCGAACATCAATAAAAAAAATTAATAACATTAAGAAAAAAATACTTATGTTCCAAAAAAAAAACAAACGATCTTAGTATATTTGTTTAAAATTATTACTGAAGGGAATAAACAATGTTAGTACTTATTTACTGTACCACTATAATGTGAAGAACCTAAGTTTCAAACTTTGCACTCAACCCCGTAAAGAAATATCTTGTGTGCCCTTTCAGAAAAACAACTATGGTTCACCTATAAGAACGTTGTAAAACTAAGTCTGCCTACTCAAGTGTCTTTACACACAACATCTAATCAAAAAAAAATTTACTGCTTAATGCATTCTCAGATCCTTATTCCCGGTGTTCACGAGATATAAAATTAAGTTGGGTCCTTCCCACAACTATTATTCAAAGCAAAAATTACCAAATGTCCAAGGGCTAATGAGACCCTATCACTTACAAATGACATTTTGAAATGAAACAGTTGGGAATAATCCTGCGTAAAAATCAGACAACAAAAATCAAGAAGCCAAAACTATTACATTAATTTTAAAAGAGCATAATAACCACCCGGCCCCATATAAACTTTTGTTATATCAACAAAACTCGGCCTAAAACCTTCTTTATTAGACATTTCCCCTATTTCCTAAGTAAAATGTCAATAAACCCTAAACTTGTGATTTCCATTCCAATCCCATCTGGACCCTATATATTTTTCAAACGGTTAAACGCCCACAGGCGAAACAATATCTTATTTCAAAGAAAGGTGAAGATATTTTGAAGCACCCTGTGAAAATAGGACACTATTATGGAAAATTGTTCAGGTCAGTGTTAACTTACTAATTTCCAACCTAGATATATCTAGTTCCTTCATGTGCATGTTACTATTTTAATTCCTATCATAACTAAACAGATCACAAAATTTGTCTTCCTCCGCGAATCTGCAAGGTCCTGGAAAATGCGAGATTCAGCCTGTAGGCCAAATTTGGATGTATTTTAATTTAGCGAAAACCGAAGTTGCGAAATCCTGAAAAGATTAGCAGGAAGTCCTCGTTCCTCGATTTCTACACTCCGAACCAAACATTTCTTCCCTTTCCACCCAGCTCGCGGGAGGAAAACCCCTAATTATTGCAATACAAAAGGTACTACTATCATATTATGCATAACAAAAAAAAAAATATGCCCTCATCATTGTTTAGTCACATCAAAGAAAAACTATTGTTTTTAAATTTATTCTTAGGTTGAAATCTTTTTTTAAAAATCAATGATCTTAAATTTATTGTTTAGCCTGAACACTTTCCCATTTATTCCACAACAGTGTATTGTAATTTAAAAATTTGCTTCATTATTTGAGGTCACCAGTATGAAATTATTTTAAAATTAAAAAAAAAAATTAAATTATTTCCCAATTGTCCACAGCTTCCAAATCTTCATCCCTAAATAGGTACTTTCTTAGTCTAACACCATCCATCTTTATCCAACATAACGCTTTAATTTCAGAAGCAACAAAACGAAGATGAAGTAAAAAAGCTAAGCAAGTAAGTTGTAAGTTGCTTTACAATGGGCGCAGATGACAGGCCCCCTTAAGTACACGCCACTGTCCTGAAATGTAGACTATCAAAAAAAAATCTGAAGACTAGTCTAGCTGCCGTCAAACAAATTTTAGCATGTAATAAAATAGTTCATATTACACCAGTATCCTCAAAAACAAAACGTTTTTCATTATAAGACCCAAACACCTAACCAATAAATCTTGTTATTTAAAATTATGATTTGGAAGTAAAAGATTTATTTATTCCTGCCTGATCAACTAAGACAAAAAAAAGTTCCCCTTTTGTAACTCGAGAAATTCCCGTTTGGTCCCCTAAAAAAATATAACCTGTCTGGTCACCCTTTAAAACTACGACCACTATACAAACCGTTTTGACCAAAACAAGAATTCGAGAAGTTATGTTTACAGAAAAAAATAATCTTTTTAAGAAAGATTAAATTATTTTAAAAAAAGTAAAATTTTGAAATATTTTTACCAATTACCACCGCCTAGCATTTATATCTAGTTGAAAGTCTCTCTTAAATTCACTGACCAATTTTACGGCCTCAAAATGACATTACTTAAAAAAATTACTGAAGTTTACAAATGAACTAAAAAAAATCAAAAAACTTACATCTATATCTGTCTCAGTTAAACATTTCTTTTGTGGTATTATATCTAGTTGGGCTTCAAATTTATTTTCTCTGTATTCAATCCGGAGCAGGCAAATCTTCTCAAGGCTCAAACATAAATGTTTGCTCTCCATTGGCCATGACCAAGCTATGACCTGAACGCAGAATACAGAAATAAATAATTGTGAACCAGAAAAACTTTAATTGATAGGAATACCCGTAGGTCATTTTTTTAAAAATGCACTCCAAAGCCCAACGCTGTATTTTCTACCAAAAAAAATTTGACCTGTCACGAAAACACAACTAGACAACTAAACTGGCGAACAAAGACCTAAAAAAAACTGCCCCAACAAAAAAACCAAAAAAAAATGTTAACTGGATTTTTGGCATTGATCTTCAGCCAATGTGTTGCTCTAAGAATTTTAGCCTTGTGTTCCCTAAAGTTCCGAGCTGACACTATGTAGTAGTAGTACCCTCCTCTGACCCGATGTAACTGAGTGACGTAAGATCTTAATTGTCATCAACAGCTACCACCAAAAAAACAAGAAAAGAAAATGGCAAAGCAAAATAAACTCATTTTCCTTTTCTTTCATTACTAATTAATACTTTCAACTAAACCAAGCTACCAGCTGTTAAGCTATATTTACTTTAAAACTACCCAGCCAAGAAAAATTTGTGTGAAACCCTGTAAAAATATTCCAATTTCCAAGTGGTGATATCCCACAAAAAATTAAAATTACCAACAAAAAATAACTTGTTGACCTGAATAAATTGGCTGCACTAAAAAATAATCGGTGAAACAATTTCTATCTTATCACAAGCAGGAAATAATAACATATAAATAAATGAACCTGCAAAAAAAATTGTTAGAAAAACAAACTACCTATGTCATATATTTAAAACATAAAAAGACCATGTCTGGAGGTCCATCCACCTATAAATCAACAAAAAATTGAAGTAACTTTAGATTACTGTTAAAAAAAATTAAAACATGTTTTTCCTACAAAAAACTTTAAAGAATTAAGACATGAGTTGGACTCCGTTCAATAAAAACTCCTATGTTTTTATCTACTTATTCTTCCTTAATAAATAAAAATGAATCTTTTATTTTCCAAGAAAAAACTTGTGAAGATAAGCTAACAAAAAACAATGAGAATTACTACTACAACAAAACGAATTCCAAATCAATGCTCAAATATTACTAAAAAATATTTAAAAAGTGTTATCAAAACCAACAATGATGGGAAATCTTATTTTTCTATTAAAAAAAATGATTGAGTATCAAAACCACCGACAGCCACTGAAAGCCTTTAACCTGGCTTTGGCTGTTTTCAAATTCAAAAAAAAACAAAAAAAAAATTACATCAGATGTTAAAAAACTAGCAAAAAACTCACGTAGGGCGCCAATTGTGGCCAATTAAAATGCGTTGGATGACATTTGTGGCAAACTAAATACGTTGCCGCCATTTTGTGACACTGTAAATAGAATAATAACGCTGTGCCAATTTGTGACACTAAAATCAAATTACTGAGTAATTAAACAAATATCTGGAAGCAGAACTGTATTTTCCAGCTAGGTAAAACATTGATATGCCCGGTAACTTTTATACAGTGGAGAAGGGGGGGGGGTTCAGAAATAAGAAAATTTTAAGTGCGCCACAGTGTTTTAATACCAATGTTTTACAAAGAAGATCTTAAATAAAATACAGTTCAACTCAAACGTTGTAGCCAAACAATGAAACTCTACTTACTTCCGAGGCTTCCAGAGTATTTGTGTAATTAAGAATAACCAAAAAAATTGACTAATAAACAAAATAAAATTCTAAAAGATTCCTAAATGAATCAAAATGACACAAATAGAAAGTTCCTTATAGATAGATGCACATTTCCAACAGGTCACAGTGTACCTACATTTGAGTCAGTAGTGTATGACTCATATAAATAATTGTTTAAAAAAAATATACTTCCAAAATTATTCCGTTATAGGGGAGATCTGGACCAAATATCTGCTGTCATTATTCTACGTTGGGTAGAATGAGACAGCCAGCAACCCAGTCCGAGATCTACCCCATGAGGTAAAACAGTGTAAGGAAACCGCAAAAAAAAATATAACCTAATCTCCCTTTTGTCTCTGCAAAGTTGGTTCACTGGATTGTACAAATAACGCAAAAATTTAGTTCATCTTGTGTATTTTAATTGGAAACTGGTGAATAATACCAAACAAGTCAGGGCCAAAATAGCAAGGCACTTTAAATAGAGCCAAAATAGCAAGGCACTTTAAATAGGGCCAAAATAGCAAGGCACTCCAAATTTCACAGCAGAAGTCGTATTAAATAAATGAAATGAAGGAAAACAAGTCAATTTAGTAAATACTCCGCAAAATTGTGGTTATGACATCATACTTTCACCTTGCGTTTACATAAAATGTTAAATTATACTGTAAAATTTATGGAAAAAAATTTTATCTAAAAAAAAATGGTTGCTTGCGTGAAATGACCTTGGTCCTTGATTATTTTATGAGTTGTTGGTGTTATATTAAACCTGTTTTAAGTGTTGCTCTCCGACATTCCTCCTGCTACTGCTGCTCCGGGTCCTGGTCCTGCCTACGCCCACTCTGAAGGTCTCTTAGCACATGGTGCTAGGGCAGCACATGGTGGTCAAAATGTTCTGGACTTTGCCCGAGCGTAAAACCCTGTGGAAAATGAAATGTTTCAGTTTCCTGGAATTCGTCTATTTTGCACGAAGTTCCCCTACATCGAGTAACTTAAATCGAGAACCCCATGTCGACTCAATAAAATAAATTAGAATTAAACAGATGAACTAAAATAATCCTAACGTACCTTTCCCAGGGTTACAACTGGCTCGAACCTCGTTCCAACAGCAAAAATGTGTTTTATTTTGTAAACCAGATGTTGTCCAGACATCTCCTCACTGCTACATCGGTTCCAGTTCTGCCCGCGCCTCCCCTGCTGATTATCTAGCACAGGACACTAGGGCAGTACATGGTCAGAAGAATGCCGTTAGATTCTTGCCCGAGCGTAAAACCCTGTGGAAAATGAAATGTTTCAGTTTCCTGGAATTCGTCGGTTTTGCACGAAGTTCCCCTACACCGAGTAATTTAAATCAAGAACCCCTATAACCCTAAACCAAAAAAATATGGTAAGGGATACAATGTTCGACAGCCTGGTGAACTCAGTATTTTTGTGTTATCGGAGGCACTTGGGTCGTGGGTCAACAAACGGCGCCAGAATACTTTGTATTCAAAAAAAGAAAGCAATACTATTTATCTTAAAGCCATCCAAAAATTTAGGTAAACAAATATTCATAAAAAGCAACAAAATAATATTATTTTCCTGAAGGGATGGAACCTTGTCAACTTTTGTCACCCTGTGGTAGGGTTGGTAGCTATTTATTGCTTTAATAACATTGGTTTTCCTGATACAACAAAAAACATTGATCTGTTTCTTTAAAACAAAAATGCCACAAATATTCCTCAAATGACAAAATCAACAGACTTTCAACAGTTTAACTTTCAAAACTGCTCAAGATTTAGATATCCACTTCTGAGATCTATGTTTTTTGCTGTTTTTATGTGTGCGCCAGTGTTAGCCTATGTGCTCCTTTTTGTTTCTGTTGTTTAGAAACAGACTTTTAGATTGTTCCTGTCTCTTGATTGCCGACCAAAATATTTAAGTTTTGTGGGATAAAAAATAAAAACAAACTATTTGAGGTATAAATTTAGCTCCTTTTTTAATGACAAAAAGGCAGATAAATTCTTACAAACACTTTAAAACAAAACGGTAAAGAAAGTGCCGAATAAAAAATATCATTTAACACATTTAAATAAATACTATTTTTTTTTTAAATAAAAAATATCACTATCAGATGATCCCATATATCTATATCTCTTACACTAATAATACTCTTTCAAGACTCTCTAAGGCAAATCAAATTATTCTTTTTTTATAACTAAATAAGTTCATAGATCTGGCTGATCAATGCACAAATAGCAAGGGGCACTAAGTTGGTCAGTTTTTAATATGCCTACCAAGGGTAAAAACAATTCTTGGATACTGAACCCAAATTATTTTATACAAGTAACAAAATGATGACCAGTAAGTACCACTTCCTTTTATGTGCTAGTACTATCCCAATTAAGGCTAAAACATGAGTTTTATAACTAGGCACTAAAATCAGTTTCTTAAATAAAAAAGTAGTCTCACCAATCTTTAGCTAGATAAAGTTATGGCAGGCAAAATTTGGGAATTGATATTCAGCCAGAACAAGGCTTGTGTTTCGGCAACATTGCCCTTTCACAAGAAAAAAATAAGTTTGTAACAAACAAGGAAAATTTCTAGCTTATGTTTGGCAACACTGCACACACATAAGATAGGCAAGGTAGGGAAAAACAAGCAAATTGTCTAGCTTCAGTCTGACAACATTGCACTTGCCAGAGAGAGACAGGTATGGTAAGGTAAGGTACGATAAAGGTCTGTTTACCAGTAATTTACTTAAAAACTAGCTAAAATTTGGCAACACTGCACAGGCATAGATAGCTATCTATTTACACAGGGACGGTACGAAACAATACTTAATCTTACTACTTCAACTATATGTTTAAAATTAATAAAGGGTAAAATTACCGACCTTTGCCATCAGACTTTTCAATATCATCACAGTTTGAGTGTTGGTTTATTGTCTTATGATAGTTGAATCCAATGTAGAGTACCCAATTGATTCAGTTATCACACAAAATCTCAATGGAGTTCCATAAAAAATATGTCTGACCCGTACTAGAGTTGGTACATCAAAAAAATTCTGTCTTGAGTTGTCTTAGGAGATTGAAGAGCATTTAAAATGTGGCCATTAATGCCCATTGTACTGAGATTGGTCGATTTTGCCCCACATTCTTTTTGAGGTAGTTTATTTTTTTTTGTGCCCAGTACTTGCAGGTGGTTGATTTTTGCCCAGTACTTAAAGGCCTGAAAATAACAAAGGGAACCCCTAAGTATTTGATTTTTTATAATAAATTTTGGTTGCAAAAGAAATGAGGTTGTTTTTTCACATGGCGTGGTGTCGGCAAAATTACAAAACAATATCATACCTGATGTTTTTTGGCCTATTTTCCAGAAACGGGGCAGTTTAATCTTGAAAACGATATATTATTTCACTATTTAAATCCAATTTAATGGCATTTTTAAAAAAAATAAAACTAGAGAAATAAAAATGGCCCCTGTTTCTGGTCGTTGAGGTTTCAGAAAAAGACCGGCGGGTGTTTTCTTTCCGCCTTTTATAAGTTCTTCAAAAAAAACTTCCTAACCCCCACTAACGTCCACTCCATCGCCATGTCTGATTGACAATTATGACACGCCGCGAAATCACTAATTTTAAAATTAAAAGATAATATTTATTTTGATTATGCACACACAATCTAGCACTAGTTTAATACACTTCTATTTCCAACTGCACACCAACCTTCCGCAACATTACGACCTTGATAACCAAATTGTCGGTGTTATTTTCGAACTATAAACCTTCTTTTAAGGAAAATGCATGGTTGGTTGCCTATCACATGCATCCACTTTCTAATTTATTACTACCAGGTAAGTCGACAAGTGCTGCGATTGGTGCGGATGCGAAGTGCAATTACAAGGGGTTACTAAAAAGTAATGTTGGCTGGATTAAAACATTTTAAAAATACAGCACAATTCGGAACAAAATTTTGGAAATGTATAAAACCAAAGGAAAATTTTAGACAATTGTGTGGGCACAACGCCACCAAATAACCATCGATCGCGCTATAAAAACTTGTAATGACTTTTGACAAAAAAATCGTTACAAATACCCTCTTTCTTCCCTTTCAAAATAAGAGGATAAACCAACACTTTACAACTAAGTTATAAAATATAAACTACCTAAACTTAAATAAAGAAGTATGCTTAATTAGATTATTTACACCTGTAAAAGGATTTAGCTGGAGTCTTCCTCTTCAGAATCAGCACTGGGACAGGCTTTTATATCTTTAATGTGAAAGCGACCCAAAGGCTTATCATTTTCGTCCAGCAGTTCATAAATTAAAGGCGATATCTTTTTAGACACCGTACATTTAATATACTTCTTGGCTAGTTTGCTAGAGAAATAACTGGGAGCGTCAGACAGTACAAAGTTTCTTTTATACACGACGTCACCGTTGTGAAATTCGACATTTCGTTTTCTCAAATCATAATACTTTTTGTTTTTAGAGTATGACTGTTTAATGTTTTTGTCTACTTGATCGTAAACATCCGATAATTTAGAGAGTTCTGAAACTAATTCGTTTCTATCTTGAAATTTGTAAGGGGACAAATTTTTATTTGCTAGCAACCCATAATATTCGCCACTAATTGGCAGATTTCTACCAAAAACTAAGAATGTAGGGGAAAAATTTGTCACTTCGTGTGTAGCGGTGTTTATTGCATTACAAATTTTATGTAAATGTAAATCCCAATCTCTATGATTTTTACCAGAAATAAAAGACCTAATGGCGGTTGCGATCACACGATTACTTCTTTCGACATTATTGACTTGTGGGTGATAACGGGCATTAAACCAAATATTCGAAATTTTATATTCATCAAGTAATTTCTTAAATTCTTTAGACTTAAATTGACTTCCGTTGTCTGCTATAACAATACTGGGACAACCGAAATAGGCAAAAACAATATTTTCTAAAAATGAACATATTTCAGAGGCCACAGCTCTTTTTAATTTATGAATAAATGTGAATTTAGTAAACCAACATACTACTACCAAGATATAACAATGACCAGATCGCGATTTTGGAAATGGACCCTGAATATCGATTGATATTAATTGGAACGGAACTGATATATTCTTGGGGGCACCCATCAAACCTGCTCTACCTAACTGTGAAATTTTTTGTTCTTGACATACTTGGCATTTTAAAACATATTTCTTTATATCATGCCTCATTCCGGGCCACCAATATTGTTCGAGAACTCGGTTATACGTTTTTTTATACCAAAATGTGCTGCAAATGGACTATTATGACATTCTAGTAATATCTTTCCTCTAGTTTCCCTGGGGACAACATATTTCCACTCTTTTTGATTTATTTTTATATTATGTGAAAGTTCTACATGCTTTAGGATGCAATTATTCTCGATGCAAAAAGTTGGATATTTTTCAGGAGATTCTTTAATTTTGTCAAATAAGTTCCTGTACCATTTATCAGTTTTGTCAATTTCAATCGTAAATATCTCACAAGTATTCGGATCAGGAGCACGGCTAAGAGCGTCAGCCACCTTGTTTAGTCGACCAGGTCTAAAGATAAGATCATAGTCAAACTGAGACAAAAAGATTGACCATCGGCACAACTTACCAGTCGGGTTTTCCAGCCTTTTTAGCCATAAAAGAGAATGATGATCGCAGATTACCATGAATTTGGCGCCTTCAACATAACATCTAAATTTTTGAACCGCGTGAATAATGGCCAAGCACTCTTTTGTGGTAACATCGTAATTTCTCTCGGCCTTGTTTAGAACTCTCGAAGTATATGCTATGACATGCTCCTCATCGCCTTCACCTTGCGTTAACACAGCACCAACGGCAAAATCACTGGCATCGGTCTGAATTTTAAAAGGTTTTCCGAAATCTGGATTTTTAAGCACTGGGGTCGACGTCAGACATTTCTTAATGTTTTCAAACGCTCTGTCCGCCTCTTCATTCCACGCCAACTTTTGACCTTTTTTAAGACCTTTCATGGTTTTATTTAAAGGAACAACGAGGTCTGAGTAGTTTTTAATGAATTTGGCATACCAACCAGACATACCAAGATAACGCTTGAGTTGAGTGACAGTTTCCGGCCGTTTATAATTACATATTGCTTCAACCTTCTCAGGGTCGGTATGGAGCCCGTTTTCATCCACTACGAAGCCAAGAAAATGCAGACTAGGCCGACAATACTGAGATTTCTTACCATTTATTGTAAGACCTGCATTTTTTAACGTTTTATATACCTTCTCGAGGGTCGCCACATGAGATTCAAAGGAGTTATTAACAACTACCAAATCATCTAAATAAATAAATATGTTATTCTCTATGGATGGTGGAAATAACTTGTCCATTAGCCTTTGCATCGTTTGACCTGCATTCATAAGCCCAAAAGGCATCCTAACAAATTCAAAATGACCTAGGCCCACGACAGAGAACGCCGTATACTTGCAAGAACGCTCAGTTAACTTTATTTGCCAGAAGGCATGCTTTAGATCGATGGATGTTAAGTATTTCGCATCTTTGACTTTATCCAAGATTCTTTTCAAAAATGGTAACGGATATGGGTCTTTTGAAGTTAGAGCGTTCAATGGACGCCCATCGTAACATAGGCGGTATTCTCCCGAGCTTTTCTTTACTAGTAAGACATTAGCAGCATAAGGACTGGTAGAAGGTCGTATTACTCCAAGTTTTAACATTCTATCAACTTCCGACCTTAAATGTTCCAGCATATACGGCGATAGCAGAAACGGCCGTTTGCGGAATGGTTCATGGCTTGACAGCTCAATATCATGTTGTATCAGATCAGTACAACCCAAAGTATCTGACACCAGAGTGTCGAATTTTTCAATCATTTTATTCAATTGGGATTTTTGTTCTTTGGATAGGCTTATCTCAGTCTTGATCTTCGCATCCTTAAAATGTTCCTTTACTAAAATTTCATCCAATGACAGCATATCACAACTCCCCTCTGAAAATCTAATATTCAATTTGAAAAGTTTACAAAAATCAATTCCCAATATTAAGTTTTGTCTAATGCTTGGTACTATGAGAAAATCAATAGTCTCAGTTATATTCTCTAAGGAAATAGGTAAGCTAACCGAGCCAATTACATTTTGAGATTGACCGTCAGCCGTGGTCACATTTGGAAAACTCTCTGTCTTTTGAATAGGAATTCTTAATCTGGATATCACTTCAAAACCTCTCTTACCGAGCACCGATCGCATTGCTCCAGTATCTATTAGTGACGATAATATGTTGTTTTTAATCTTAACATCAATAAAAGGACGCGAATCATGATTATTTTGATTTAACAGTATTGGTGAAATTTCATTCTTTTTAAAAAAATGAGAAACAATATTTAGCCATTGTGACCAATTATTATTGTTCATAGCATAAAAATCATCGGACTTTACTGAGGCTCGACCACAACTTCTGCCGACTCGGAAGTTGCATCTCTTCCGTTTTTTGGATTACATTTTAAACATTCCATCAGTTTCTTACCTGGGGAGCCACATCTAAAACTGAAAAGGTTTCGTTTTTGTTTACACTGGTTGTAAACATGACCTACCTCAGAGCAATTCCAACACTTAACTGCGATCTTTATCGCGTTCACTTCACTAGAAACACGCCTATTAAAACTTTCACCACTGTTATCAACACTTGCACGAACACTAGATTCCTTGACTGCGTTCGAATTATTCGGTAAAGCGAAAGAATTATCTAAAAAGGACGCGTTTTGATTTCCCTCAGTCACTTCTACTTCGTGTACGGCGTTATTGTTAAAACTTCTAGTATGAAATCTATTAGTTTGAGGTTTCTGATAAGCAAGTTCGGGTTCTAATGTAGAAGAGGAACACGGTGGTGGACCTTGTAACTTCGCAGTCCCATTTTTTGTACTTTCTAAACTACGACAAGCGTCTTTAAGTTCAGTCAGAGTTTTTGGAGGGTTTCGCGTTAAATGATGTTGATAATAGGGTAACAATTCAGATTTGATTAATTTTAATTGAGCATCCTCTGAAATAGGGTTAGTAAAACGAGTGAAAAGATTTTCCATCACCGCCATATATATTAAAGGCCTTTCGCATTCTCCTTGAGAACGAGCAAGAATTTCTGACCATAAGTTTTGTTCATAATCTTCAGGCAAAAAATCTAATTTAAGTAGATAAACAAGGTCATCCCAAGATCTGACTGTCTTTCTCACTGACCGATACCATATAAGTGCATCGCTATCAAAAAATTCATGAGCTGAGTCTAACAAATTATTTTTTGAGATTCTATAAGCTGAGCAGTACTCCTCTATTTTTTCTAAAAATCCAAATAAAATTTGTCCCTTGCCTGTAAATTTTAAATTTATTCGAGGAGGGAACCTTTGATTATTTTGAAACGTAAAATTATTGTCACGTAAAAACCTATCTAGTGTATGTCCACCCGTAACAGGAATATTTGCATTTAGAGGACGAACATGCAAATTGTTATTATCAAAATGTCTAACAGACTGCGGGTTGGCTCCCTAACTATCATAACTTGTTGCCATTAAACCTTCCGAATTAATACCCTGATTATTAAAATTTAAATTCGTTTGAAAATTATCGTTAACTCCCTGACTATATTGATTAAAATCACCCGAACTGCGTTCTTGAGGATTTGCCCCTCGATTGTTCGAAGTAAATTGTGGGTTGGTTCTTTCATTAAAACTGTCCAATAATGGGTTTCTATTAAGAAAGTTGCCCACCTGATCCAAATTATTCGGCATATAATTTAAATTAGATTGAGGGTTAGGTTCTGTATTATCCTTATCTGGTATAATAGTTGTTGTTAATTGATGCTTGGGTACTTGATTAAAATTGTTTAGAAAAACATGGCTATAATTATTGCCATTTGGGTCGGATCCCTGACTATAATTTTTAAGGAAAGGTGCAGATCTAATTTCCGCCTGTGGCGTTACATACGTTAAATTTACTTGAGAGGGAATACCTAGGTTTGCATTTTTAAAAACATTATTTCCAACATTCGCTTCAGGTCTGGATCCCTGACTAATGTTTTTAGCTAAGATATAATTAGTATTCAAATTTGGATGGGGTCCCTGACTATAGTTACTGCAGGATGGTGCTGCCGCGACTGCTATTTGTTGTGGCATCAGAAAAGTCGAATTTAACTAAGTGGAATTTACTTCGTTAACATTTCCCAAACAATTTTTATTTAAAAGTAAATTTGGCCTGGGTCCCTGACTAAGACATGGTGTCATATCATTTTGGCCCAAATGCGGGATATTTGTTTGATCAGAGTTCGAAACAACAAAACTTCTATTAAATTCGGCTTCTGTTCTATAATTATGCAAGGGAGTTCCAATATTTAAGGAGGGGGGCACTTGGTTGCTATTTGCACCTCCTATACTATTGACTGCTTGTAATTGTTCATTGACACTGAATTGGTTATTCGAGAACATAGGACTGTTTGTTCGAGTAAGACGCCCGACTGTATTATTTAATTGGGGCCCAAAACTATTTATTTGGTAGTTACCTCCTATACTATTATGAGGAAGGGGTAATTGTTGATTCATACCCACATTATTAATTAAAGGTACCGAACTAATAATTTGTGGAACACGCCTGATATTATTATTTAAATGGGGTATAAAATTATTAATTTGTTGGTCATCTCCCGGACTAATATTTGAGTGGGGTAGCTGTTGATTTAAACCCGCGTTATAAGTTAAAGATATTGAAGCGTTCATTAGGGAATTCCGCCTAATAGTGTTATTCGATTGAGATACAAAATTATTTGTGTGTTGGTTAGCTCCCGGACTAGGGTTTTGACAGGGCCTGACAATTTCCATAGCAAATGAACAAGTTTCCCAACTTGTTTTTATTTTTGTAAATAATTATATTCTCTAATTTTCACTTAAAATTAGAGAAGCTATCTCTCTTAGTTTTAAATATTTTTGGGTTACATTTTCTACGCTTACAAGCGTTTTTAGAATATTATTTTGATTTACTTTACGCTATATCTTTCCATATTTTAAATTTAAACTTCGCGCGCTTCTTCCAGCAATGAAGGATTTGAGATAAGCGGCTAAATTCGGCCTAGCAGACGAAAACGCCGATTGTCTGCGAGAACAACTCAACCACGCGCCACGTGCAACTAAAGTCACCGCACCGCTATTATTTTATATTAAAATTGTGGAAACTATTAATTTTACGCTTTAGTTTATTAGATATTAGTGTTTGGAACATTTTGAACTATAGAACAATGGAGAGTCTGGTACTTCGCGTATAATCGGGCTGGCCAGCCAAGTAGCTACGAAAGACATCTAATGGTAAGTCGTTTCTTGAGAATTTTTCATTGCTACGCTATTTTTTAGTATTTAAGTTTTTAGGCTCTTTTTTCCCTGTCGGAGCCCTGTGGAAAGATACAGCCCCTCTTAACTCCCACACGTTTTTCTCGAGCTATCTCGAGTGGTCCTTCGGTATATTTTATTTTCTACAGAAGGCCTGACCTCACCATTTGGTCCAGGTTCGAGCCTGATAACAGGACCCCGGGAAAAATTAAAGTCTAAATCGCATTTTGTTAAAAATAAAATTTTTAATAAATACGCATGACCTTGATCTGTTTGCTGTGCTCGCAGTAAAAATAACAAGTAAAAAAGTACCGAACGCGCATTGTTTTCGCGCATTTCCTACCTCTTTTTGGCTTGGCGTCGAATGCACGTAGGAAAAGTTTCCAACACACGATCTTAGAGAGGTAAATGAGACTTGTTTACATTGTTTATCGCCTATTTTCTTTTCTTTTTAAACGCTTTTAATTTTTAAATATTAAAAATTTCGGAAACTAATCGTTCACCTGTGTTAACGGAGTTTTTTAAAAACATTACAATGAGCACGCAACTTAAGAAGTTAGAAGCACTCCGTAATGTGCAACATAATCGCCTTAATACTCTTCATAACTTAGCTAATGCATGCCTAACGGATGATACAAAACAACCGTGTTTACAGGTTCGACTTATCGACCTTGATGAAATTAAAGAAACATTTTTTATTTATCAAAATCAAATAATAGAGGCTTATTCGGCAAGTCCGGAGAGACTGGATGAAGAAAATGAACGCCTTACTGAGTTTGACGACAGCTTCTATGATATTAAAAGAATTCAAAAACAACTATTTGAGGTGAAAATTGAAGCTCCTCAACCTCAAAACTTAACGCAAGTTTCAAATTCTTCTGATCCAGACCGCTTTATGGCGTCTTTAATGCCAAGACTGCGCATTGTCGAATTTCATGGCGACATCACTAAGTTTCCAACCTTTCTAGATATGTACAATAGTTCTGTACACAATAATCCTAGTATTCCTACAAACGCTAAATTTAATTTGTTACTGTCCTACCTAAAAGGACCGCCTTTAAACGTAGTTAAACACTTACAAATAACCAACGCTAATTATATAATCGCTTACAATACGCTTCTAAAACGCTATCATAACCCCCGCTTATCGGCTCAAACTTATTGGCGCTCCGTGTATAATTTTCCCGCTCTCAAAGACGACAATCCAGAAACGCTGCGCACGCTGCTTGATGTTTTTTCAGAAAACATTGAGGCTTTAAAAACTCTAAATTACGACACTGATCAATGGTGTTTTCCGCTCGCCAACATTTTACTAGATAAATTGCCTGAGATACTACTTTCGCGCTTTGAACTAGCTAATTCTAGGTCTAATGAAATGCCCAAATATCAAGAAATTTATAATTTCCTTGAAAGTCAATGTAATTCGCTTTATTCGCTACAATCTAAAAATAGATTTAAAAATAATAAACAGTTTTATAAAAATAACGCCTCGCCTTATTATACAAAAACGCTACTTGGTACGGAAAATACTCATTCTAAAGATAGATGCGCTTTTTGTGATTCTAACACACATTCAATATATTTATGTAACGCATTTAAAGGTAAATCTCCCTACGAACGCTATTCTTACGCTAAAAATAAAAAACTATGTTTAAATTGTTTAAGCTCAATACATTTAACAAATTCTTGTCAAAGTCTACGCTCATGTCGCTATTGCCCTGGTAATCAAAGACATCATTCATTAATTCATTTTGAGCGAAATTATAATTACGCTAATTCTCAAAATCAAAATAGATCACATTTTGATGCTAACGTGAATTTCTCACAAAATCCCTCTAATATTTCTCCCAACGCATCTCTAAGTTGTGCACCACGTGGTTACTTGGCCAGTCAGCAAAGTTTTAGATCCCCGGCTACTGGGTGTCCGCTTCAAAATTACTCTACTCAAAATAATAACAATTTTACTTCGACGTCTTCTAATTCACAAGTACCAATCGCAACTCCTTCGAGTTCTAACCCCACGCATTGTGGTTTTATTTCTGCGCAATCGCAAGTTTTATTGTCAACTATCCTAGTAAAAATTCAAGATGTCCGCGGTAACTTTCAAACAGTTCGAGCCGTGTTAGACAGCGGTTCGCAAAACACCTTCTGTTCTCAAAAATTAGCGCAACAATTGGGCCTTCCAAGACAACCCTTATGTTCAAATATACAGGGGGTTGGAGGCAACTTTCTTACTTCTGATCTAGGATCGATTTTTATTAAAATTTGTAATTTTCAAAAACCAGATATTTTTGTGTCTACGCAAGCGATTATTTTGCAAAAAGTTTGTACTGATTTACCGTCAGTAAAAATAAATACAGAAAATTGGCATTTTATAAAAAATTTACCCTTAGCAGATCCCACTTTTTACAACCCTTCGCCTGTAAATTTACTAATTGGTATGGATCTCTTTCCACTAATTATACAGGGTGAAAAAATCGCTAGCGATGATCCAAATCATCCCTTTGCTATGGGAACTATTTTCGGCTATATTTTGATGGGACAAATAAATCAACCCTTAATTTCTACCCCGCCAATTAATGCTCTTTTTTGTCAAAATGAAAATGACTCGCTTTCGCAATTAATTTCAAAATTTTGGGAAACCGACTGCGTCCCCCAAAAAACTCATTTGAAACCAGAGGATGAAATTTGTGAAAATTATTTTAAACAGAGCGTGTCGCGTAGTCAAGACGGCCGGTATACTGTCTCCCTTCCCTTTCGCACATTTGACAATCCACCGCAGTTTCCTGGAATAAAACAAGTCGCGCTAAATCGTTTCTTATCTTTAGAAAAAAAACTACTTCGCGATAAAAACTTGTATTGTGAATATTCTAAATTTATGAATGAATATTTGGAATTGGGTCATATGGACTATGACTCAGAAAAAGAAGACGATTCAGACAGCTATTTTATTCCACATTTCGCTGTTGTTAAAAATGAAGCTATCACTACTAAGACAAGGGTAGTTTTTAATGCGAGTATTACTGACCCTTTTACGCATATTTCGCTTAATCAAGTGTTATTATCGGGTCCGAAACTACAAAAAGATATTATTCAAATATTATTACATTTTCGCCTTAACCCTGTGACGCTCACCTGCGATATTCAAAAAATGTATCGTGGTATAAATATCAACCCTGATCATCAAAAATACCAAAAAATATTTTGGCGGTTTAACCCTAATGAAAAAGTTTCCGTTTTTAAACTATGAACTGTCACTTACGGAGTGAACTGTTCACCATATCTCGCTTTACGCACCCTTCAGCACTTAGCTGAGTCCGAATATGATAACTACCCTCACGCTGCGGAAGTTATACTTAACGATACCTATATTGATGACGTCACTACTTCATGTAGAACGGTTCAAGAGGCGTTAAATTTGCAGCATGAGCTTACGGAGTTATTAGGAAACGCTGGCTTGAAATTACACAAATGGTCTAGCAATCGCTCAGAAGTGATCTCTCATTTAGATCCCTCCTTAGTCAACCCCGCAGTTTTATCTCTCGATTCGGATGACGTCACTAAGGTCTTAGGCCTGTGCTGGCATCCTTCATACGACGAGTTTCGATTTAACATATTACCTAATCAGCAAAGCTGTACTAAAAGGACGCTTCTCTCTTTTTTAGCACGCTGCTATGACCCCCATGGTTATCTTACCCCAGTAACATTCACTTTAAAATATTTGATTCAACAAATTTGGTTACTTGGTATTTCCTGGGACGCCACGCCTACTTTAGAAATAGTTCGTCAGTGGACACTCTATCAATCTGAATTTCAAGTTTTAGAAAAATTTAGTTTACCCCGCCACATTGACATCACCAACGCCGAATCCATCGATCTCTGTGGTTTTTGTGATGCGAGTGAACGAGGGTACGCATGCGTAATATACTTACGTGTCTTACGAAACGCTAAATATCACATATATTTTGTTCTTGCGAAAAGTCGCATCGCTCCACTTAAAAAATTTGTTAGTATTCCGAGAATAGAACTTCTAGCCGCTACTCTTTTATCTGAGGTCTTAAAATACACATATGATATATTCATAAAAAGGTTCACAATAAATAATATTTACGCTTTTTCGGACGCAATGGTTGTTTTACACTGGATAAAATCCCATCCAAGTAAATGGAAAACTTTTGTCGCAAATCGTGTTAGTCTTATCCAAGATAATATTAATCCAGAATGTTGGTTATATACCCCCACCTTTCTCAATAGTGCCGATGTAGCCAGCCGCGGCTGCTCGCCGAGTGAGCTTTTAAATCATCCCCTATGGTGGGCCGCCCCTAGTTTTTTACAAGAATCTTTCGATAAATGGCCAACAAAAACCCCGCAAATCAAAATAAATGACAGGTTAGAGACTGAGGAACGAAAAAATGTTGCTCTGATTTCTTGTGACCGAATAACGGAAAATTTTTTAGATTCGCTTTTAAATAATAAATCCGATTTTTACGCTATTCAACTACTTTTAGCCCGCAGTTTGCGATTCATAAATAATTGTAGACTATCCGCAGACGTCAGAAAAAAGACAAATATAGATTATATCGATCTCTTTAACGCTTTAAAATGTTTGGCTAAGCACGAACAACAAAAATACTTTTCTGAAGTAATTCTTAACCTTCAAAACCAGAAAAAATGCATAAAACCCATACAAAAATTGAATCCCTTTTTAGACCAGGATGGTCTTATAAGAGTTGGAGGACGCATTCAACAAGCCATGACTATTTCTTACGGACAAAAACATCCTCTTCTTTTACCCAAGGAAAGTAGACTTTCTTATATTTTTATTGAATATATGCACAAAAAATATTTGCATGTCGGAGTGCAAACAGTCCAATATCTCATTAGTCAAATTTTTTGGATTTTATCTGCCAAACGCTTAATTAAAACGGTTTTATCCAAATGTGTTCGTTGCTTTCGCGTCAAACCGCATTCTTATGAGCAAATCATGGGACAAATTCCGTCCTACCGCTTGATTCCACAAAAGCCTTTTACTTTTAGTGGAGTAGATTTTAGTGGTGCTATACCTATCACTCTCAGTAAACACAGAGGTGTAAAAACACAAAAAGCATATATCTGCCTTTTTATTTGTCTAAATACTAAAGCTTTACATCTCGAGTTAGTGTCAGATCTAACTTCGGACGCTTTTTTAGCTGCGCTACGTCGCTTTGTTGCCCGAAGAGGTTACATAAAAACTCTTTTTTCAGACAATGGCACAAATTTCGTTAAATCAAGCAAAGAATTGCTTGATCTTGCAAGAAATGCTTGCACGCAACAAGCTATCGCCTGGAATTTTATCCCTCCATCAGCTCCCCACTTCGGCGGTCTTTGGGAGTCAGGGATAAAATCAGTAAAAACTCACTTAATTCGTACCATTGGCTCGCAGATTCTGAGTTATGAGGAGTTGTACACGGTTCTTTGTCAAATTGAGGCGATTTTAAATTCTCGCCCCTTGACCCCGCAATCTACCGACTGTAACGATCTACAGGTTTTAACACCGGGACATTTTTTAACACATGGACCTTTAGTTTCTGTTCCTGATGAAGATTTTTCAAGTAAACCTGAGAATCGGTTATCGCGATGGAACTTGGTCCAACGAATACAAGCCGATTTTTGGCGTCGTTGGAGCCAAGAATTTTTACATACCCTTCAAGTACGAAATAAATGGTTGGAACCATGCGCAGAGCCAAAAATAGGTACCCTCGTTCTTATCAAAGACGAGTTATCACCGCCCCTTCAATGGCGGGTAGGTCGCATTATTGAAATTTTTAAAGGGCCTGATGGGCACGCTAGGGTGGCAAATGTTCGTACCGCGTCCGGTATCTTTAAACGACCTTTAGTCAAGCTTTGCCCCCTTCCAATTGATTCAGATTCACCTACCGAAAAATGATGCTCATTTTGGTGGGCCGAATGAACAAGTTTCCCAACTTGTTTTTATTTTTGTAAATAATTATATTCTCTAATTTTCACTTAAAATTAGAGAAGCTATCTCTCTTAGTTTTAAATATTTTTGGGTTACATTTTCTACGCTTACAAGCGTTTTTAGAATATTATTTTGATTTACTTTACGCTATATCTTTCCATATTTTAAATTTAAACTTCGCGCGCTTCTTCCAGCAATGAAGGATTTGAGATAAGCGGCTAAATTCGGCCTAGCAGACGAAAACGCCGATTGTCTGCGAGAACAACTCAACCACGCGCCACGTGCAACTAAAGTCACCGCACCGCTATTATTTTATATTAAAATTGTGGAAACTATTAATTTTACGCTTTAGTTTATTAGATATTAGTGTTTGGAACATTTTGAACTATAGAACAATGGAGAGTCTGGTACTTCGCGTATAATCGGGCTGGCCAGCCAAGTAGCTACGAAAGACATCTAATGGTAAGTCGTTTCTTGAGAATTTTTCATTGCTACGCTATTTTTTAGTATTTAAGTTTTTAGGCTCTTTTTTCCCTGTCGGAGCCCTGTGGAAAGATACAGTCCCTCTTAACTCCCACACGTTTTTCTCGAGCTATCTCGAGTGGTCCTTCGGTATATTTTATTTTCTACAGAAGGCCTGACCTCACCAGCAGATAAATCGCAAGAACGATCCGAATGGGTAGGGTTGACAAAACTGTGGTTTTGAGAAGTATTATAAAAAAACTGATTTTGATTGACACTTCCTGACATAGTTTGACAGTTGTCATTTTGTGAGTTGACCCCCTGAGAAACATGGTTTAAGTTAGAACCATTCACAACTTGGTTACTTAATATATTAACACCCCTCTGAGATAAACTGACATTTGACATTGCCTCATTGACACTAGCAATGTGCTGTTGTGATATGTCCTGATTCTGAATTTGATCTGACACTTCCTGAAACCTAACTGATCTCTGATTTTTATTTTGCACTAGACTATTTGACAGTTGACAGTCTTCATTATCATTTGCATTAGGTTGAGAAAACGAAGAATTTCGCGACCCAAAAACACTGCTACTAATATTTAATAAATCATCCTCATCCGGGTTCACTATTAAAGCTTGACTCAGAATGGGGTTGGGGGAACCAACCTCCATTAAGTCGACCTCGGTGGGGGTTGATTTTCCTTTTTGTTCAAGATTATCTATTAAACAAAGATTTCTAGCCAAAAGTTGAGCTTTTAAATCAGCTGTTGTACTGTCAGCCGCTTTTAAATAATTTATTCTATTTGTCAAATGTAACAAACGAGTTTTGATCCTCTTAAAATCTGGGTGCCGACTGTCTGAGAAAAAATTGCAAACTAGCCCAGAAAGTAAAGTAATTTTAGATTGACACTTACATAACTCCTCCTCAAAAGAAAGGTGTACCTCTGGACATGAAAAGCCTCCAGACTCTTCCTCACAGGTCATGTGGCCTCTAAGAATGCTACGCTTTAAGTCAACATTACCAATCTCCTCAGTGCAAATTCCTCTGATTCTCAACTACCAATCTATCTCCTCTGACAGTAAGTATTTCACGATTAACTTCATTTTGACTTTGCTAAAAATACACAGACCAACTAGAGACGGTAAGAAAATAAACAAAAAAAACAAAAAGGTACTCAAGAGTGCTGCCTACTCTTATATGGGATCATACAGATTATTAGTTTAGTTTAGTTTATTTATTGGTAAAGTAAACACACCAGCTAAACAGGCACTCAAAAAAATGTTATACCTTCTTCATGGGACATATCCAGGTAACAAGGAACCTCAAAAAAAAATTGCTCTCTTTTTTTTTGTTTGTTGAGGATGGGCACCCGGCACACAGCACAGCAAAAAAATTCAGAATTCTTGTTTTCAAAAAAAAAAAAACAAGTTATTCAAATTTCAGACCTTAACAACTTTACTAAACTCTATTTTAAGAAAAATTTTTAGTTGGGAAATAAAAAAACTCAAAAGCCCCAAATGTTGGACGTCAAAATTTATAACCCTAAACCAAAAAAATATGGTAAGGGATACAATGTTCGACAGCCTGGTGAACTCAGTATTTTTGTGTTATCGGAGGCACTTGGGTCGTGGGTCAACAAACGGCGCCAGAATACTTTGTATTCAAAAAAAGAAAGCAATACTATTTATCTTAAAGCCATCCAAAAATTTAGGTAAACAAATATTCATAAAAAGCAACAAAATAATATTATTTTCCTGAAGGGATGGAACCTTGTCAACTTTTGTCACCCTGTGGTAGGGTTGGTACCTATTTATTGCTTTAATAACATTGGTTTTCCTGATACAACAAAAAACATTGATCTGTTTCTTTAAAACAAAAATGCCACAAATATTCCTCAAATGACAAAATCAACAGACTTTCAACAGTTTAACTTTCAAAACTGCTCAAGATTTAGATATCCACTTCTGAGATCTATGTTTTTTGCTGTTTTTATGTGTGCGCCAGTGTTAGCCTATGTGCTCCTTTTTGTTTCTGTTGTTTAGAAACAGACTTTTAGATTGTTCCTGTCTTTTGATTGCCGACCAAAATATTTAAGTTTTGTGGGATAAAAAAATAAAAACAAACTATTTGAGGTATAAATTTAGCTCCTTTTTTAATGACAAAAAGGCAGATAAATTCTTACAAACACTTTAAAACAAAACGGTAAAGAAAGTGCCGAATAAAAAATATCATTTAACACATTTAAATAAATATTTTTTTTTTTAAATAAAAAATATCACTATCAGATGATCTCATATATCTATATCTCTTACACTAATAATACTTTTTCAAGACTCTCTAAGGCAAATCAAATTATTCTTTTTTTATAACTAAATAAGTTCATAGATCTGGCTGATCAATGCACAAATAGCAAGGGGCACTAAGTTGGTCAGTTTTTAATATGCCTACCAAGGGTAAAAACAATTCTTGGATACTGAACCCAAATTATTTTATACAAGGAACAAAATGTTGACCAGTAAGTACCACTTCCTTTTATGTGCTAGTACTATCCCAATTAAGGCTAAAACATGAGTTTTATAACTAGGCACTAAAATCAGTTTCTTAAATAAAAAAGTAGTCTCACCAATCTTTAGCTAGATAAAGTTATGGCAGGCAAAATTTGGGAATTGATATTCAGCCAGAACAAGGCTTGTGTTTTGGCAACATTGCCCTTTCACAAGAAAAAAATAAGTTTGTAACAAACAAGGAAAATTTCTAGCTTATGTTTGGCAACACTGCACTTACATAAGATAGGCAAGGTAGGGAAAAACAAGCAAATTGTCTAGCTTCAGTCTGACAACATTGCACTTGCCAGAGAGAGACAGGTATGGTAAGGTAAGGTACGATAAAGGTCTGTTTACCAGTAATTTACTTAAAAACTAGCTAAAATTTGGCAACACTGCACAGGCATAGATAGCTATCTATTTACACAGGGACGGTACGAAACAATACTTAATCTTACTACTTCAACTATATGTTTAAAATTAATAAAGGGTAAAATTACCGACCTTTGCCATCAGACTTTTCAATATCATCACAGTTTGAGTGTTGGTTTATTGTCTTATGACAGTTAAATCCAATGTAGAGTACCCAATTGATTCAGTTATCACACAAAATCTCAATGGAGTTCCATAAAAAATATGTCTGACCCGTACTAGAGTTGGTACATCAAAAAAATTCTGTCTTGAGTTGTCTTAGGAGATTGAAGAGCATTTAAAATGTGGCCATTAATGCCCATTGTACTGAGATTGGTCGATTTTGCCCCACATTCTTTTTGAGGTAGTTTATTTTTTTTTGTGCCCAGTACTTGCAGGTGGTTGATTTTTGCCCAGTACTTAAAGGCCTGAAAATAACAAAGGGAACCCCTCAGTATTTGATTTTTTATAATAAATTTTGATTGCAAAAGAAATGAGTTATTTTTTCACATGGCGTGGTGTCGGCAAAATTACAAAACAATATCATACCTGATGTTTTTTGGCCTATTTTCCAGAAACGGGGCCGTTTAATCTCGAAAACGATATATTATTTCACTATTTAAATCCAATTTAATGGCATTTTTAAAAAAAAATAAAACTAGAGAAATAAAAATGGCCCCTGTTTCTGGTCGTTGAAGTTTCAGAAAAAGACCGGCGGGAGTTTTCTTTCCGCCTTTTATAAGTTCTTCAAAAAAAACTTCCTAACCCCCACTAACGTCCACTCCATCGCCATGTCTGATTGACAATTATGACACGCCGCGAAATCACTAATTTTAAAATTAAAAGATAATATTTAGTTTGATTATGCACACACAATCTAGCACTAGTTTAATACACTTCTATTTCCAACTGCACACCAACCTTCCGCAACATTACGACCTTGATAACCAAATTGTCGGTGTTATTTTCGAACTATAAACCTTCTTTTAAGGAAAATGCATGGTTGATTGCCTATCACATGCATCCACTTTCTAATTTATTACTACCAGGTAAGTCGACAAGTGCTGCGATTGGTGCGGATGCGAAATGCAATTACAAGGGGTTACTAAAAAGTAATGTTGGCTGGATTAAAACATTTTAAAAATACAGCACAATTCGGAACAAAATTTTGGAAATGTATAAAACCAAAGGAAAATTTTAGACAATTGTGTGGGCACAACGCCACCAAATAACCATCGATCGCGCTAGAAAAACTTGTAACGACTTTTGACAAAAAAATCGTTACACCCCATGTCGACTCAATAAAATAAAGTAGATTTAAACAGATGAACTACAGGGCTGTAGATAAAGGAGAAAAACAATGTATAGTTTTTATCCAAAACGTGGTTTAAAAAAAAAAATTAAAAAAAACTCCAAAAATTCCCCACGTCTCTTGTCGAAAAAGTACATTTCACACGAAAAACAGTTAAAATTTGGGAGGCAAATATTGTCTTGAAGAACTCAAAAAAATAATAAAAAAAATCGAACTTACCGCTCTTATTTCCCGTTGAAATGGCGTAGGCCGCCTTTTAATCCCTCTCAAAGGGTGTGAGCGTCACTTTAAGATTCGCCTAAACACGACGGCTCACAGTAAACCGTCTTTGGTATAATCCGCAACTACTGCAGTGCCAATAAGTGCCAATAACCACAAAAACAATGGCGACACCAATAGACGGCCACCAGCCCAGCCAAAAAGATACAATGCACTTTGTCGAGACACAAAAAATGAAGTGGCCGGAAACCGTTCGTAGATCTGGTGGGGACAGTACCAACCTAATTTTCCCGGTTAAATTCAAATAAGGATGCAAAACTATTTATAAAAAATAACGCTCTCACCATAAAATCACTAAATCCGGTTTGCGAGACTGGAGGAAAAAAACCCGCGGTTTTCAAACTAACCAATGAGGAAATACATTAGTACTTCCGTACCGGTCTACAGGGGGCAGCATCGACCAAGGGGATATTGAAAATACGTAAAACGCACCTTGAAGTGTTATCGGATCTATTTCCACGGTTGAAATTTTTATAACAAGGACATCGAGACACCCTCCATACATAGACCGAACATTTGCCTACCGGACCCCTGCCGACATAGCAAGTAGGAGGAAAATAACAAGCCGGACTATAAGAAGCTCAGCATTGAAACCCTCAACTGTAAATTCAATTACTGGAGATCAGAGCATGCAGCAAACCCAGGAATATTTGAATATTCAACCAATTCCCACATGAGTAAAGCTATACTAAGTGTAGAATTTAGTTGTATTTTAGTTACAGTTTTAGTCAAAAGTTTCCTTTGCTCTTTATAAATGTTTTCTCTAAGATTCATATGGTTTGACGCTATTTTTGTAAAACATTTCTACATTAATAAAGTTGTTTCTGAACCTGAACCTAAAAATACACACTGAACTACTGCTTAAACTCGGCACAAGAGTGTTCAGATGTTAACTCACACGATTTCGTTTATTCTTTTAGTCTTGGTTTTTATCCCTCGGTTATCTCCCATTTACAAAAGTGCATAACACGTATTTATTTGATCTTCTCCTCATCAAATTAATAAAGATATCAAAGGGGCGGAGCCTCGGTTGTTCCTGGTCAAACCGTGGACCTAACTATGTTTTCGTGCTATCAAAACTAGCTAATCCGTGGAGGATATGAGGTTCGGAAGAGAAATTATTTTCCCAATATCCTCGAAAATAAACATAAGCGAATGAAATGTTTATCTAAATGTTTTTTTCCTGTTACTGAAACCATTTGTGATGCGGCAACGCCGCCATGCCCCAGCAGAACAGCTGTTTATCTCCGTGAACGTCAAAGAAAATTACAAAATTTTACAGATAAACAAAACAATCAAAAGTTTTAATGTGATTTTTCCCCGAAACCTGTGATCTTAAATTCCAATTACGATGTCCAGATAATGCGATGTGCGTAGTGTCCACAGTAATTCGATGGAATGTCTCCCTTATAAGGTAACTTTTTGGACACTATATAACCTCCAAACCTAGCTCTATAAAATAACCTTAATTTGTGTATAGAAAGACGAGTCGAAGAGCCTTGATTATTTACCTAAATAAACAAATATGTAACGTTGCCTTAAACGTAAAAATGACACGTTACATAATCCCCCCCCAACTTCAAGACGATTAACCTAAAAAGGTTAATCGGAGAGGTCCGCTGCCGACTTAAGTTCTTTGGCATGCCAGCTCCCTGGTAGTACTTTACCCGATGGTTCCTGAAGCTCAAATATCCATGGAGAAATTTTATTCCTAATCACATAAGGACCAACGAATTTCGGTGCTAACTTCTTCGAGAAAAACTTCGCAGCATCTGACAACACATAATTCTTCTTCCAAACACACTGACCCACAACAAAGTTGGGTACCCTTGTACGCAGATTATACTGAACTACGTTTTTCTCTCCCGCCACCTCTAACCTTCTCTTAACATCCGCATAGAGCTTCCGGAAACCTTTGTTCTTACTTTCAGCTGCAGTTTGTATACCATTCTCTTCAGATAACAAAACTGGGTTGGAGTAATCTTTTCCTGGCAGACACATATTCCTACCAAAATTAACAAAGAAAGGAGACATCCTGGTTGTCTCATGGGTTGCAGTACGAATCGCGCAGGCAAGTTTATGTATTTGTTCGTCCCACTTCCTGTGGTTGTCTTTCACATAACAACATAACATGGTTTTTACCGTCCGATTCGCCTTTCTGTTCGCTCTGAGGTGATAATACGGATTATACTGAATTTTAACTTAATAACTCTCAGCGAAACGTTTAAACTCATTACTTTTGTACTGAGGTCCATTATCACAAAGTATCAAACGGGGTACTCCGAAGATCATAAATACTTGCTCCTCAAGATGCTTGACAACAGCTTGAGTAGGGGCTGTTCGCATTGGAAAAACTAAGGAAAACTTACTCAAATAGTCCGTAACGACGAGAATCCAGCAATTACCCTTTGTCGAACGAGGTAGGGGTCCACATAAATCTGTTGAAATAATTTCCCAAGGACGAGTTGGTTTTGGGTGAGATATCATCTGATCAGATACACCTTGTGTATCACCTTTATGAGCTGCACAGACAAAGCATTTCTTTACAAAAGTTGCCACGTCCTGGCGCATTTTTGGCCAATAATATTTTTCTGCCAGTCTGTGGAAGGTTTTATACACACCCATATGCCCTGCGGTAGGAGGATCGTGAGCTTCTCCAATAATTCTACGCCTATGATCTTTGGGGACTACCTCCTTCCAATATTCGTTAGATGATGAAAGTTGAGGGTATTTTTGTTTGACATATTTATACAACTTATTATCAGTGTATCTCCAATTCATAAATTTTAATGGTGATTCTACGACCCTCTTTACCATCGTTTGGTACCATCGATCTTTAATTGCTGCTGAAACGCCTCTGGGCTGCGAAATTGTATCAATCATGGGTACTGCGCTAGACAACATGTCCGGGACAACTAAATCTTTCCCTTTCCGATGGATTACTTCAAAGTCATATTGCTGCAGTTTTACAGACCAACGAGCAAGTCTTCCACTGGGCTCTTTCAAGCTATGAAGCCATTTGAAACTAAAATGATCTGTTATGACCTTAAATGAGATCCCCTCAATATATGGCCGGAGCTTCTCTATCGCCCAAACCAATGCCAAACATTCTCGCTCGGTGGTCGTGTAAACACGTTCTTGCTTAGTCAAAGATCGACTCAAATAGCATATGACTTTGTCTCCTTCAGGATAAGGTTGCGTTAAACATGCTCCTATTCCATATCCTAATGCGTCTGTTTGAATGGCAAATTCTTTGGTATAATCTGGACATGTAAGAATCGGTGCAGTCACTAAAAGTTCCTTAGTCTTAATAAATGCTTTTTCGCAGTCTGGAGTCCAATCGAACTTTTGATTTTTCTTAGTTAGAGCTGTAATTGGAGCTATTATCGCTGAAAAATTCTCTATGAAACGTCTATACCAGGATATTGTACCTACAACTCTACGGACTTCTCTGACAGTTCTTGGCCTCTGGAGCTCTAACATGGCTCTAATTTTATTAGGGTCGACTCGGATGCCTCGACGGTCCACTACGAAACCTAAATAAGTCATTTCTGGCCTACACAGTTGGCATTTCTCCCAACTCTTTGCATTTTGCAATCTTCGTAGGACTTCCTCAAGAATTCTAAGATGTTCAGAAAAGCTCTGTGTGACAATTACGAGGTCATCGAGATATACGGACACGTAGGGGTCTAAATCGTTTCCTATGATGCTATCTATGAGTCTCTTCCAAGTTGCAGGTGCATTATGAAGACCAAAAGGTAAACGCTTAAATTGGAAGAGACCTCGTTGACAGATGAATGCTGTTAGTGGCTTCGATGATTCTTCCATTGGTACTTGCCAATAAGCGCTTTTGATATCTAAAGTTGACAAGTATTTAGCATCTTTCAACTTGTCAAGAGTCTCGGATACGAGTGGTAAAGGATAACTATCACGCGCCGTCACTGAGTTCAATTTGCGGTAGTCTACACAGAAACGATATTCCTTTGTGTTTTTCTTTTGTACCATTACCACTGGTGAAGCCCATGAACTACTACTACGTTCTATTACATCCATTTTCAGCATTTCGTCGATCTCGTCATCAATAAGTTTTTGAATGACCGGTGAGACCTTATATGAACGTTGTTTTATCGGTGCTGCATCTGTTCTAATCTTATGCTCTACCCTGTCTGTACATCCTAGTGAGTCACCCATAATAGTCTTATATTTAACGACCAATTCCTCTAGTCGTTCTGATTCATAAGGTGTAAGAGTTGTTTGTTGGTCTGATGTTTCTAAAGAACAAATCACATCTTTATTATCGGCGAAGTGCCACTCATTAGTACTTAAGTTCGGTACTATACTCATCGAAATCCAAAAATCTAATCCCAAAATCAAAGTGTGCGGCAACTCAGGAACGACGACGACCTCTATTAACCTAAATTTATCTTGAACTCGCATAGGGAGCTGCACTGTCCCAATACTACTCGTGCTTTGACCATTTGTCACAATACAACTCGTCTTCTTTGTCGTATTGAATTGAAAAACCAAACCTCTCGATGATTGACCAACCATGATTCCCTAAAAAGGTACGTGAAGCCCCGGAATCCAACAAACCTAATAACTTATTTCCGAGCACATCCACTTCTAAATAAGGCCTTTCATCTTTACGAGCATGACTGATCACATAATCTAAAACGTACGTTAGCCTATCGGTCGATGCTTGTTCAGGCTGACTCGAAGGTCGACCGCCTACGAGCGCCTGGGTCCGTTTCCCTGACGATTACAATTACGACATTCTCTGACTGTTACCCCTGCCTGACCACACGAATAACACTGCTTACCTCTAGGTAATGTGCACCTGATTGCCATGTGCCCTGTTTGGTTGCATCTGTAACAAACAACGTCCCTGTTCGCCCTACCAGACCTAGCACCTTGTGGTGGTTGTACATCCCTGTCACTTACGCTAGACTGACCACTAGGTGTTTGTTGTCTCTCTCTATCAGCTCTAGCAGCGAAATTGCTTGCTGGCTGTTGCCTTTCTCTGTCAAATCTATCAGCATGATGATTTGAATTCCGTTGGTTAGATGTCGCGGTACTTGATATTTGAATTGCACTGACTTCTGTTGGAAAATCGTCACTGTCGCTCTCTACGTCAACCTAGGCCAAGTCAGGTTCGATTGATTGGTTTTTCCTAGGAGTAAAATTCTCCTCCTCTAACCCATATCTTTGGTCTATTCTACGACACAAATCTTTTAAATGTGATAGGCTATTGACCTCAGTAGCAATCAACCCTTTCTTATAAATGTCCGCGATATTTCTGAAGACGATAGCTAATTTCGCCTCTTCAGAAACAGGACAGCCAAGTCTTTGGAAATACGTGTTCATGACAGCAATATAGGTCCCTATAGACTCTCCAGGGCCTTGTTTACGCTTTTGGATCTTCTTCAATAGCTTCTCGCCATATGAAGAAGGAAGATATTCTGTCATGAACCTTTGTTCAAGCTGTTCCCATGTATGGACTTCTTCGAACATCTTTATAAAAAGTATAGGCTGACATTTCAAAAAGATCAATGCCTGAGTTCAGTAGAACCTTTTTACTAACTCCTCTCACCTGACTTAACTCGTCCACTCTCTCAAAAAATGCGGTGACGGAGATTGTACCCCTCTCGCCTGTAAACTTTAAGTTCCATTTATGCGGAGGTACAGGTGCAACGTGATATGAGGTACCAGGATCACTTGACATTGGTACTGGCGACGAACATGAAAATGGTCGTGACTGAGCAATCGGTGCAATGCTACTTTGGAGGGCAGCTAAACTCAAAGGAACGGTAGACGGTTGTTGATAATGAAAAGCTGATGCACCGTCATTCTGGATCAGCATTGGGGGTGGTGCTTGTATTGGTGTTTGAGTCGGGTTTGTAAGCACTTGCATTTGCAATGGAGCAATGACCGACGGTTGGTTTGTGGGCTGTTGAGCTGTTCTCTGCGTGCTCGAGTGCTGTGGTTGCGGGAAATGAGACTGGTTTGGTGTATTGCCAGCATTTGTTAAGTAGTCTGAGCCTCGACTCGTTGATTGGATTTCAGATGCTTCATCATCATCTGAGGTAACGCCAACTCTTAGTAAATCTGTTGCTTGGCTCTGCAATCTCCCAATTAAACTCAAGGTTTCCGCAACCAGTATGCCTTTTGTTTTATTTTCTTCAAAGTTGAACGGATTCATGTTGTTAATCCTAGCTAACACGTGTTCCAATCTTACAGCGATTTTCCTAAACTCTCCTGCTTCGCTCGTACCAGAGAACTTCTCTACCAGCGGTACCAGACTATCAAGCTTCTTCATGCAGCTAAAAGCATCTTGGCCAAATTTAAAGGGATACTCTTTGTTTGATCAGTATAAGCTGTTGTTTCATCTCTTCCACCGATCCAATAGCTATGCCTCTCCATGTTAACTCATAGATTAATTCGTCCTTGACTAACTACTTTATGTCAGACAACCGACTCAAAGAAATAGCCATAGTGCCTTTTATATTCAAACTTTAACCTTTAATTAAAACTGTTAAAAGTATACCTCCCAATTACAAAACTAAACCACGCAATAACAAACACAAAGTTCACTTTCAATTCACTAGTGAAAATCACTATAAATTTTCTCACAACTGTAGAAAATATAAAACCTAAATACGGGCAGACGCGAACAAAATCGAAGAACACCGGAGCAGTAAGAAAATAAAATTTATTTGCATTTAAAAATGCAATCATAGTTTATATTAATTATTTGCACAACCAACTATGACGTCCAACCTTGCAGAGAGAAATAACTACTTATATCCTAAATTAGAATTAACAAGTAGCCATAAAAAAGTTTAAAAAATAAAAGAGAGACAAGAGCTTTGGCAGTGTTTAGGTCTTATGTTCCACTCCTGCGTGAATAAAACCAAAAAAAAAATAATTGCGCTTATCCTAGCTGAACTGGATTAAAATTAAAGTTAAGTGATGTTTGTTGACCTCAGCAACCGAATAGGTAAATTTATCCCTAAATGGAATGTACAACAGACTACCTATAACAATAAAATCCCCAAGCTGTTGTACACAGTTAACGCTAGGGTATACTCCTGCTATTGCAGAACGGCTCCACAAATAAGCTCCTCAAAAAAAAAAACCCAAATCGCCGTATACAATGATTTTTCTAAAAGAATAAATCAAAACCCACTTTAACCTGCTTACCTATTCTGAAGGTACACGAACCATGCATTGCTTAAGCAACATCATCCCTTAATATATACGTGAACGCAATAAACATCGGAACAGATGTTCATGTTATAGAAATCGTAAAATATGCTCAATTAAAAAAAATCCGCTCGCTAAAATTGCGTCGAATTAGACTAGTCAGGATGTTGTGTGTAATTAAAAAAAAACACATAACGTATGGTAGGACTGCAACTCTCTAATCCTCATTAAAATGCAATTCCCCCCCCGAAACCATGGTCAAGAAGACCCTAGGATCGTACCGAAGGTGTCCAAAAAAATATAAAAAATTTTTGGTGTCGACCACAGTAGCCCAATAATCAAAAAAAAATAATTAGTGGCTCACTAAAATTTTCAAAATATTACTCTACCCTGATAGGTGGTTTGGAGTAGAGAGAAAAAAAAATTAAAACAAATGATGATAGGTTGTTAAAACCCGGTAAAAGAATTGTAGGGCAAGGTACTACTATGCACCAAAAAAAAAAATTCCAACAAGAAAATCAAGTTTCTTCCTTAAAAAAAATATTTAAAAAAAATTATTTAAAAAATATTTTCAAAAAAAATTAAAAATGTTTAAGTGGGGTTGCAGCTCCTATTAACGATTTTAAAAGAATTAAAATAAAATTAGCACTAGAAAAATCTTAATAGAGTTATGTCATGCAACAGTTTTTGTTATTTTCTTTTAAAAACAGTTGTAGATTTCCTTTCCTCTCCCAAAACTGTGTGAATGTGAAAAGTGAATGAGCTAGAAAAATTAATTTACTATACGAAAAAAAATGTATTGAAAATAAAATTTACTTAAGAACCATAAGGTATAAAAAATCGTAATTGCAAAAAAACCAATCAGTTTAGGAAAAGAAAAAAATATTTATGTTCGAAAAAAAACAAACGGTATATTTGTTTAAAATTATTACTTAAGGAAATAAGCAACGTTAGTACTTATTTACTGTACCACTATAATGTGAAGAACCTAAGTTTCAAACTTTGCACTCAACCCCGTAAAGAATTATCTTGTGTGCACTTTCAAAAAACAAATATGAAAACAATTTCAAGGTTCACCTATAAGAACGTTGTAAAACTAAATCTGCCTACTCAAGGTCTTTACACACAACATCTAATCAAAAAAAATTTTTTTTTCTGCTTAATGCATTCTCACATCCTTATTCCTGGTCCTGGTCCACGAGATACAAAATTAAGTTGGGCCCTTCCCACAACTATTATTCAAAGCAAAAATTACCAAATGTCCAAGGGCTAATGAGACCTTATTCCCACAAATGATATTTTGAAATGAAACCGCTGGGAATAATCCTGCGTAAAAACCAAGAAGCCAAAACTAATACATTAATTTTAAATGAGCATAATAACCTCCCGGCCCCAAATAAACTTTTGTTATATCAACAAAACTCGGCCTAAAACCAAAAAAATCTTTTTATTAGACATTTCCCCTATTTCCTAAGTATAATGTCAATAAACCCAAAAACTTGTGATTTCCATTCCAATCCCATCTGGACCCTATATATTTTTTAAACGGTCAAACACCCACAGGCGAAACAATATCTTATTTCAAAGAAAGGTGAAGGTATTTTGAAGCACCCTGTGAAAATAGGACACTGTTATGGAAAATTGTTCAGATCAGTGTTCTTACTACTTTTTAACCTAAATATATCTAGTTCCCTCATGTGCATGTCACTATTTTAATTCCTATCATAATTAAATAGATCACAAAATTTGTCTTTCTCTGCGAATCTGCAAGGTCCTGGAAAATGCGAGATTCAGCCTGTAGGCCAAATTTGGATGTATTTTAATTTAGCGAAAACCGAAGTTGCGAAATCCTAAAAAGATTAGCAGGAAGTTCTCGTTCCTTGATTTCTACACTCCGAACCAAACATTCCTTACATTTCCACCCAGCTCGCGGGAGGAAAAAAAAACCCTAATTATTGCAATATAAAAGGTAACTAGCTCCTTTACACCCTGTACAACTATCAGATTTAAAAAAATAGATGCCCTCATCAATGTCTAGTCGCATCAAAGAAAACCTATTGTTCTTAAATTTATTCTTAGGTTGAAATCTTTTTTAAAAATCAATGATCTTAAATTTATTGTTTAACCTGAACACATTCCCATTTATTCCACAACAGTGTATTGTAATTTAAAAATTTGCTTCATTATTTGAGTTCATCAGCATGAAATTATTTTAAAATTAAAAAAAATGAAATAAAAAAATTATTTCCCAACTGTCCACAACTTCCAAGTCTTCATCCCTAAATAGGTACTTTCTTAGTCTAACACCATCCATCGTTATCCAACATAACGCTTTAATTTCAGAAGCAACAAAACGAAGATGAAGTGAAAAAGCTAAGCAAGTAAGTTGGAAGCTGCTTTACAATGGGCGCAGATGACAGGCCCCTTTAGGTACACGCCACTGTCCTGAAATGCAAACTATCAAAAAAACTGAAGACTAGCATATCTGCCGTCAAACAACATTTGGCATGAAATAAAAATAATTCCATATCATAACAGTATCCTCAAAAACAAAACGTTTTTTATTATAACACCCAAACACCTAACCAATAAATCTTATCTTATTTAAAACTATGATTTGGAAGTAAAAGATTTATTTATTCCTGCCTGATCAACTAAGACAAAAAAATTCCCCATTTGTAACTCAAGAAGTTCCCGTTTAACCTGTCTGGTCACCCTTTAAAACTACGACCACTATACAAACCGTTTAGACCAAATAAGAATTCGAGAAGTTATGTTTACAGAAAAAAAATAATCTTTTTAAGAAAAATTAAATTATTTGAAAAAAAGTTAAATTTTGAAGTATTTTTACCAATTACCACCGCCTAGCATTTATAATTAGTTGAAAGTCTCTCTTAAATTCACTGACCAATTTCACGGCCTCACAATGACATTACTTAAAAAATTACTGAACTTTACAAATGAACTAAAAAAATCAAAAAACTTATATCTATATCTCTCTCAGTTAAACATTTCTTTTGTGGTATTATATCTAGTTGGGCTTCAAATTCATTTTCTCTGTATTCAATCTGGAGATGGCAAAACTTCTCAAGGCTCAAACATAAATGTTTGCCCTTCATTGGCAATGACCAAGCTATGACCTGAACGCAGAAAAAAAAATACAGAAAAAATAATTGTGAACCAGAAAAACTTTAATTGATAGAAATACCCATAGGTCATTTTTAAAAAATACACTCCTAAGCCCAACGCTGTATTTTCTACCAAAAAAAAATTTGACCAGTCACGAAAACACAACTAGACTCGATCTAAAACTTTCCTTCAAAAAAAAATACCCCAAAAAAAAATGTTAGGAATTTTAGCATTGTGTTCCCCAAAGTTCCGAGCTGACACTATGTAGTAGTAGTACCCTCCTCTGACCCGATGTAACTGAGTGACGTAAGATCTTAATTGTCATCAACAGTTACCACCAAAAAACAAGAAAAGAAAATGACAAAGCAAAATAAACTCATTTTCCTTTTCTTTCATTTTCATTTATTTATACTTTCAACTAAATAAAATTACCAGCTGTTAAGCTATATTCACTTTAAAACAACATAGCCAAGAAAAATTTGTGTGACACCCTGTAAAAATATTCCAATTTCCAAGTGGTGATATCCCACAAAAAATTAAAATCACCAAAAAAAATAACTTGTTGACCTAAATAAATTGGCTGCACTAAAAAATAATCGGTGAAACAATTTCTATCTTATCATAAGCAGGAAATAATAACATATAAATAAATGAACCTGCAAAAAAATTGTTAGAAAAAAATCACTACCTATGTCATATATTTAAAACATAAAAAGACCATGTCTGGAGGTCCATCCACCTATAAATCAACAAAAAAAATTGAAGTAAATTTACATTACTTTTATTTTTCTTAAAAAAAAAATTAAAAAAAATTAAAACATGTTTTTCCTACAAAAAAACTTTAAAGAATTAAGAACATGATTTGGACGTTGTTGAATAAAAACTCCCATGCTTTTTATCCACTTATTCTTCCTTAATAAATAAAAATGAATCCTTTTATTTTCCAAGAAAAACTTGTGAAGATAAGCTAATAAAAAACTATGAGAATCCCTAGAGCAACAACGAATTTCAAATCAACGCTTAAATATTACCAAAAAAAATGTTTAAATAATGTTATCAAAACCAATGATGATGGAAAACTTGTTTTTCATTAAAAAAAATGATTGAGTGTCAAAAACACCGACAGCCACTGAAAGACTTTAACCTGGCTATGGCTGTAACACAAAAAAAAAAATTTCCTTAAAAAAATTCAAGAGAAATTCAAAAAAATTTTTTTATTTTTTTTTCAAATTAAAAAACAAAAAAAATTACATCAGATATTAAAAAACTAGCCAAAAACTCACGTAGGGCGCCAATTGTGGCCAATTAAAATGCGTTGGATGACATTTGTGGCAAACTAAATACGTTGCCGCCATTTTGTCACACTGTAAATAGAATAATAACGCTGTGCCAATTTGTGACACTAAAATCAAATTACTGAGTAATTAAACAAATATCTGGAAGCAGAACTGTATTTTCCAGCTAGGTAAAACATTGATATGCCCGGTAACTTTTATACAGTGGAGAAGGGGGGTTCAGAAATAAGAAAATTTTAAGCGCCACAGTGTTTTAATATCAATGTTCTACAAAGAAGATCTTAATTAAAATACAGTTCAACTCAAACGTTGTAGCCAAATAATGAAACTCTACCTACCTCCGAGGCTTCCAGAGTATTTGTGTAATTAAAAAACCCAAAAAAATTGACTAATAAACAAAATAAAATTCTAAATGAATCAAAATGACACAAATAGAAAGTTCTTTATAGGTAGATGCACATTTCCAACAGGTCACATTGTACCTACATTTGCGTCAGTAGTGTAAGACTCAATTATACACATGACTGTAAAAAAAACCACTTCCAAAATCATTCTGTCATAAAGAAGATCTGGACCAAATATCTGCTTTCATCATTCTACGTTGGGTAGAATGAGACAGACAGCAACCCAGTCCGAGATCTACCCCATGAGGTAAAATGATGTAAGGAAACCGCTAAAGAAATATAACCTCATCTCTCTTTTGTCTCTGCAAAGTTGGTTCATAGGATTGTACAAATAACACAAAGATTTAGTTCATCTTGTATATTTTGATTGTGGGAACCTAAGAAAAAGAATATCAAACTAGTCAGGGCCAAAGTAGCAAGGCACTCCAAATTTCACGAGAGAAATTGTCTTAAATAAATGAAATGAAGGAAAACAAGTCAACTTAGTAAATACTCCGCAAAATTGGGGCTATGACGTTATACGTTTTTGCGTTTACAAGCAATAGTGAAATTATACAAAGAAAATTATTATAAAAAAAAAAGAAATTAAATCTAAAGCTCGTCCTTGATTATTGTATGAGTAAATGTGTGTTTTATTTTGTCTGGTGTTGTCCAGACATCTCCTCACTGCTACATCGGTTCCAGTTCTGCCCGCGCCTCCCCTGCTGATTATCTAGCACATGACGCTAGGGCAGTACATGGTCAGAAGAATGCTGTTAGATTCTTGCCCGAGCGTAAAACCCTGTGGAAAATGAAATGTTTCAGTTTCCTGGAATTCGTCGGTTTTGCACGAAGTTCCCCTACACCGAGTAATTTAAATCAAGAACCCCATGTGGACTCAATAAAATAAAGTAGATTTAAACAGATGAACTAAAATAATCCTAACGTACCTTTCCCAGGGTTACAGTGCTACACCCGGCTTCACACCAGCGTCCAGCACAACTGTCCCGTCGATGGAATGGACAGGGCTGTAGACAAAGGAGAAAAACAATATATAGGTTTTATCCAAAACGTGGTTTTAAAAAAAATAAAAAAAACTCTAAAAATTCCCCACGTCTCTTGTCGAAAAAGTAGATTTCACACGAAAAACAATTAAAATTTGGGAGGCAAATATTGTCTTGAAGTACTCAAAAAAATAATAAAAAAAATCGAACCGCTCTTATTTCACGTAGAAATGGCGTAGGCCGCCTTTTAATCCCTCTCAAAGGGTATGAGCGTCACTTTAAGATTCGCCTAAACACGACGGCTCACATTAAACCATCTCTGGTATAATCCGCAACTACTGCAGTGCCAATAAGTGCCAATAACCACAAAAACAATGGCGACACCAATAGACGGCCACCAGCCTAGCCAAAATTCTTTAGGAAAGAGACAAGGCACTTTGTCGAGAACACAAAAAATGAAGTGACCGGAAACCGTTCGTGGATCTGGTGGGGACAGTACCAACCTAATTTTCCCGGTTAAATTCAAATAAGGATGCAAACCTATTTATAAAAAAAACCGCTCTCACCAAAAAAATCACTAAATCCGATTTGCGAGACTGGAAGAAAAAAACCCGCGGTTTTCAAACTAACCAATGAGGAAATACATTAATACTTCCGTACCGGTCTACAGGGGGCAGCATCGACCAAGGGGATATTGAAAATACGTAAAACGCACCTTGAGGTGTTGTCGGATCTATTTCCACGGTTAAAATTTTTATAACAAGGACATCGAGACACCCTCCATAAAAAGACGGAACATTTGCCTACCGGACCCCTGCCGACATAGCAAGTAGGAGAAAAATAACCAGCTGGACTATAAGAAGCTCAGCATTGAAACCATCAACTGTAAATTCAATTACTGGAGATCAGAGCATGCAGCAAACCCAGGAATATTCAACATTCAACCAATTACCATATGAGTAAAGGTATACTAAGTGTAGAATTTAGTTGTATTTTAGTTACAGTTTTAGTCAAAAGTTTCCTTTGCTCTTTATAAATGTTTTCTCTAAGATTCATATGGTAATGGTAAAAAAAAGGGAATTTGTGCGCCATTTTTTTAAAAAAGCGGCGAGAGCAGGCATCGCTCTATAATTTTGCCAAGCTTCGGACCTTTTGCACCAAAACGTCATATTATATGGTTAAACCGAGGGGTGGCTCGATCGCCGATTTTTGTATGGTATAATACCTACGGTATTTCCTGGTATTTCCCAGTATTTCCTTAAATTTTAATGGTATTCCCTAGTATTTCCCAAGCAATGGTATTTCCTAGTATTTCCCCCCCTAGTATTTTCAATGATATTTCCTAGTATATTTCCCAGTACTTCCCAAGTATTTCCTGGTATTTCCCCTAACCTGTACACCAAAAGGAAATACCGTGCCACCCCTCGGGTTAAACTACTTAACTAATTTCAAGTCTTGCTCATAGGAAAGTGTCTGAATAGCTGTTGCAAAAATTTATTATATTACAAAATCAATTAAGTCAAGCTAAATAAAACCGTTACAAACTACCAGCCAGAATAAGCAAAAAAATATAAGAAGACTAGCAAAATTAGTCAAATTATTTCAATAAGATAAAAAATACAATAATAATCCTTTACAAAGCCCCTCTTAAAATATCAGACTCGTGCACTCGTTTCTGAGAATTCTATAAGATATTCCAAGGGTAAAAAAAGCAGGTTCAAATTACATATAACCTAAAAACTCGTAGCGTCTAAAATCTAATCTGCAATGTTGCCAAATTTCTGAGGCTGCTGCGACGCGGTTTAAATACGCAGAATACGTGGTATACTACCGAGGCGACTCAGTGGACCGTTTAGTTACAGTAAAAGCGACGCTAGCGCCACCGGTAGATACGTGAACTACACGGCCAAAAATTAGCTATATATACCATTTTGTGACCTCAGAACAAAATTTTGCACACAGCTTGCTGAGTTGGTTAGGAATCGTCCCTGAAATTTTTATTGAAAAACGTTGTCACCTCAAAAAAGTGAGGTACTAAAGTTATATATGAGGTGACACCGTAGTTTATATACTTTGTTTTGAGGTGGCTAAGTACCCTTTTTCAATATATATATATATATATATATATATATATATATATATATATATAGCTGTAGCGTTTTTAATTTTCGCGTTTAACGTAGATGAAGTTTCAGATAATTCTCATACGGGTTACTTATTGGAAGTTGATTTAGAAATTGCCATAATGCTACATGATTATTTCTCTGACATTCCGCCATGTCCCGAATATATGTAGGTAGACCTCAAGAAAAAAACAATCCAAATAAAAAATGCATGGCCACATTGGTTGATAAAAAAGAGGATGTAATTCACTATATAAAGTTAAAACAGGCATTAAAACATGGTGTTAAACTAAAGATTATCCACAGAATCTTCAGTTTTAAATAATTAGCATGGCTAAAGCGAATTTGCAAAAAATCTTTTTAAATTAATGAATAACGTCGTTTTCGCCAAAACTATGAAAAATATTCGAAATCATGGTAATGTTAAATTGATCCGAAACTGAGATGAGCGCTATGGGGCTGAAGCTCTGATTTCTCGCCCTGAATTTAAAAGCATTACAATATTCAATGAAAACTTGGTTGCCGTAGAACTTGAGGAAATTTAAATTTACTTTAACAAACCTATATACCTGGGTATGTGTATTTTAAATATTGCCAAAACAACAATATATGAGAAATAAAATTTCGGACTTCCATTGTCTTTATTTATTTTAAAACACGACGTTTCGGTTAGTAAGTATCTCTAACCGTTATCAAGTGTGAACTAAACAATCTAGTCTCTAGGCTACTACTTATACTACTTGGTGTGCAGTCAGGTGTGACGGCCCGCCCCCTTTTTTAATCCTAAGAGGCCTGTTTTCCTTAAGGAGTGGTTTCCATATGTTTGGTATGTCCGTGCTTGGTTGACTGAAAACTTCTTTATTCTGCATTATATACGCAGCTTCAATAAACTTTCGTTTTCGCCAATGCGACTCCTTATGTAAAACTTTAGCTTCTGACCACTGAATCCTGTGATCATTTGACCAAGCATGATCTGCTAAACCGGATTTTTCAATATCCCCTAATTGGGTACTTTTTAGATGTTCATTTACTCTAACCTGAAGAGGGCGTTTCGTTTCACCTACATATAATTTACCACACTCACACGGGATTTGGTAAATACATTCCTTATTATTTGAGGGATTGTCTGGTTTTGTTTTAGTTACAAAACTTCTTATCGTATTTCCCGAAGAAAATACTGTTTTTATATTATAGTGTTTAGCTATTCGTCTTATGTTTTCTGAAATCCCTTGAACATATGGAATGTTAATAACACCTAACGGATTATTATTTTGAGAATTTGGTACATTTAGTTTGTTTTTAATTTTAAATATCGTTGAGTTTATTAATTTCTCGGAATAACCATTCTGTTGTAAGTCCTTTTTAATGTTGTTAATTTCTGTGGTTAATTCTTCATTATTACTACAAATATTTACGGCTCTTAAATACAAACTTCTTATAACTCCTTGTTTTGTTGCAACAGAATGATTAGACTTAAAATTTAGGTACTGTCCCGTGTGTGTAGGTTTCCTATATACAGTGGTTTGAATGTTTCTGTCTAATCGTTTGACAAGAACATCCAAAAAAGGTAAGGCCGAATCTTTTTCAATTTCCATGGTGCACTTGATTGTTGGTCGAATACCGTTTAAATGGTGTAGAAAATTTTGTAGTTCGTCATCATTTTCCGGCCATATAATAAATGTGTCATCCATGTATCGTAGCCATAGTTTTGGTTTGACTCTTGCTGTGTTGATCGCATGGCCCTCGAACCACTCCATGTAGATGTTTGCTACCACTGGCGAAAGAGATGAACCCATTGGGAGTCCATCATTTTGCGCGTAAAACTTATCTTTCACTTGAAAGTAAGAGTTACGGAGACAGAGCTCCAAAAGATCCATCACCCCCTCCACCGATAGCGTTGTTCTCTCGTCAAGTGTATCATCAGTTTGTAATTTGTTTTTAATGATACTGAGTGACTCATTTATTGGCACGTTGGTGTAGAGACTTTCTACATCAAAACTTACAAATCTATCGCCGGGATCTAATTCGATACCTTTTAAAACCTCCACAAAATGTTCCGAGTTTTTGACAAAAGATTCGGACTTACCCTGTAGTGGTTGAATTATGTCCAACAAAAACCTCGACAAAGTGCTGGTCGGTGAGTCCCTGGAGCTGGTAATTGGTCGCAGTGGTATATCCTTCTTATGGATCTTTGGTAATCCATAAAAATGTGGTGCCTTACTGTGGTGTGGAGTCAGGCGGGATCTAGCAGCGTCCGGGATATTTTCAGCATACTTCTTCAAAGTCCTGTAGATGCGTCCTTCTATGGTGGTGGTTGGGTCTTTGGGTAGTTGCTTGTAGGCTCCTTTCTCCAGAACTTCTTGGATCTTTTTGTCGTAAGTCTCGACATCCATGATCACCGTTGCGTTTCCTTTGTCGGCCGGTAGAATCTTGATTGATTTGTCAGCCTGCAGGTTCTTGATTGCCCGTTGTTCTTGACTGGTGATGTTTGTCTTTTGTTGCTTCTTTCTGTCCAACGTTGTTCTTACTTTATGGCGAAACTCATCAGCTTCGGGTTGCGGTAGACTAACGGTCTCTATTGCTGCAATAATTTCCAGTGTCGGTGTCTGTGCCGGTGCAATGGCGAACTTAAGTCCCTTACTGAGTACCAATTCTTCGTTGGAGCTCAGAGTCCTTTTGGAGATGTTCACTATAGTGCTTGGTGTTGTTGAGTCTTTAGATTAGATTAGATCCCGGCGATAGATTTGTAAGTTTTGATGTAGAAAGTCTCTACACCAACGTGCCAATAAATGAGTCACTCAGTATCATTAAAAACAAATTACAAACTGATGATACACTTCACGAGAGAACAACGCTATCGGTGGAGGGGGTGATGGATCTTTTGGAGCTCTGTCTCCGTAACTCTTACTTTCAAGTGAAAGATAAGTTTTACGCGCAAAATGATGGACTCCCAATGGGTTCATCTCTTTCGCCAGTGGTAGCAAACATCTACATGGAGTGGTTCGAGGGCCATGCGATCAACACAGCAAGAGTCAAACCAAAACTATGGCTACGATACATGGATGACACATTTATTATATGGCCGGAAAATGATGACGAACTACAAAATTTTCTACACCATTTAAACGGTATTCGACCAACAATCAAGTGCACCATGGAAATTGAAAAAGATTCGGCCTTACCTTTTTTGGATGTTCTTGTCAAACGATTAGACAGAAACATTCAAACCACTGTATATAGGAAACCTACACACACGGGACAGTACCTAAATTTTAAGTCTAATCATTCTGTTGCAACAAAACAAGGAGTTATAAGAAGTTTGTATTTAAGAGCCGTAAATATTTGTAGTAATAATGAAGAATTAACCACAGAAATTAACAACATTAAAAAGGACTTACAACAGAATGGTTATTCCGAGAAATTAATAAACTCAACGATATTTAAAATTAAAAACAAACTAAATGTACCAAATTCTCAAAATAATAATCCGTTAGGTGTTATTAACATTCCATATGTTCAAGGGATTTCAGAAAACATAAGACGAATAGCTAAACACTATAATATAAAAACAGTATTTTCTTCGGGAAATACGATAAGAAGTTTTGTAACTAAAACAAAACCAGACAATCCCTCAAATAATAAGGAATGTATTTACCAAATCCCGTGTGAGTGTGGTAAATCATATGTAGGTGAAACGAAACGCCCTCTTCAGGTTAGAGTAAATGAACATCTAAAAAGTACCCAATTAGGGGATATTGAAAAATCCGGTTTAGCAGATCACGCTTGGTCAAATGATCACAGGATTCAGTGGTCAGAAGCTAAAGTTTTACATAAGGAGTCGCATTGGCGAAAACGAAAGTTTATTGAAGCTGCGTATATAATGCAGAATAAAGAAGTTTTCAGTCAACCAAGCACGGACATACCAAACATATGGAAACCACTCCTTAAGGAAAACAGGCGTCTTAGGATTAAAAAAGGGGGCGGGCCGTCACACCTGACTGCACACCAAGTAGTATAAGTAGTAGCCTAGAGACTAGATTGTTTAGTTCACACTTGATAACGGTTAGAGATACTTACTAACCGAAACGTCGTGTTTTAAAATAAATAAAGACAATGGAAGTCCGAAATTTTATTTCTACACAATCATTGTCTACGAGTTTCAAACAAAGAAACAATATATGAATTTCATTATAACTATATGCTACCTACTTTTGCAAAAGCCTGTTCAATAACATATACAGATACTGATAGTTTAGTATATGAAATAAGAAACTGTAATATATATATGAAGCTATACGCCGTGATAGTTTTTTTGATACCTCAGATACCCAGAACACAATACATATGAATAAATAGGCAGCAAGAGTTCTGCAGAATTTCCCATGTAAATTCCCATAAGAAAACGCTAAGGTTCAAGTTACCGAAATTGGCCCAGTCAAGGTCACACGCAGATACATGTAGTCGAATTGTACGATATGTTTTTATGTGGTAGACATTAAAAAATCGAAGTTTTGGAAAGTAGGTAAAAAGAAAAATGGCGTATGACCAGGTTGTTGGTGGGCGGGGCATAAGAGCCCAATAGTATGATGTGTTTTTTTTGTGGTGGGTATCAAAAATTGGAGTTTCGAAAGTAGGTAAGGAAAAATGGAGTGTTATGATATCAGTATGTTGGTAGACGGGTAAAAGAGTATGTATTTTTTGTGTTAGGTAATAAGGAGGGGGGATGGGGCGGGATTCGGGTTTCAAATATTAAGAGGCGTGGTAGCAGGATGTGTGTCTTTTTCGTTGAGCGAGAAGTTGGGTGGTGATGTGTGTGTGTGTGTGTGTGTGTGTGTGTGTGTGTGTGTGTGTGTGTGTGTGTGTGTGTGTGTGTGTGTATGTCTTACAGAGCGAGAGATAGAGATGGTAGACGGGTAAAAGAGTATGTATTTTTTGTGTTAGGTAATAAGGAGGGGGGATGTGGGGATAGGGGTTTCAAATATTTTGGATTTTAATATTTTGATGGTTGGATCTGTTTTACAGCTCTTAAGAGCTGCTTAGAGCAATTTAGATAACCATTTAAATTTGTTCAAATAACTGTCTAAATGTTGTCTAGCCAAATTACCGAAGTGTTGGTTAAAAAGGCATTATTAGAGCTGTTTGTGATGTTTAACATGTGACCAATGTATGATATAATGAGTGATTTGGGTATTGTGTCACTTTATGTTATGTTACCGTCACGTTAGCGTCACGTTAGCGTCACGTTTGCGTCACGTTAGCGTCACATTAGCGTCACGTTAGCGTCACGTTAGTGTCACGTTAGCGTCTCGTTTGCGTCACGTTTGCGTCACGTTAGCGTCACGTTAGCGCCACGTTAGCGTCACGTTAGCGTCACATTAGCGTCACGGTAGCATCACGTTAGCGTCACGTTAGCGTCACGTTTGCGTCACGTTAGCGTCACGTTAGCGTCACGTTAGCGTCACGTTTGCGTCACGTTAGCGTCACGTAAGCGTCACGTTTGCGTCACGTTAGCATCACGTTAGCGTCACGTTTGCGTCACGTTTGCTTCACGTTTGCGTCACGTTAGCGTCACGTTTGCGTCACGATAGCGTTAAGTTTGCGTCACGTTTGCGTCACGTTAGCGTCACGTTAGCGTCACCTTAGCGTCACGTTAGCGTCACGTTAGCGTCACGTTAGCGTCACGTTAGCGTCACGTTAGCGTCACGTTAGCGTCACGTTTTTAGGAAGACAAAATTCGATCAAAAGGCTTTAGTCGAGAGGATATTAATAAATAAACACACACTAACCCAATATAAGTATTATAATGTATTACGTTTTTTTTTTAATATACACTTTTAGACATTTAATAAACAAGCAGTTGTTAAGATAAAAATAGCAATTCTCTATTCACCTTTATTAGAGGTTAGTTATGATACAAAAAATTGATCTTATTTAATTCTCTTTTTACCAATTTAAACTTTTATGACTTTTTACAATAGGAATCAAACAGATTATTGTCTTTTCACAATATTTATAAAAAAGGGTATCAGTACTAGCCACTTAAATAACTTAAAATGTAGACCAAATAAAAATAGTCTATTTTGTTAACGATATGTTTTAACTGGGGACTATTCAACAATTTGGATTTACAATATTTATTAACATTTTCTTAGTAATTTTAACCTTACCCAGCACTCTCTAAGATCACATCAAAGTCCGAGGATGCCCGAAAGTGAGCGAAGATTTACGTATACTAAATAGAGTAGGTACAAAAACTACGACGTGTGCTATATTAGGGTGTTAGTAGTATCATGAAAATATATATATATATATATATATATATATATATATATATATAGCGCCTATAATATTTGTAAAATTGCATGAACTGATGCAAATTATACTGTTTGTGTACAATTATTTAAATGAAGGGACAATCCAGTCAGAATACTTGCGTTTACTCATGTAAAATTAACTTATTATTTGATATCAAATTGACAAAAAATCTAAAGTATCTGTGTCTCTTTATAAAAGTGGTGAAAAGATGATATACTATACTATAGCGACACTCATATCTGATGCATTTCAGTCGCAGGATTCCTAAAACTATAAAAATTAAACTTACTGTAATGACTCACCCTGTATACTGCCATGCTAAAGCCGAAGTACGCGAAAATGGCATTCTGTAAAAAGAATTGAGATAAAAGTAAAGCCAAGTCCTCCAACACAACTTTCAAAATGAAAGGTTCTTACTAGTTTGGAAATATTTTTCTAAACTTGGCTATTACGGCTTTAAATGACTCTTAATCACAGTGCTAAATTGAACATAAAGAAGTTTGGCTGTAATAGCAAAGTTTGAAAAAAACATTTCCAAACTAGTAAGAACCTTTCATTTTGAAATTTGTATTGGAGAACTTGGCTTTACTTTTATCTCAATTCTTTTTACGGAATGCATTTTCGTGTACTTGGCTTATTTTTACATGAAATGTTTTTGTTATGATTTATTTATATTAAGGGTGATTCACATTTTAAGTTTTAACAGAATTTACCCTGAATTTTGTTGGGTTTATGGCAGTTTAACAAATGCAATCATACGAATACAAAAAGGTCCATCCAATATGCCTCAAAATGGTCAGTAATCTTAGAATTCTAGCTTGGAATGCCAATGGACTCTTGCAACATCAGCAAGACTTGCAAGTTATTCTAGACATAGAAAAAATTGACGTCGTGTCAGAAACGCATTTCACTAACTAGTCTCACGTTAAATTTAAGGGTTATAAAGTGTATCATACAACTCACCCTAGCAATACTGCACATGGGGGAAGTGCTGTAATTATTAAAGAAAATTATCACACTATGAGGAGATGGGATATAAAACCACAGAGATTCAAGCTACATTAGTAAGTGTAAAAACCAAAACATATACACTAGTCATAAGTGCTGTCTATATACCACCAAGGCACTTATTAAAGAAAAAACAATATCTTAATTTTCTCAGAAAATTAGGAAACCGTTTTATAATTGGAGGTGACTTTAATGCAAAAAATACCTACTGGGGATCTAGACTGACGAATTCTAAAGGAAAAGAACTTTTGCAAGCTATTAGTGAATATCAATGTGAGCCAATATCAACTGGTAAGCCCACATACTATCCAACAGATCCAGGAAAAATTCCAGATCTAATTGATTTTTTTATAGTAAAAAATATATCTTTAAGTTTTGTAGTAGTTTTGATTTACACTCAGATCATTCACCTATTATTCTAACTCTTAGTAAAAACATAATAAAGAAAGAAGCAAATATCACACTAGTTAATAAACTGACTGACTGGATTAGTTTTAAACAAAGTCCGTCAGAAAAAATAAACCTATCAGTATCAATGCAAAGATTTTAAAAGACCAATTATCCAAATTCCAACCATACGAAAATCTAACAACCAGTGGGCAAGGAGTAACAAAGAAAAAGCAGATATTTTTGCAAGTCATTTAGAAAAATCATTTCAGCCCCACGAAACACCGGACCAAAACTTTCATTTAAATGAACCCATCAAATCGAAGACCATATTAAGCTTACATAACCAAAAGAAATATTAACAGAAATCAAAAATATTAATTCGAAAAAAGCCCCAGGGTATGATCTCATTAACGGGGTAGTCATAAAACAACTCCCCAGAAAAGCTATCGTAAAACTATGCAATCTAATTAATGCGTCCTTTAGGCTTAGGTATGTACCTAAACTGTGGACAGTTGCAGAAGTTATCATGATCCTAAAACCGGGAAAACCACTCCATGTCATCTTACAGGCCAATATCTTTGCTGCCAATTATATCCAAGCTCTATGAGAAATTATTGCTTAAAAAAATAAAACTCATCATAGAAAGACAAGAAATTATTCCATCTCATCAATTTGGTTTTCGAGACAAGCATTCCACGATAGATCAAGTACATAGAATTACTAATATAATAGAAAAAGCACTAGAAGAGGGAAAAGTTTGTTCTGCAGTTTTTCTAGATGTAGCACAAGCATTTGACAAAGTGTGGCATGAAAGCCTTACTTTTAAACTAAAACGGTTTCTGCCAAAACAATATTCGGATATTTTGGAATCATATATATCTGATAGACATTTTAGAGTAAAACAGGAAGACTCATACTCAAATTTAAGAGAAATTCAAGCAGCGTGCCCCAGGCGTACTAGGCCCTTATCTATACTTATTATTCAATTGCGATATCCCAAAGCCAGAAAATTGTCACTTAGCAACATTTGCAGATGATACTGGGTTATTGACGGTATAAAAATCTATTGAAAAATGCATAGAAAAACTTCAGGATGCAGTCACTGAAGTTCACAGTTGGACCACAAAGTGACGAATAAAATTAAATGAAACCAAATCAATTCATGTTGATTTTACAAACAAAAATATAAATCACATACAAATAACAATTAACAACATTCCCGTGCCATATTCAAATCAGGCAAAATATCTCGGTATAACACTTGATGCCAAATTGCGCTGGAACGCACATGTTAAGAAAAAAAAACGTAGAACTTGAGATAAGGTATAGAAAACTGAACTGGCTAATTGGAAGGAAGTCCAATTTAACAATTCATAATAAGTTACTGCTTTATAGACAAATAACCAGTATAGACATATGGTATTCAACTATGGGGTTGTGCTAAAGAGAGTAACATTCTAGTTTTACAGAGATTTCAAAATAAAGTATTAAGAAACATTGTGAATGCACCATGGTACGTTCGAAATAGTGACCTTCATCGAGATCTAATAATCGAAACGGTAGCAGAGACTATAAAAAAGTACGCAAAAAGCCATGAAGATAGACTCCATCGGCATGTGAATGTGGAAGTAATTCAGCTTCTAGACAATACTATGCTAGTTCGAAGACTAAAAAGAGTGAAGCCGTTTATAATGCTATAAACAACACAATTGTGAGGTACAGACTAAACAAAGCGGGGAGAACTGTTGAGTGAACCCTAAGTTTAAATCTGACTTTTCTAGTAAATTAAGTTAAACAAAATTGCTAATTAGTCTTACTGACTGATTGTACACAATAAACACAGTGTGTTTGACAAATTAAAAAAAAAATGTTTCAATCCGCTAAAGAAAAAAGGTTTAGTGGTTCTTTAAAAAGACGCGACGTAAAGTTAATAAGTAGGTAGGTAGATAGGTTATAGCTTGCAAGCGAGTTATTTTTAGTATTTATATCGTCTAACGTCAATTAAACTTTTTATATTTATAGAAAATGTCTCTCTTTACTGATGTTGTGAGACACATTGCTGCCATATTGGGGCTTTTAAGACCGCACTATGATGAGTTAGTAGCCAAGGAAGGATTGCGTGAATGTACATGCGCAATAAAAAAGATGACTAAACAATTAAAAAAATCGGGCAATTTGGGGGAGAAGCAGCATATTATGGCTTGTCTACGGAATGTTAGAAGTCTCAGGAACCAGATTAAAATGACCCAAAAGAAGGGCACAGGTCTATTATCAAGGAAAAAAACTGCCTGGGATCGAGTCCGGTGGGACGATTTTTAATCTGTTTTTGCTTCTAGAATTCGCACGGCGGTCATTACAAACTTGTAGCATAAAGATCCAAAAACTTTTCTTATTGATTGTAAAGCAATTTTTATGAGACGTATCCTGAACGCTTTGAAAAAAAAATTAAACTGTACAAGTCAATGCAACATTTTACGGGGAATTCGAGGTGATAAAGGGTGATAGGGTACACAAAGAACATAAGTACTTCACCACATCAAACGCACCCACTTATAGAGATACCAACTTAAATGTCTGGTTTGACTCCAAAGTTTTAGCTCCAATTATGAAAGAACTTGAAGAATTCCAAGAGCGAGATAGTGATTGGGCATTAAAAAAGGAGTAAACGTAAATAAATATACGCCGCTGTTAGGCCCCTCATACATTGATTTACCTGCTGAGATTAAGAAAATGCATGCATGTATCAACGTCAAGAATAATGATGACGCCTGTTTTGCTTGGGCTGTTACGTCCGCTTCATATCCTGCAGGCAAAATAGATGCAGATTTAGTATCATCATTCCCCTACTATTCATCAGTTCTTAAATTAAAAGAAATACAGTTCCCGATGACTTTTAAGCAAATACCAAACTTCGAGCAACAGAATAATGTATCGGTAAATATCTATATTCTGCAGAAGAACAAAAATGTATTTAAAACATTTCCTACCTATCTGACGAAGAATAAGAGAGACCGCCATATTAATCTGTTAATGGTACAATATCGATACGATGACGTTGAGACTCCCGTGCGATACCACTATGTCTGGATCAAGAATTTATCTCGCCTCCTCTCCAGTCAACTCAGTAAAAAACACGGGCAAAATTTTTTTTGTGATTGTTGTCTCATTTACTGTAGAACAGAAGAGAAACTTGTATAACATATCGAAGATCAACAATCAAACTGCAATCAAAATGCCCGAACCAGGAAAAAATACACTGAAATTTACAAATTTTAAAAATAAGGAGAAAGTCCCGTTCGTAGTTTATGCTGATCTGGAGAGTGTGCTTAAACCCACAAATGATACCAAAAAACCTCAGAGAAACCAGCATCATATACCTGCAGCTGTTGGCTATTACCTCAAATGCAGCTATGACGACACTCTAAGTTTTTACCGTTCATACCGAGGTTTGGATTGCATGCAGTGGTTTGCTGATGAAATGAATAGTCTGGCAGAGGACTTGGCAACCGTCTTTTGGTGCCCTTTCGATATTAATATGACATGGATGCAGGAAGTTCAGCAACACAAAGCTACACTTTGCCATATATGTGAACAAAAATTCACTCCTGACGATAAGAAAGTTAGAGATCATAACCACCTGATCCCCAGTAACAACTATCGCGGTGCTGCTCATGAACATTAATTATAAAGACACTCATATTATACCCGTAGTCTTTCATAATCTAAGTGGCTACGATGCCCACTTTATAATAACAGATATTGCTACGAGAATAAAGGGGTCTATCGATTTGCTTCCGATTACAAAAGAGAAATATATAAGTTTTACAAAACGTATCGATGACTTTCCCATCCAATTCCGTTTTGTTGATAGTTTTCGTTTTATGGCTTCTTCACTGGAGAACCTAGCATCGTACTTGGAGGAATATCCAAGTCTAGAATCACAGTTCTCACATTTACCAAAAGAAAAGTTTAATCTGTTAACAAAAAAGGGAGTGATACCTTACGATTACCTCGACGCTTTCGATAAATTTGATAAAGTACGGTTGTAGAACGTTAGGCGAGTATGTCGAGCTTTATATGAAAACAGGTATATTGCTTTTGACAGATGTCTTTGAAAGGTTTCGGGAGAGCTGTCTTAAAACTTATAAACTTGATCCTGCTCACTATTTCACCTTACCAGGATATACATGGGATGCGATGATGAAGCATACTGGTATAGAGCTAGAGCTTCTTACTGATGCTGATATGTTCCTCTTCGTGGAAAGGGGTATTAGAGGCGGTCTAAGTCAAGTCTGCAATAAGAGGAAAGCTAGAGCTAACAACAAATACCTTCCAAGCTATGATCCTTTCATGCCCGAATCTTTTCTGATGTAATTTGATGTAAATAACCAGGTGCGTTTAATTTGTTTTAAATATTTGCTTATAATTCGTTTCAAAGTACTTCAAGTAAATTCGAAGTACTTCAAGAGACTAAATTTATATATTAAAACTTAGGTGAGCTTTATTTTAATCTTACATAAAAAAACTTCAACTAAGTACAATAAAATATTCTTGAAGGCCAATGTAAATATAGGTGAGACATAACTTTAATGCGCCGAAGACAAGTGGTAACCTCAGGGTTGCAACATGTCGGTTTTTTAAAAACTTGGCAGGGAAGTCCGGTATTTTAGCTAACTTGATAGGTACGTCTTAATTAATGGCCCAAAAAATCGTGATATTATGTACATACTTATCCAAAAATTAATGCCTATAGGCTTAATTATTTGCACGCACCTTCATCATTTCGTGGAACGTGAAATTCAATTTCATGGCTTTTGTATGTAAAATGAAGAGTTCAGAAAAAATTAATAAATGCAATTTAGGTATATTTATATTGGCATATTTAGTTTGAATCTTTTGTAAACATTTTTGATATGTTTTACATTTTTTACACCTTATTGAAAATTTTTTGAAGTTTTTGATATTTTTTGGCAAATTTTTTAATTTTTTTTTTAAATTTGACTTTTTAAAAAAATTTTAACATTATTAACATTTTTTTGATATTTTGAGCATTTTTCTAATTTTTTGACATATCTAAAGTACATCTATTGTAAAAGTAAAAGACTTGAGAAAATCAAGTACTTTTGTACTTGGAGTACTTTCATAATGTATTTGTGACAGCTCTGGTTTCAATCATCATTAATAATTTTTTTTTTCTTGCCGTAGGGTTGGGCGATGTCTCAATACCTTCCCTGTGGTGGTTTCCAATGGTGTGATACAAACATTGATGTCACCGCAATTTCTGAGGATGCTAGTGAGGGCTATATATTGGAAGTTGATTTGGATTATCCTAATGAACTACATGATCAACATAAAGATATACCATTCTGCCCGCAGCATATAAATCCTACGACTGGAAAGCCTCCAAAAATGTTAAAGAGCTTACGAAACTAATGGCAACACTTGAAGATAAGAAGAAGTATGTGATTCATTATAGAGCTCTAAAACAGGCAATTTCATATGGGTTGCTATTAAAGAATGGACATCGCGTTGTTAAATTTAATCAAGCTCCATGGCTGAAGAGCTATATCGATCTAAATACAGAGCTCCGTAAAAAGGCAGCAAATGAATTTGGGAAGAATTTATTTAAGTTGATGAATAATGCGGTCTTTGGTAAGTTGAAAAATATTAATTTTGATTTTATTTTTCCGTACACCTAAAGCGATATTTGTGTAAAAAAACATATTTAATAAGTCAAATTATGAAGTTGGGTAAAGCCTTGTATTAGAACATGAGCAATAAATTGAAATAGAAATAATTTTTAAAAAATTAGTCGGTTCATTCAGAGAATTTTTTAGAAAATACATGCTTTTTGGTATAAACTTTTATTAATGCCATATTAAACATAATGTTTTTTTATATTTTTTGTTAATAAAAACAAGTCTCTAGAGAGACACAATAATAAAATATTATTGTTATTTTTAATAAGTAAGAAAATTTAATTTTGTTAAAAATTATTAGGTTTTATACATTTTTGGAGGTTACTTTGATAGCCTGTATCTCCTCAACTCATAATTTTATCAGAAAAGGAATGCCACATTTTTTGAATCACAATTAGCTGAGTATTTATCTGGCTGCGACAGATTTTCTTTTTTGTAAAACCCTTTATCCCCCGCCACTCCTCTAACTTTAAAAAATCTTATATCTTAAAAAAAAACAGACGTGTGTTAATCCCCATGTTATATAAATTATTATAAAAACTCGGAAATAACCTCCTCTATCACCTGCTGCAACATGGCCCTAAGTTATATCTTAAACTAATCCTTTTTCGTTGTAGGTAAAACGATGAAGAACGTTAGGAAGCGTGTCAACGTCCGTTTGCTAACTGAATGGTGTGGACATTATGGTGCTGAGTCATATATAGCAAAGCCTGAATTCAAAAATTGTGTGATATTTAACGAAAAACCTGATCTAGTTGCGGTTGAGCTCAAGAAACTGCAAATTTGGTTAAATAAGCCGATCTATGTTGGACAGGCAATTTTAGATTTAGCAAAGACTACAATCTACGAATTTCATTATGGATATATAAAGCCAAATACTGAAAATTGTTCAGCGCACTACATGGACACAGACAGCCTCATTTATGAGTTCTTTCAAGATCCGTATGAAGCTATAAAGCGAGACTGCTATAAATACTTTGATACCTCTGATTACCCCAGTGATAATACTTTCAAAATTCCGCAAGTTAATAAAAAAGTCTTAGGAATGATAAAGGACGAAAATAACGGTGTTCCTATGACTGAGTATATAGGTCTTGGATCGAAATTATATGCTACCAAAGTTTTAAGGTCTGCAAATGATGTACTAAAGAAAAGAAGGAGATTACAGGAAGAAGGGTATGAACGACGAAGAAATTAATTCCATCATATTAAACCTGGGAATAACAAAAAAGGCGAAGGGAGTCAAATCCTCGGTTGTTGAAACGAACATTACCTTTGAAGATTATGTTGAATGTCTTGATAGTTTTAAGCATAAATCAATCTCGCAAAATCTTATTCGGTCAGAGAACCATCAGGTACACTCTATCACCCAGCTTAAAATTGCCCTTTCACCATATGATAATAAGAGGTATCTTGTTCCTGAGACGAACGAAACGTTGCTGTGGGGACATTATAGCATCCTAAGAAGTTCAGATTTTACCGCCGAAGCCATGGAAGAAAGCGATGGTGAACTACTTTACTGAAAATATTTTGCATCTTTTAACCACTTTTAAATAATTGTACACAAACAGTATAATTTTCTTCAGTTCAAGCAATTTTACAAATATTATAGTCGCTATAAATATATATATTTTCATGATACTTCTAACACCTAAATATAAAATAATATTATAAGTACTTTCGGACAGTTTTGGTTTTTTTGCGTCTATACATTTTGTTAAACCAAAGATGCCATACCATGTTTATTCAGTACATTTAGATAATTTATATAGCACACGTCGTAGTTTTTGTACCTACTCTATTTAGTATACGTAAATCTTCGCTCACTTTCGGGCATCCTCGGACTCTGATGTGATCTTAGAGAGTCCTGGGTAAGATTAAAATTACTAAGAAAATGTTAATAATTATTGTAAATCCAAATTGTTGAAAAAGTCCCCAATTAAAACATAACGTTAACAAAATAGACTATTTTTATTTAGTCTACATTTTAAGTTATTTAAGTGGCTAGTACTGATACCCTTTTTTTATAAATATTGTGAAAAGACAATAATCTGTTTAATTCCTTTTATAAAAAGTTATAAAAGTTTAAATTGGTAAAAAGAGAATTAAATAAGATCAAATTTTTGTATCATAACTAACCTCTAATGAAGGTGAAGGATAGAATATTGCTATTTTTATCTTAACAACTGCTTGTTTATTAAATGTCTAAAAGTGTATATTAAAAAAAACGTAATACATTATAATACTTATATTGGGTTAGTGTGTGTTTATTTATTAATATCCTTTCGACAAAAGCCTTTTGATCGACCTTTGTCTTCCTAAAAACGTGACGCTAACGTGACGCTAACGTGACGCAAACGTGACGCTAACGTGACGGTAACATAACATAAAGTGACACAATACCCATATCACTCATTATATCATACATTGGTCACATGTTAAACATTACAAACAGTTTTAATAAATAAGCAAGTATAAAAGGCAACTTCATAGGGGTATAGTCAACCACGGACACTGGTGTTTCGGAAAAAGGCATTTCCATCCTCAGCGTGGCTTGCCTGACACAAAGTAGAACAAACTGTCTACAAGATACAAGGTAAATCAAAAAGAATGGATCCGAAAACAATGAGTTAAGCAAGTATATGCCTTTTTACGAAACACCGGTGTCCGTGGTTGACTATATCCCTATGAAGTTGCCTTTTATACTTGTTTAACTCATTGTTTTCGGTTCCGGAACCGATACCGTGGAGACCGTGATAGCATGGTCTGGTTGAACTGTGACGATAAGTCTTTCTACCTTATAGACCGGCGCACGTTTTCGTCCCGCCATGGACTTAGTTTCCTTGGTTCGCTGTCGTTCACTCGTAGAATGAAAAATAGGGTTCACCTATTTTTCCATTCGTTTTGATTTAGCTTTAGTAATGCCTTTTTAACCAACACTTCGGTAATTTGGCTAGACAACACTTAGACAGTTATTTGAACAAATTTAAATGGTTATCTAAATTGCTCTAAGCAGCTATTAAGAGCCGTAAAACAGATCCAACTATCAAAATATTAAAATCCAAAATATTTGAAACTCCCAACCCCACATCCCCCCTCCTTATTACCTAACACAAAAAATACATACTCTTTTACCCGTCTACCATCTCTATCTCTCGCTCTGTAATACATACACACAAACACACACACACACACATCACCACCCAACTTCTCGCTCAACGAAAAAAACACACATCCTGATACCACGCCTCTTAATATTTGAAACCCCCATCCCGCCCCATCCCCCCTCCTTATTACCTAACACAAAAATACATAATCTTTTACCCGTCTACCAACATACTGATAACATAACACTCCATTTTTCCTTACCTACTTTCAAAACTCCAAGTTTTAATACCCACCACAAAAAAAAACACATCATACTATTGGGCTCTTGCGCCCCGCCCACCAACAACCTGATTATACGCCATTTTTCTTTTTACCTACTTTCCAAAACTCGATTTTTTAATGTCTATCACATAAAAACATATCGTACAATTTGTCTACATGTATCTGCGTGACCTTGACTGGGCCAATTTCGGCAACTTAAACCTTAGCGTTTTCTTATGGGAATTTACATGGGAAATTCTGCAGAACTCTTGCTGCCTATTTAGTCATATGATATGCCAAGGGTTAATAAAAAAGTTTTAGGTATGATGAAAGATGAGAACAACGGAAATATATGTAAAAATGTATGCTTTTATAGTTCTTATTTGTGAATCTACTAAAAGCATTAAAGGATGAACCATATGTCAGCCGAAAAAGTTACTAGAAAGGCAAAGGGTGTTAAGAGAGGTATCGTCGAATCAAAAATATTATTTGATGATTAGTGTTGCCTGCCCAAAATCTAATCAGATCAGAAAAACATAAGCTGTACTCAACAAAACAAATAAAAAAGTTCTTTTGATAATAAAATATCCATATCAAAAGATTCATATGAAACTCTTCCTTGGACAGTACTGCATTAAACACAATTAATACATTGTTAGTATTAAGTGCTACCTAGGTATATTCAGCTTTTTATTAGCAATATATTTAGCGTTTTGGTAAGACAATACGTTAAAATATAGTTTAACTTTGTGTTTTAGTAATAATAGGACTTTGTTAAATACTCTTTTTATACCATGAGTTGATTAATAGTATATTGAATAAAATATGAATTTTTAGGAGTAGGCTTTTTGCATTTGATAGTAGTAGGGTTAGGACTATAGGTAAAAGTGATTTTATACTTGTTGGTAATAGCAATTATGAGAGTTATATGAGACAATATAATTAATATCTAATACTTTCTGCAGCTAGAACTATGCTTTATGGTAACAGCATTACAAAAATAAGAGGAAAAACATCTCTTGTACGATATAAATAAATATGCACAGTATTATGTTTGTAATGTCATAATATAAATAATAATTCTGTAAAGAACTCTATAACAGCATATTTTTAATAAAATGTGAAACAAGGACTTATCTATCCTTATTTTTAAATATTATTCATAATAAAAACAAACAATGGATACTTAAAGACAAAGTAGAAAAAAAAATCTAATGAAATCATACAGCTGCTTATATAGCTAGGTCAAGATAATTCTTCTTACAACAATTATTCTTAACAAAGATAAAACCTGATAAAACTAAAATATTTATTTACGCATATAGAGAATAAGTGATGGGTTATATTTTCAAAAAATTGTGTGCGAGCACTTTAGTCAATTAAAAAAATATATCTTAGACAAATTACAGGTTTGGTTCAATCAACTATCACTAAAGCGAAAAATCTCGCAAATATTTAATTATGGATTAATATTAAACTAGATTTGATGATAATAGCAATCGAGGTATATCGAAACTTGCAAATAGCACAACTGAACTATCCTGTAAAAACGAATGGAAGGCACATCACAAAATATACATTCAAGATTCATTTGATAATCTACGAAATAAAATATATATAAACTATGCCATCAAAGGGTCGGGTAATAAAAAAGAGGGGGTCTATGCTCAGAATTACTGCCGCCGAAGCAATATACTATGACCAGTTCAAAAAAAGACCATGTTTTCGTCTTATGGGGATTTACATGGGAAAAATGAGCCAGGACCCTTATAGCATATCTCCTTCGGACTCACAACACAAACTTCGCAAGAGATTATTACATTATTATATTACTTTATTATACGCTTTAGTTCTCTTTTTTTATCAAATAAACTGCTTCTCTATGTCTTCTTCTCTTTTTAAATTAACTTCTTCAATAATCTAAGTCGGTGTTACTGGGCGTCGGTCTGTTGATTGCAAACTTCTCCTTCAAATTGAATCCTAACTCTCCTATGTGAGGTATTCTGACATTTGCAAGAGGGAGGCAAACTTTTCGTTCTAAATTCACAGCTACCTTTAAAAACTCTGGGGTTAGAATGAAAAGTTTTCCTGCCTTTTGCCAAGCGTGGCCTTACCTGTTTTAATACGCTCTCTGATTTGCGTGAATATTAAGAGACGCTTGCGGTCAGTTGACCAAGTTAAGCTGAACACCTATTTAACTTCCTAAAAGTAGGACAGAGGTGCAAATTTAAAAATATGTATATGAGCATGAGCAACACATTATTAAAGTGAGAAAAAGAGGGAATGAAACAATTTATATGAAAAAAATATGTTATGTTTACAACTAAATTTCAACCTCGAGCCTTTCCCTGCAAGAAAAAACTGCGCAAGCAAGGAATCCGCATCGGTAATGTGCAAATGTCCAGCAGATGCTCATTTAGGTCAGGATGTCTTTGGTATAATTTTATAAATTGGCCCTCTCGTTGATTTAGTCTTACCCAAACTAAATGCCAACCTATTTAAGGCGCGGCAAGATCATACTTAATGCGAACCACAATTGATCCAATCGTGGTGATAGGAGAGATTCATAGCCACTCATATCTAAATCATTATTCAAAATAAAATAAATAATTGTTTAATTGTCAACTTCACCCGTTTGACAATGTTGAATTTAATTTTGTTTTAGGTGGACTCAGTTTTACCAATCTACGACTGTAAGAAGTTTAGAAAAATTTCAATAATATTTTTGTCCATTTCGTTTTTAACAATAGCTTGTGTATTTTTATACGATATGTCGTACTATGCACTGCTGACCCAGAAGTCTAACTCGTTTTTTTTCCAAAATTTCGCAGCGTATTATCTTTTATACGCAATCATGATATCTCAAGAACTATTTTTGTGGCATTTGATTTACTTCATTCACATCAGGTATGTATCTAAATACTCTATAAATTATCGCTAAAAAAATGCATGCTTTTTAACGAGCAACATAACATAATGTAACATCTTTCTGTAAAGAAAGCGTTATTTAATATATATAGATGTTGATGCCCATTAAAGATTTCTGGTCTTGCCACAAAAACCTTCTGTTTTATGTATTATTTTTTTTAAAGATTAAACTGGATAGTTCTGGTGTAATTATTTTTAGTGTAGCTTATTTTATGTATTTCAATTTTTTTTTAAAAACTTCCATCGTAAAATATTAAATATCCAATATGACGGCCAATAAATGATAAAGAAATTATAAAAATAGTTTAGAGATAAGTAAAATTCAAAACAGGTGCAATCAGTAGCTATTGGGCCCATAAAACATAAGTAAAAGCCCCGATCCCTTTCATCTTAGGAATATTGTCAATATGGCGCCGCTATCTTGGTTCTTTAACTATTTTTTTCGCTATTAGCCTTTTATTAACAAAGTACTAATTTTTTGGGCAAATATGTAGAAATAAAATTTAAAGCCAATCAAAAGATCTATTAAACGAAATACTTTAAAACTGCCTAGGTACCACCCTTGGTATCCCCAATATAATCAAGATTTTAAGGTGTTTGGTCCAATTTTCTCAGAAACAAAGAAATTTGTAAAGTTTATATTACTTTTTTGTTGACCATAAAATTTCCCTTTAAACTATATTTCACTTTGAATAGAGTGTAGATAAAATTCCAGTGGTGTTCTTATACTGGAATCCTCTTTTAAAAATCACTTTTATATTATACATTTTCTGCAATTTTTGTTAAAAAAGAACAAAATTCTATTTTTAGTTACAATAACTTAAAAAAGCTATATTTCCAACAAACGACACAATGTATGAAAGTTATAATTATTCCAGTACAAATTTCAAAATGAAGGGTTTTACTAGTTTGGAATTTTTTTTTTTAACTTTGCTGCTACAGCCAAACTTCTTTATCTTTAATTTAGCACTGTGCCCAAAAGTCATTTGCAGCCGTAATAGCCAAGTTTACAAAAACATTTCCAAACTAGTAAGAACCTTGTATTGGAGAACTTGGCTATATCTTATCTCAATTCTCTTTGCGGAATACCATTTTCGCGAACTTGACTTTTTTTACACGAAATTTTTTGTTATGATTTCAATCCGTTTTTAAAGGATGTGGATAATATTTAAGTTTTAAAGTAGTAAAATATGCGGAATATTGTTCAAAACAAATTTTTTTCTCACGGTTTAACAAAGTTCCTATCAGCCTTCCAAAGCTCAGCTCTCTAGAATTTTTGGAGGTGGGCAATGTTACTTTTACATAACTTTACATTTATACGGGAGGGAAGCTATTTAAAATCTTGGTGTTTTTAAACTTTTTCTTATAGTTTTATCATAGTTCATATCAGTCTTCCAAAGCTCAGGTCTCTAGCGTTTCTGGGAGTGGGCTATGATACTTTTACATAACTTTACATTTATAGAGGAGGGAAGTAAATTAAAATTTAAATCAGTATTCTAAAGCTCAGGTCTCTAGCGTTTCTGAAAGTAGCAATGTTACTTTTAAATAATTTTACATATATAGGGGAGGGTGTAAATTAAAATTTTGGTGTTTTTTTTTTCTTTTAGTGTTATCATAGTTTCTATCAGTCTTCCAAAGCTCAGGACTCTAGCGGTTCTAGAAATGAGCAACGTTACTTTTACATAATTTTACAATTATAGGGGAGGAAAGTAAATTAAAATTGTTGTGATTTTAATTTTTTTCTATAGTTTTATCAAAGTTCCTATCAGTCTTCCAAAGCTCAGCTCTCTAGCGTTTCTGGAGGTGGGCAATGTTACTTTTACATTTATAGGGGAGGGAAGTAAATTAAAATTTTGGGGTTTTTCAATTTTCTTCTCTAGATTTATTATAGTTCCTACCGGCCTTACAAAGCTCAGCTCTCTAGCGTTTCTGGAAATTTGCAACGTTACTTTTACATAATTTTACATCTATCGAAGAAGGGATTAAATTAGAATTTTGGGTTTTTTTTTCACGGGTTTGGTCATAATATCATCAGTCAAATTTCAGATTTGTAGCATGTCTGAAAGGACAGTAGAATTTTGATCATCTATACATGAGTGAGTGACATTTCGTAACTACTTTACTACTTTATGGAAGTCCATGTCCATGAAGTCTCATTTCCAAGTAGAGTTTTAGATGGCTAAAATATTTAAAGTTTCCGCATACTTGGCAGGAGACTGCCGTGCCCCCAGATATAATTATTTTCCTTACGCAAATTGCAAAAAAACTAACAATAAAACGATTTTTTTATGATTTTTAAAAATAATTCATTCAGGGATGCCAATAAAATGTTATATGTAATAACGATCGATCAAATTATGTTATACAATGTCATTTTTTTTCTGTCTTATGGATAATAACTTTTTTCCTGGTTTTTAAGAAAATTGGGTAAAACCATAAAAATTTTATAGATTTTCGACGATTTCTGTAATTAAGGATGCCACTGGGCCGCTAAGGGTAAACATGTCCCTATTAAATTATATATCGCGTTACCAAGAGCACTTTAACGAACCTGTACTTCAAGGATCACTGTCGTCCGTCCATCAATCAGATAGTCTGATTGATGTTATAAACATTACAAATTAAAACATTAGATTTTATAGTTTTTATATCGTTTGTTCTTACAATACAAACATTTAAAAAAGCTGAAGATTTAGTCAAACTGTTGGAACAACAAAGCAAAATTTTTCAAGATTTGCTAAAAAAGTCATAAAATGCTAGAAAGAATAAACAATACTAAAGTTATTGTTAAATCATTAGCGTACAATATTAAAGAGTTTACGCCTGATCCAGACGATCAGGTTACGTCTGAATCTTAGTTTAAAAAAAAGGTATAAACATTTATTTTAAATTGATAGTGCTAGAGTTAATAATTATACGTTTGTTTTTTGGAAATTTAAATCCATATGCTCGCGATCGTTTTTTAAATTTTATTTTGCCTAAAATATAAAAGAAAACGATTTCAATGAGACCGTTCATATTTTTGGCAGAGCAAAAATCATTTTCAGCTCACGATACAAATTCTTCTTCACAAAGTCTTTACATAGCACCGATTCAGGTGATTTTGCAACATACGCCGGGATTAAAATCTCCTAAATATGTGCACATTACCACTGGTTTACTATAAAAAAAAACAACAACGACACGGACAATTTTTCTTTAAAAGATTTAGTAGATAAATACCAAAACATCCTTAGCCTAGAAGCAGATACTGCACTAGTTAGAAATAAGGCTGATCCTTCTATCCATGCTGTTTGCAAACAAAAAGAGTCGTCAGCATCCAAACCTAAAGAAAAACCAAGGCAGTGCGGCTCCCACCTTGACGCTCTTGGAAGGGCTTAAGTGTCCTTGTGAATCCGAGAACTGTACTGGAAGGACACCCATTGGTTTCGGAGGAAGGACTAAGGGGGTACCAAAAAAATAATACTTGGAAAGTAGCCAAAACAACCTAAAGTTTGCGGAGCAGGTGGTCGGATCCTCGGTCGGCGATGCGAATGAGCAAGCAGATTCCGCCCGACCGTTATATAACGCCCGCACTTAAAATATTGAAAAAAAAAGAAAGCCCCCGAAGGGGCGACGAATAGTAAAGACAGCATCGGCACAGATGAAGAAGACGACTTTTAGGATCTTCCAAAATGGAGGATCTAGCTAAAATGCGCTCCAAGTCTAAAATCCTATTTTAAACGATGATTGCCAAGCGGGATTTTAACATAGAAACTAATATTAAATTCCTTTATGAAATTCACAGTAAGTAAGAAACCCTTGTACAATAAATTCAATATAGTGGATTTAAAATGGCGAACCTTAGAAAACCGGAAAACATTTATTATGCCAAGCGGGTTTTTAACATAGAAACTAATATTAAATCCTCTATGAAATTCACAGTAAGTAAGAAACACTTGTACAATAAATTAAATATAGTGATTCAGAATGGCGTACCTTAGAAAACCGGAAAACATTTATTATTTTCACAAAGGCGCCCTAGATAAGGGCAAAGGAAAAATACGATAAATAAGAAACGATCTTCCACTGAGCTGCCAAGGCTAAAATAGATATTAGGAAAGGATGCCCTAGTGGTTTAAATGGAATTGACCTGTAAAATCCTATCACATATTAATTTGGATAAAACTTTTTGACCGCCACTGGCGAGAGCCTTTAAATTGGTAATAAAACTCAAACAGAGCCACTGGGAATATTTTTTTAATAAAATATATTGGAACTCGCGCAATGAATAAAAAAGATACATAATTTTTTGCTCCAAGTTTGAAAAGGCTGAGAAAACTTAGGTGCGGAAAGCAGTACGAAAATGTCTGCTATCTGAACTACTTGATCATTGAATCGCCGCTGCAGGCCAAACTTTGTACCAATTCACTTGGTTTTCATACCATTTTTGTGAAGTGATTTTCTCAAATTTTCCCCTAGTTTCAGTTGAAAAATATTTTGTGATGCATAGTGCAGGATTATCTAAATGTATGTAAGTACATATTGTTTCCTGTATCATTAGTCTATCTGTTTTTTTTTCACTTGTAAGAATCTATTGTTTATCCAATCGGCTAGTGTGGGATTTTCTTTGCCACAGGCTGCTGGATTACATAAGCTGATTGCTGCCAAAAGCTTGATACAAATTTAGAGATGTTTGCTATTGAAGATACTAAGAAATTCTAAAATTTCGTTTAGGAGTTACCCTTAATTTTAAGGTAAGAAATAAATATAAAAATTCAAATTTTTTGCAAAAAAAAAAATATATATCTTTAAAAATATTTTAATAACCTTAAATAAACCCAAAAGGGAAATAAATAAAAATAGAAAATAGATGGAACGCTTATAAAATAAAATTCACATTCTAAAAAAATACATAAATAAAACTAACTAATAAATTGGTGCTAATATGGAGAAATTAAGAAGGTTATTTTCTCTTTATAGGGTGCCAGATACGGGTCAAAGATACTGGTCAAAGATACTGGTCAAAGATACGGACCAGAAGTTGAGCAAAAGAGATCTTTAGTCAGGAGTTACATGTCGAAATATGTATGAGTGCTAAGGTGACCAATTTTCCTGTGACTGTTGCCAGAACGCGTTAGAGACACAGCCCTGTTGAACGTCATACAACTTTTAGCCTTCCGTCACGCAGGTTTTTATAAATATTGTTGTTGTACAAAATGCAACTATCTTTCGCCAATATTTTGGAGAGTAATTTTTGTTTAGGGGGTGATTTTGATACGAGAGCTTTTATTAACTATGCGCTGCGCCCTATAGGTAAAATTCATAAATTTTATTAACAGGCCGTTCGCTCGCTTCTAATAAGGAAATCGTGCTGAATAAAATGAGTCAAAATCTCCTCGGGATTTTTTTAATATAAGTTGTAATATAATTTTTTCATTGATTAAGAGAATGATTAGAATAAAATCTGATTTATATTGTAAATTCATCTTCGGGTTTTCTCAATAAAGTAAGTACCTACTTGTTGAAATAAAACTGTATTTTATTATGTTATAAAAACATTCAAATCTACCTGATTAGTAGTTATAAAAATCTTTAGGAGATATTTAGCAGACTTCTGTGTATTAATTATCACTGGACTATAACTATCCTGAGAACAAAATTACCATCTAACAAATTTATACATATCTGGATTTCCTAATTTTGCCAACTTTCGTAATGCTTAAGGTGAGTTTGTTAAACTAAACTTTTAAACCATTTGCTTTGAGAGGTTACTTTATTTAACTTTGCTAAGAAACCCACAGTGCTCTCTGACGAAAAGCTACCTTAGCTATGTTAGCTGTCTGAAAAACTTTACACATATTTATGGCGCCCAACGTGGGGCTTTCATACCAAACCTAGCTTGGCAGAGTGGGGAGAAGAACTACAAAATACAGTGAAACCTCCCATAATCGGACACTCACGGTTCCGTCGATTTTGTCCGCTTATTGGGGTGTCCGCTTAAGATAGGGAACTGCGAAATGTTGATATATATTTATTAATAATTTCCGCTGCTTGAGATTTTCCGATATTAAATTTTTCAGCGATCTTTTGTGCTGATAGATGTTCCTTCTCCGAGACGTTAACAACATCCGTTTTTCCAGATAAACTAAAAAGTTCTTATACTAGGCACCTTTTTAAAAAGACCTATTATTACCCAACTGAACAATAAAAATAAACACAGCAGTCCTGCCCAATTAAATAATGATGTAAATACGACAGAAGTATTTAGTCTCCGCATTAAAACGGAAAGAGGTAATACTACATAATATTTATGCCCATTCGCGTCCGGTTAAGGGAGGTTTCAGAATTTTTTAACCAAAAAAAATTGTCCGCGTCCGGTTATTAGAGTGTCCGGTTATAGGAGGGAATTTTACATGTGAAGACATAGGCAAAAGCTTGGTTCCAACAAATTTGTCCGCCAAAAGAGAGTGTCCGCTTAATAGAGGTGTCCGCAAGGAGAGATTGCACTGAGAGGTGTCCGCAAGGAGAGATTGCACTGTATATAATAATTTTTTTTAACTTTTTTTAAAATTTTTTTGGTCATTTTTGAAATTACTTTTTTTGAATAAACTGATTGTAGGCAATGAGCATTTTTTGTATAACTAGAGAACCACCTTAATTTAAAAAAAAACAGATATTATTCTTTTGAAAATTAATAAAAGTTTTTCCATACAGGTTTTACAATTAAGTTCTACTGCTTAAAATTGTGGCATACAGAAGAATAATGTGGCTTATAAAAATGTATGTATGTTTTTTTTTGGCGCTTGACAACAACATTTTATAAAAATCGATGGTGTTTTTTTTTGCAACACACACAAAAAAGAAAACTGGAGACGGTCATCAATAACACGGTGTTTTTATTTACCATTTAGAGGCGTATCATTTTATTTTAGGTGAGTATAAGAGTCAATGCATTATAGAGATTTAGCGTACGTTAATAGCCTGGCATTAGACAGATATTGCAAACATTTTTATACGGTATTAGGTTGACCCGTGTCCGGCAAAATTTGATTATATTGAGTTTGAGCTTGTATGATTTAGGTAGTTTTTTTGAAAGCTCAATTTTTTCTTTTTGAAAGCATTAAATTACCAGGTGGGCCAGAAAAAACCGGACAATTTTTTTTCATTATACCTTTTGAAATATGCCATCGATTTTAATGGGACAAATTGCCCTTGACAGAGAATTAATCATAGTTTTGACTAGCTATATTTTTTTCTCCTACATCTTAAAATCCAAGGTGGCTGATGAAATTAAATTATACCATTCAAAGATGCTCGTTTATTTTTGTGTTGCGAACATGTTTTAATTATTTTTTTAAACTAGTACAGAAGCTGCACTCTTGCCACGCACAACGAGGTACGAAGAATCAGCAAAATAGGGTCGGTGGTTCTAACCAAAATATTTTTGTTTTAACCATTGTTTTGCATTTCAATTTATTTCCATATAAATTGATTACTACTAAACCGATTTTGAGGAAATAAAAAATATGAGAGTGAGAATTGTTTGCTTTTTAAAGATCATGATCAAAATTTATCGATATCTTAAAATTTAAGATGGCGGACAGAATTATACTTGATTCTTCAAAATGGCGTGTTTATTCTTATTTTGCAAAAATATTTTAGTTTTTCTTTTTATTTATAGAAAAACACTACTGTCCTCGCGCATAAAGAGGTATTAATTAATAAAATCGGTGTAGTGGTTCTCACAAAATCGGATTTTGTTTTACCCATTGTTTTCTAAATTATACGATTGCATTGCCAATCCTGTCTGCATTCATTTCGTTATAAATTAATTATTACTGAACGCCATGGTGCAAACTTTAAGGATCAATCAGTTTGCGCCATGATGTTTTTTTTTTCACTAAAATCGGCTTAGTAATAATAAATTTATAAAGAACTAAATGCAGACAGGATTGGGAATGCAATCGTATTATTTTGTTATAATATTTTTTTTAAATAATATAACTTTTTGTATATTATTGATGTTGTTTTAATATACCTCAAATTTACCTCGGCTAGGAAGAGCTATTTAGGGTCGTGAGGTTCCTTTAAGAAAAATATTGTCAATTTTCTATTTTTGAAATGATAATAAACCTCTATTTACTTTGACACAATTAACAACAATGGTGACAGATTTTTCTTACTATCACCATGTTAGCAATGTATCAATGCAGGAACGAAATAAAAGATCAGGATTACTTTTTGTTTACAGCCCTCAACATTTATTTTGTTTCAGAAAGAAAAACAAAAAAAACAAATGATCAAATATAAACAAGAAAAAAAAATATTAATTTTTTGTTGAAACTCAGTTTCTTAAAAAGGTAGTAAAAAAAATGATATTAATAAAATTATAGATTTTACTGTTTAAATACAGCTTAAAAGAGAGATACTTCCTTTTTAGAACCTTGTTTCTTTGGATGTACCATAGTGAAAAAAAATATTTACATATGTTGTAATAGTTTTGTCGAGAATTGAGGTTAGAAAAAAAAACATAAAAACAAAATAATCTTAACCCAGGAAATGTTATATTCAGTATACTTGAAGTAATCTTTAAAATACAACTATGGTTTTAATCAATTTCCATGGATAAAAACAAAAAAAAACTTTATTTTCTGATCAGATCCATCAAAACACCCTATATAAATATTCCAAAGTTTCATCAAAATACTGTACAGTAATTCTGTAGAATTACCAAATAAAACTTTAGTCTATTCACACCAAATTATTTATCTTTTCTGGACGCAAATCATCACCTAAGCTTATAAAAAAAACAAAAATGTGTATTTTGGTTATAAAAAAAACTATATGTAAAAAAACAGCTATCGGCAATAGCTATGTTAAAATTTAGCTGTATTAACCTGTCTAACTCTATTTCAACCAAAGGTGCTATTGATAACCATAACCTTAAATTTAACCGTATAGTCATGTCGTAGTGACTATTGTTAATTGGTACCAAGCTATCCAAAAAAGAAATGAGCGAGATGCAGGATTAATCACTAGCTTAAAATCATAATCTGGATTCTAGAAATCCCATGTAGGCACAACATTGTGAACCCATTATAAATAAACTATAAACAAAATACCATAAAGCCAATATAAAAATATTTTGTCGAACATAGTTTGCACCATAAAACAAAAAAAATATGAAACTAATCAAAATTTTTTATGAAAAAAATTAAGTAGTCTAAATAGAGAGATAATTGTCTGTTAAAGACATAAAGAAAAATTGTAACATTTCCTCGGCAAAATTTTTTTTATATAAAAATATATATATATATATATATATATATATATATATATATATATATATATATATATATATATTATGTTATAACAAAATGTAACATTTACCTAATTAAAAATAAAAATCTGGTATATGCAATTGAATTTCATATTACCATTGATTAAAATTAGAGCAAAGTTCTAATTTATCCTATAAAAAAAATTTCAAGCCATGCTTGATGAACAAAAAAATTTTTTTAAGGCTTTGTTATAACATAATTAAAATATCTTGTTTCTGGACAAAATCTCGAACAAAAGAGAGCCATTTTTGTCCAATTCCTCTCAATTCCCTAAACTGCATAGCAATCACTGACCAATCAGATTCCCTAAAACCCCAAAATCTTCATTCTCCAGAAAATCAATAACACAAATAAGTATTCATTAATAAGACTAAAACTGACTGAATAGTTTTGAGTCACTTTATTTAAATTACAAAAAACTTATGTTTACTGTTTTATAGGCAAATAAATCTGTAAACAATCCTAGAGTCTTCGCAAAACAGAGGTCTTTAGGCTAAAATACAACACGGCCAATTACGCAACGTCTGTCGTACAAGCTGAACAACCAGAAAATTCTTTCTATCTCTGTTTCACCCCAATGACAAAAAAGGGATAGACAACTCACTCGATCCTATTCCAAAACTGAAACGAATTTAACATGAACCTCTCCCAGCAGTTAGATCGCAGCATAAAATCAATAATTCCGAGCTTAACCAGACTACGGTTAGGTAGCGTGCAAGTCACCGGTTTATTTTCAAAATATTCTAATTAAACTTTCTCACGTAAGATGTCGCTAGAGGTTATTTTTAAAAGCAAAATTAATTCACTTAGCAAAAACGCGTTACGGAACAAATGTAATTTTATTCGTAACACACGCCCTATAGTCGGTTAAAAAAAAAATTAATTAATTTATTTTTTTTTCTGTCAGTATTTTCAACAAAAAACTATCAAATTCCAAAAATTATAAAAGAAATATGCTTGGTCAGGAACTATCTCAAAAACATTAAGTGATATACAATTTTACTTAAATAATAAAAAAAATTATATGGGCGCCAGCACATACTTAAACCGATGTGCAAGTTTTACAATATGAAACTCACTTTTATATATAAAAAAACTTAAAACTAAGTAATACAGCAATATTTTGTAAGGACATTGTACTTCCATTTACAATAATATTACCTAGTGGGATTCAAATTACAAAATTTTGAAGTCACCACTAATGTCATAATCACATGAAAAATTTTGACAGGATCAAATTAGTAGAGTACTGTTGAATTGACATTATAAACACACTCTTGGGCAGCGACTCGCATGACAGTAGCCAAAACTCCTATAGTGAAGGCTCGCCTAAGCTACCTTCGAGACTATCTCAACCCCCCATCACCAAGCTTAAACCCAAAAGTTTACTAATTTAAAAGTTGTGAGTATATTGTCAATCCACACCCACTAAACCAAAAAGCCGTAAAAGTTACCAAAAGGAATTTAGAATTTATTTAAATTGCCCCCCTTTAATATACAGCATTGTCTCCCAAAAAGATGGAAAAACACTAAAACACCCCAGCAATGAAACACAGTCTACAGATCACTTTGGTTTGCTTAGTTCTCAAAGTAAGGTACAGAAAATTCAAGATGAAATAAATTACTTTAAGAGTATACTATTACTTTTTCGATAAAATTTGAACAAGCAGACTAAAATTGCATAGTTTAATATAGCAATCAAAAAATCTCGTGTAGTAGCCCTCAAAGTAATCTGCAAGACTGCCCACACCAACCAGAAATGCAAAAACACTCCCCAACAATCCGGCGTATTAATATTAACAATTAAATTATTGAGTTATTACTCAATTTAAATCGACACATCCTGGTATGTAAAAAAAAAATAAAAACTTAGTTTCTGTAAGAAAAATTAATCTGATGTCAAAAATATAGAAGTTGAAAAAGAAATCTAATGTGTTACCAGAAATATATGAAAAACTTTAAATGGAAGACTCAAATCAATTGATAAAAATGCTCCATTGCTACGTTTTTTCAATAAAAAAAAATTGAATGCTAGAAAAATAATCTTAAAATACTTATTTTTTTTTTGAAATATAAAAAATATAAAAAATGAATGAAATTTTTTTAAATATTATTATCTGTAAATTATATTTATTTAAATAAAAGTATGCACTCCTATATTGTCTACAGCAAAACAATTTGTTTTCTGTAGATCACACCTCATTTAAATAAACATGCACTCCTTAATGTTTACAGCAGGACGAGAATTTTTTTCTTTTAAAAAATTGAAACAAAGAAAGGAGAGAAAAAAAAAGTTGCCTTCTGAAGGTCAGATTAAAATATGGTCCCTTAGCCTTCAGCTAGACAAGAAAAAAACTATATCTGCAAAATCTGTGCAAATCGTGGGTAATAACACATGCGGTCCCAAGTTTAAGCCAGATCACAAAATACAGTATTTTTTTTATATAAAAAATTACAAAAGTTAAGTGAAAAAATTTAGTTAAAAAAATCTCAAAAGTTAATACATTAAAAATAATTAAAAGTTAAAAGTAATTTCAAGAAAAAAAAAACGCTTCGAATTATTTAGGCACAGAATTTTACTAAATATTCGAGCTATATGTCATGTCCTTTCGTCATTGTCATGTCTGTCTGTCCGTCTGTCATGTCTCCCACCACTCAACCTTCAGTAACTGACTGGAATAAAGATAGAAAGTCCAGTTCAGGTACCACCAAAAATTTAAAACTTAAAAAAAAATAGTTACATAAAATACTACAAAAACAGTTAGACAAAGTTAGGGTAAAAAAAATATGTGAACATTAGTCAGAGATATCACTTTCTGGTTCTGTCCAATCATCAGAATCCAGCTCCTGTGTAACATCAGGTTTTATATCAGATACATGATAATTACCCAAATCACTGCCATTCTTGTCTTTCAGGCCATAAACTAATTTTGAACGTTTTCTAATAATTACACAAGAAATAAACTCAGGTGCAAGTTTGCCAACAAAATTATTTCCTGCATTAGAGAGAACATAGTTTTTCTTGTGGGAGTTCTTGTACTGTGTCTGGATTATGAACTTTCTTAGAGATTTCTAACTTACTGGTCGGATTTTCTGAAATAAGACCATAATAATCACCACTGACAGGAATGTTTCGAGCAAAGTTTAAAAATGAGGGAGAAAATTCAGTAATATCATGTTTTGCCAATCGAATTGCCTGTGCAATCTCATAGATCTTTTCGCACCAAGACTTATGATTCTCATGGATACACTCTCTTATAGCAGTTACAATACTTCTGTTTACTCTCTCTGTATGATTTATCTGAGGGTGATATACCGCATTATAAAAAATCTTCTAAACTCTATATTTTGCCATAAAGTCTTTAAAAACCTTTACAATAAACTGGCTTCCATTATCGCAACAGAAAATTTGGCACACACCATATACAAGAAAGATTTGATTTTCTATAAATTTTAATAATAGACTGAGATGTTCCTTTAGTGAGAGGATGAACTATAGGGTATTTAGTAAACCAATCTAATACAACAAGAAGATACTGATAACAGCCTTTACTACGAGGATAAGGTCCCAATAAATCAGCGGAAATCATTTGAAATTGAAAGTTTATGTTTCTATACTCCCCCATAAGACCTGCCAGTGATAAGTGACCAGGTTTACATGAAGCACAGATTTTACATTTTCTTATATACTTATAAACACTTTGGCGCATATTGGGCCAATAATAGAGTTCAGATATTTTCGATAAAGTTTTAGAGATGCCAAAATGTGCTGAAGTAGATTCATTATGGTATTTATTCAAAAGTTCTTTTCTATGTGCAGTAGGAACAACTACTTTCCAGTTTGAGATATTACCATCAAAACTATACTTAGCAAGAATATGTTTATACAAAATATTATTTTCAACCTTAAAAGCAGGATACTTATCAGGATCTGATTGCACATTCTTTATCATATTTTTATACCAATTATCCAATGTTAAAAAAGTTAAATTTAAGTCAGCTACATCCTCTAAACTTCTAGACAGAGCATCAGGCACAGTATTACATGCACCTTTTCTGTGAACAATATCAAAAGAATGTTGAGATTTGAGAAAACTATTATTTTACTGTCAACATTCCCTGTAGGTTCAACCTCCCTAATCTTCAGCTCATATTCTACCTCACTAGCATGTAAAGCATTCACAATAAAAGCCATTGTCAACAATATTCAAGATCAAGATAAATAATGAAATTATATTATCAAATTAAATTCAGAAAAATAGATATGAAACAATCTTCAAATATATAAAAAAAAATATTTTAAGTCAAATTCAGTTAGGTAGGTAAACAATGTTCAAATTAAAAAGATTTTAAAGTTTCCAAACCTTTTCCTCCAAACCCAAGAAGTCAACACACCAAAAAAAAATTGACAAAATTTCCCTAAATTCTTGATTTTTCTATCAAAAAGAACGTTGGGGCGCTACTTTGTTATATTATTTTTTTTATATAATATAACTTTTTGTATATTATTGATGTTGTTTTAATATACTTCAAATTTACCTCGGCTAGGAAGAGCTATTTAGGGTCGTGAGGTTCCATTAAGAAAAATATTGTCAATTTTTTATTTTTGAAATGATAATAAACCTCTATTTACTTTGACACAATTAAAAACAATGGTGACAGATTTTTCTTACTATCACCATGTTACCAATGTATCAATGCAGGAACGAAATAAAAGATCAGGATTACTTTTTGTTTACAACCGTCAACATTTATTTTGTTTCAGAAAGAAAAACAAAACAAACAAATGATCAAATATAAACAAGAAAAAAAATATATTAATTTTTTGTTAAAACTCAGTTTCTTAAAAAGGCAGTAAAAAAATGATATTAATAAAATTATAGATTTTACTGTTCAAATATAGCTTAAAAAAGAGATACTTCCTTTTTAGAACCTTGTTTCTTTGGATGTAAAATAGTGAAAAAAAAAATATTTACATATGTTGTAATAGTTTTGTCGAGAATTGAGGTTAGAAAAAAAATAACATAAAAACAAAACAATCTTAACCCAGGAAATGTTAGATTCAGTATTCCTAAAGTAATCTTTAAAATACAACTATGGTTTCAATCATTTTTCATGGATAAAAACAAAAAAAACTTTATTTTCTGATCAGGTCCATCAAAACACCCTATATAAATATTCCAAAGTTTCATCAAAATTTGTACATACTGTACAGTAATTCTGTAGAATTACCAAATAAAACTTTAGTCTATTCACACCAAATTATTTATCTTTTCTGGACGCAAATCATCACCTAAGTTTATAAAAAAAACAAAAATGTGTATTTTGGTTATAAAAAAAATTATATGTAAAAAAAACAGCTATCGGCAATAGCTATGTTATAATTTAACTGTATTAACCTGTCTTAGTCTATTTCAACCAAAGCTGCTATTGATAACTATAACCTTAAATTTAACCATATGGTCATGTCGTAGTGACTATTGTTAATTGGTACCAAGCTATCCAAAAAAGAAATGAGCGAGATGCAGGAATAATTACTAGCTTAAAATCATAATCTGGATTCTAGAAATCCCATGTAGGCACAACATTGTGAACCCATTATAAATAAACTATAACCAAAATACCATATAGCCAATATAAAAATATTTTGTCGAACATAGTTTGAACCATAAAACAAAAAAAATATGAAACTAATCAAAATTTTTTATAAAAAAAATTAAGTAGTCTAAATAGAGAGGTAATTGTCTGTTAAAGACATAAAGAAAAATTGTAACATTTCCTCGGCAAAGAAAATTTTTTATAAATATATATATATATATATATATATATATATATATATATATATATATGTTATATGAAAATATTCTGCCTACACTTAGAAGAAACCAGAACCTTCTATGAAACTCGAGAACCTTCCAGATAAGAAGCTTATTCTGCTGACTTGCGTTTCCCATGAAATAAACAACACGTGCATTCAAGCCGAATCAACACTTTATTTCTCAGAACCTTTCAAGATAAGAAGACCATTCTGCTGACTTGCGTCTCTCACGGAATAAACAACACGTGCATTCCTGCCGAATTGCACTTTAGTTTAAGTCTAGAATATTAAGGAATTATTCCATTGCTTAATCAGCACATTTTCTTTATATAAACTCAAATCATTGTAATGTTAAGTCATTCTCTTTAGAATCGTTCTTAAGTACACGTTCAATTATAACGTTTAAGTCCTATATTGTATTTAATCAAAATAAAGTTTTTTAAAAAGTTAAAAGTAAACTTTAAAGTATAACATTTGGCGCAGTCGTACGGATAGTTTAACACACGCGAAAACACGAGTATTCTAATTCGCGAGTGGTGAAGCTCCAGCTCTTTAAGCTATCAAGAATCTACAGCAACCAAGAAGTTACATAGGCAACCAAGAAGCTAGACAGCAACGAACCAAGCGTCCTCGCAACCAACGGATACGGAAGGAACACCTAGTGAAGCCCCTGGTAGCCGAACACGTGGAGACAAATGGTCCAGCTAAAGCTTTTGTGAGTAAGACAATTGAATCATCACGTTTTATTTTTATTTTTTTCAAATAAGTTGATATTTTGAAAAATCTGTTCGATTTTCTAAGCCTGACTTTTACAATTTTGAATTTTTAAGAAAATTTTTTTTCAATTTAAAAGAAGTCAGAAATAAAATTTAGTTTAAGAAACAAAATCTAAAAATTTAATTTAAGTTTTAAAATACGAGAAATCAAAAACCATCAAAAATGACTGAACCTCGTAATAACCAACCAGCAAACGTACCAGCAAACCAACCTATAGTTGAGGTTGAACCTTATCGTTTATCGGAAATTTTCTCAATAATCCCTGAATACGATGGAGATCAAATATTTTTAGGAACTTTTATCAATGCTTGCGATTGTGCTTATAACATGGCCGTCGGAGATCAACGCGATTTATTGGTCATACACATTAAAAATAAATTAAAAGGAAAAGCCGCACAATTAGTAAACTCTCGAAATCCTCTTTCTTGGATTCAAATTAAACAATTATTAACAACATACTATGGAGATACGCGAGACCTTTCTTCATTAATTCAAGATCTACAAAGACTCAAACAACAAACAAACGAATCACCTTTAATGTTTTTCAATAGATTACAAGTCATGAATTCAAAAATGCACGCTTGTATTCAAAAATCAAATTTAAATATGCTTCAAAAAGATGCACAAATCCAAATTATAGATTCTATGGCATTAAATACGCTTTTAACAGGATTAGAATCGCGCATAGGTCATATTGTCCGTGCTAGCAATCCTAAAGATTTACTTGAAGCACAAGTAAGAATAAGACGCGAACTACAACTTTCATATTTTGAAACACAAAAAACTCCAAACCGACCCAATGTTTCAAATAATCCTATACAAAATAGACAAAATAATTTTCAATCGCGAAGAACAGCTTCTCAACCACAAAAATGTTTTAAATGTAATCGTTTAGGTCATCACGGAAGTGAATGCCATACTTTTGTACAGAGACCCCCGGTCTACACAAATCAAAATCAACAATTTAACCAAAATTTTCAAAGACCCAATTTTGCCCAAAATCAAAATCAACAATCTAACCAAAATTTTCAAAGACCCAATTTTGCCCAAAATCAACCAAGCACCTCTAGAAATTTTGTACCCCAAAACCAACAAAATAATTTTAGACCATCAGTAATTCAAAGAAATCCAAATTACAATTCCCCACAACATAGAGCACATGTAGTGAACTATTCTGATGAATATTTTAATAATTTTGACAACTACGATCTTTATGATCCAAATTTTGAAAATTTTAACAATTTTAATAACTATGAACCTTATGATCCAAATTTTGAAAATTTTCAGTATGAAAATCAGTTTCATTACGAAAATGAAATCTCACAAGAATTTTCGAATAATTTTGAAGAACAATATTTAAATGACATAAGTCAATACAATTTTAATCAACCCGGAATATATCAAAATTTTGAAAATCAAAATCAAATTTTGCCACTAGAAACCCAAAATTTTCAAATTACTTCCAATCAAAACCATCCACCCCAATCGATTCAAGAAACAGATACCCAATTAGAACAAACTACTACGAAAATCCAACACATGTCAATCGATCAAACCTCAGAACAAACATTCGTGTAAATACCAATCTACATAATTTAAACTCAAAAAATCTTTTTTATATTAATGACGCAACAAATAAATTTAAACTTTTAATTGACACCGGCGCAGGAATTTCAGTATTTAAAGAAAAAACAGTCGAAAATTATAATAATCGATTTGCAGAAAATGTAATAGTACAAGGAATAACCGATGAAAAAATTCCAATCACTCAATCAGTTTTAATCCCTTTCGCTAAAGACAATCCACTAAAAGTCTATATTTGTAATTTAGACATAGAATTTGACGGAATATTAGGACTCGAATTTCTTGAACATTACCAGTGCGTAATTGACTTAAATTCGATGCACTATGCACCAATTTTAAAACAATACCTTTAATTCAACTAACAGAAAAAACTTTCGAACAAAATCCCGAAATTATTCAAAATCAAATAATAAATCAAAACATACCACCAATACCTAAACCAAGATTAATTCAAAATCAAAAAACGCCACCAATACCAAAACCGCGAATAAACATAAATAAAAATAATTTTCTAAATCAAATATCTCTAGAACCGCGAACCGAACAAGTTTTCAAATTAAAATCTAATTTAAAAAACACAGATGCAATTTTAATTAGTCAAGAAATAGAAAAAGTAAGATTACCAAACGCCCTAGTTCACATTAACGAAAATGGTGAATTTTATACGTCAGTAATAAATCCCAATGCTATTCCTAAAACAATAAATTTTAACAACTTGTCTTTCGAACCCATACCAAGTGTTCACGATATTTTAAATTTTAATACCAATGAAGACGAACTCATTGACAGAATCGATCTTATTAAAAATCAATTAAGACTAGAACATCTAAATTACGAAGAAAAAGAACTAATTTCAAATCTTTGTTTTGAATTTTCTGATATTTTCTATATCGAAGGAGATCAATTAACCTTCACTAATGAAATCAAACATACAATTGAAACCAACAATGCTCATCCAATTTTTACTAAATCATATCGGTACCCTCAAATACACAAAGAGGAAGTAAAAACACAAATTAATAAAATGCTCGATCAAAAAATAATCCGACCATCAATTTCCCCGTGGTCATCACCTGTTTGGGTAGTCCCAAAAAAACTTGACGCCTCTAACAAACAAAAATGGAGAGTAGTAATCGATTATAGAAAACTGAATGAAGTAACAGTTGACGATAAATATCCACTTCCAAATATTTCAGATTTATTAGATCAGTTAGGTAAATGTCAATATTTTACAACACTTGATTTAGCATCCGGTTTTCACCAAATTGAAATTGATCAAAAAGATATTCAAAAAACAGCCTTTTCTGTCGAAAATGGACACTACGAATTTGTTCGTATGCCATTTGGTTTAAAAAATGCACCCTCCACATTTCATCGTGTGATGGATAACATTTTATTAGGCATCCTAAATGAACGTTGTTTAGTTTATATGGACGACATTATTGTTTATTCACCAACAATTCACGAACACATTTCACGTCTTTCCGAAGTTTTCCAAAGATTACGAAAATCAAATTTAAAAATTCAACCTGACAAATGCGAGTTTTTACGAAAAGAAGTAGCATACCTCGGACATTTAATTACCGAAAATGGAGTAAAACCAAACCCTGATAAAGTAAAATGTATACAAAACTTTCCAGAATTAAAAAATCCTCGTGACGTAAAATCATTTCTCGGACTTGCTGGATATTATCGAAGATTCATACCGAACTTCGCGAAAATCTCAAAACCCTTAACAAAACTTCTTCAAAAAGATACAAAATTTATTTTTTCTAAAGAATGTAAAGAAGCTTTCGAAACACTCAAAAATGCATTAATTTCTGATCCAATATTAATCTATCCAAATTTCGAAGAACCCTTCATTTTAACTACAGACGCGAGCGCATTTGCGATAGGAGCCGTACTTTCACAAGGTCCAATTGGTAAAGACCTTCCGATAGCTTTTGCATCGAGAACCCTTTGTAGTGCAGAAACTAAATACTCCACTATTGAAAGAGAACTATTAGCAATAGTATGGTCCGTAAAACACTTTCGACCTTACCTTTTTGGTAGAAAATTCACTATAGTCACAGATCACAGACCTCTAACCTGGCTACTTTCAATTAAAGACCCCGGTAGCAGATTAGCACGTTGGCGATTAAAATTAGAAGAATATAGTTTTAAAATCATTCATAAACCCGGTAAAATCAATAAAAATGCAGACGCTTTATCGCGAATAAAAATCAATCATTTCAAAGACTGTATAGACTTTAAATCAAACATTAAAATTTTTGCAAACAACGAAAATAACGATCAAGAACCAATTTTTAACGAAGAAGATGATCAAAAAATAACAGATGAATTTAACAGATTTGTTGAACTTTACAAGACGCGATCCCTAATTGATTATTCTAAAATCGAAACTTCGAATGATCAATTATTAGATAAATCAAATAAATTAATAGTAACCTTTTTCCGACAAAATAAAATGGAAGATTTACATTTCAAAATCATTGACGATATTTTTGAAGAAGAATTCCACCTTGAAGAATTAAAAATTAATATTGTTTCTAGCAAAACAGTTAAAGATCGTAAATATTTTATTATAGCTCTACCATTCGATAATGATGATTGTTCACAACACTTATTTTATTGCCTTTTTAAAGACCAAAATAAATTTGAAATTAACAAAACATACTGCATCGAAAACAATCTAGATTTACCAACTTTAGAGATGCTATCTTACATCTTTTCTGATAAAGATATAAAATTAAAAATTTGCCAAAATATAATAACAACCCCCGACGAAGATGAAATCCCAATAATTTTAGAAAATTATCACTTAGGAAAAAGCAACCTACACCGTGGAATAAATGAAACAGTTAGACGCATTAGAGAAAAATATAATTGGCGTGGTTTAACAAAAAATGTAGAAGATTTCATAAAAAAATGTGAAACTTGTCAAAAAGTAAAAATTGTTCGTAAAAATCTAAGCAGACCCTTCGTTGTAACAGAAACACCACGTACCCCTTTTGAACGAATCAATATCGATATTTTCGAATACCCCACTAGAAATTACGCATTAACAGTACGGGATGAATTAACAAAATTTACACAAGCTTACGCAATGAGTGATAAAAAAGCCAGTACAGTAGTTAGTACTATTTTACTATTTTTCCAACATTTCGGTGTACCCTTACGAATACATTGCGACTATGGCAAAGAATTTGATAATGCCCTTTTAAAAGATTTATGTACCCTATACGATGTTAAGTTAACATTTTCTAGCGTAGCACATCCCCAGTCAAACGGTTCACTAGAACGATTTCACGCAACCCTTTGCGAAATGATCAGAATCAATAAACAAGAAAACCCTGAAGATCATTGTTTTAGCGTTCTTCCATACGCGGTAATTTGCTATAATAATACAAAAAACAAAACACACGGATTTACCCCTTACGAACTCGTTTTCGGACATACATCAAGTAGACCCCCCGAAAAACTTTATAATCAAGAACAATTGATATCTAAATATGTACGCGATTTAAATAATAGAATGGACTATTTTTACAAATTAGCTAGAAATAGAACTGATCAATCGAAACAAAAATCGAAAGAACGATTCGACGAACACGTACGAAAGAATCTCCCTGAATTTAATATAGGAGACAAAGTTTGGCTTAAAGAATCACAAATCAAATCCAAATCAGAAAATTTATTTAATGGTCCTTTTGAAATTTTAGAAATACACCGTAATTCTGCAACACTTAAAAATCCACAAACAAATCAATTAACCAAAGTTAATTTTGATAGGTTAAAACCGTGCTTTGAATAAAATAAAAATCTTTTATTTTAGATTAATGGGAATAATCTCAATCGTTTCCAGTCAATATTCAATATTACCAATAAATAATACACTAGGACTATTTTATCATGAAGAATCCCTTATCAGAATTTCTAATAATGAATGGACACTTGTTGTTTACAAAGATCTTTTACCCTTTAAGAAAGCAATTGAGCATAACGACAAAATTTTAGATACCTTTATGGATCATTTTTCAATCAATAATAATCAAATTGCAAATTTCAAATCGCAAATTAAAACGCATGTTAGCCTTTTAAAACAAATTTCTAATTACGTTAATATTAAATACGAAGAACTTATCTCGGATACAAAAGAAAAATCATATAGGCAAAAACGTGGAATATTTAATGGCATCGGAACTATTTGGAAATCTATTACAGGAAATTTAGATGCATCAGACGGAGAATACTTTAATGATTGTATTAATAAAGTATCGACTGATGAGAAAAATATTGAAAGATTATTGCAAAAACAAATTTCAGTAACAACCTCTGTTATTAAAAGTTTTAATACGACTTTACAAAAATTACAAATTGATGAAGAAACGTTTAATCATGATATTAAATTAATTCAATATTTAGTCACTTCGATTTCTGATAACGCTGCCTATGCAGAAGCACAAATAAAAGCATTAGATTTATGCGAATCGCTTATGGAAAGTTACACCTTTATTAAAGATTCATTAAATGACGCGTTAAACGCAGTAACTTTTGCACGTTTAAAAATATTGCATGGTTCAATAATAAAACCATCGGATTTGGTAGATTCATTGAAAAAGATTTCTCATTCATTACAAAAAAATAATTTGCCTTTACCAATATCAATCTCAACGGTAGCCCAATACATTAATTTAATTGAACTTAGTGCTTTTCAAACTGAATCAAAAATAGTATTTGTTCTTAAAATACCTCTTATAGACCCTTCGACTTATACTTTATACAGACTTTACCCAATACCAATATTAGATAATCGAACAGGTCTTCACCATACTATATCAACAATTAATAAATTTATTGCGCGTGACGATGATTCAATGTTTTTCGTCACCTTCCACAACGTGGACCACTGTAAGATCATCGAAAGAAGAACGAAGCTCTGTTCCAAAGTACTTCCGTATCCCATCGACAGTGATGCTATTTGTGAAGCTCAACTATTGAAGCAACAAACTCAGCTGCCGAAAACATGTCAAACAACCATTTTCTATGCACAAGGCTACAATGTTCAACCACTTGAAGAAAATCAATGGCTAGTTACTATGTCAGAACCAGTACCTACCAATATCAAATGCAAGAATCAAGAAATCATTACGAAATTAATTGAAACCAATAGTATAGTTCGTTTCAAATCATTATGCAATGCTTTTATTGGAAGTACGAGAATTCATTCTGAAACCATACTTCAAGAAAGTACCTTCGAAGAAATAAATTCACCAATAATCAATATTCCATATACTTGTTGTAAAGATATGCCTGCAATCCCCAAAATTCAAGGCCTAAAACCATTAAAGTTAAGCAAAATAAACGTCGAAGATCTGAATATTGCACAACATAATCTTAACCAATATTCAGAAGAATTAGATAAAATGATCAATCAACCATTCATTCAAAAACACATTGATTGGTTTACTATCATTACAATAACATTGATAGTACTACTAGTAATTCTTTACATTATTAACAAATGTCGAAGACGCCGAAGAACAAGAAATGGTAATAATACCAATAACGATAATGATAATGGTAATGACTTTCCACCATTTCCAAAACCTAATCTACAAAGAATTAGGAATTTATCGAATATCTTACCAAAAAGAAGGCCAAGCATACACATCGAAGATCAAATCGAAGAAGAAATCGAACCCAATGCAAAATTAATGATCAATCAATCATCTTAATAAAAGTTGCCGTATAACGCCAACTTTTTCAAAAAGAGGGGAGCTGTTATATGAAAATATTCTGCCTACACTTAGAAGAAACCAGAACCTTCTATGAAACCCGAGAACCTTCCAGATAAGAAGCTTATTCTGCTGACATGCGTTTCCCATGAAATAAACAACACGTGCATTCAAGCCGAATCAACACTTTATTTCTCAGAACCTTTCAAGATAAGAAGACCATTCTGCTGACTTGCGTCTCTCACGGAATAAACAACACGTGCATTCCTGCCGAATTGCACTTTAGTTTAAGAATTATTCCATTGCTTAATCAGCACATTTTCTTTATATAAACTCAAATCATTGTAATGTTAAGTCATTCTCTTTAGAATCGTTCTTAAGTACACGTTCAATTATAACGTTTAAGTCCTATATTGTATTTAATCAAAATAAAGTTTTTTAAAAAGTTAAAAGTAAACTTTAAAGTATAACATATATATATTTATGTTATAACAAAATGTAACATTTACTTAATTAATAATAAAAATCTGGTATATGCAATTGAATTTCATGTTACCATTGATTAGAATTAGAGCAAAGTTCTAATTTATCCTATAAAAAAAAAATTCAAGCCATGCTTAATGAACAAAAAAAAATTTTAAGGTTATGTTATAACATAATTAAAATACCTTGTTTCTCGACAAAATCTCGAACAAAAGAGAGCCATTTTTGTCCAATTCCTCTCAATTCCCCAAACTGCATAGCAATCACTGACCAATCAGTTTCTCTAAAACCCCAAAATCTTCATTCTCCAGAAAATCAATAACACAAATCCGTATTCATTAATAAGACTAAAACTGACTGAATAATTTTGAGTCACTTTATTTAAATTACAAAAAACTTATGTCTACTCTTTTATAGGCAAATAAATCTGTAAACAATCCTAGAGTCTTCGCAAAACAAAGGTCTTTAGGCTAAAATACAACACGGCCAATTACGCAACGTCTGTCGTACTAGGTAAACAACCAGAAAATTCTTTCTATTCTTGTTTCACCCCAATGACAAAAAAGGAACAGACAACTCACTCAATCCTATTCCAAAACTGAAACGAATTCAACAGCAGTTAGATCGCTGCATAAAATCAATAATCTCGAGCTTAACCAGACTACGGATAGGTAGCGTGCAAGTCACCGGTTTATGTTCAAAATATTCTAATTAAACTCTTTCACGTAAGATGTCGCTAGAGGTTATTTTTTAAAAGCAAATATTAATTCACTTAGCAAAAACGCGTTACGAAAAAAATTTAATTTTATTCGTAACAATTTTTAAAACAAAGGTTAAAACAAAATCAGATTTTGTGAGAACCACCTAACCGATTTTATTACGTTGTACCTTGTTAAGCGGGAAAAAAGTAGTGCTTTTCTATAGATTAAAAAGAACTGAAACAAATTTAAAAATAAAAATAAACACGCTATTTTGAAGAATCAAGTATGATTCTGTCCGCCATTCTAAATTTTTAAATGGCGATAAATTTTGATCGTGATCTTTAAAAAGCAATCAATTCTCACCAGGATGCTATTTATTTCATCCAAATCGATTCAGTAGTAATGCTTTTATAACGAAATAAGTGCAGACATGACTGGCAATGCAAACTCATAATGTTCAAAACAATGGTTGAAACAAAAATATTTATTTTTAGAACCATCGAACCGATTTTGCTAATTCGCACCTTGGCGTGGCAGAAGTACAGCTTTTTTAGTAGTTTAAATAAATAATTAAAACATGTTCCCAACACAAGAATAAACGAGCATCTTTGAAGGGTACAATTTAATTTCGTCCGTTATCTTGGATTTTCGGATGACGGACAAAAAAGTATATTTAGTCAAAACTCTGATTAATTCTCTGTCAAGTGCAGTTTGTCCCATTAAAATTGATGGTATAGTTCAAAAGTTATAATGAAAAAAAATTGTCCGGTTTTTTTTGGCCCACCCGGTATAGCTTGGAGATTGTTCAAATTTATTGGCATAGGTTCGTTAAAACATTTAATTTTAAAACTTAAATTTTGTAAATGCGGCTTTTACGAAGAAGGTTTAGTAACACCGAACTTTTTATTATCTAGGAATTTCGATCGCTATTTTGATACCCCAAAGATTTATTTACAATTGCATAAATATTTTTTTATCATTTTCCTTTGAGAACTAGCGAGCAACTGCTACTGAGAGATTTAGAAACTTTTATTTTCTGTGACAAAAAATCACTAAATTGACACCACACAAAAATAAAAAATTTTAACTTTGGTTTTCCTTATTAATTTTTTTTTGGTGGCAAAAACTTTATACTTTTTTTTTCTGCAAATATTTTTCTCTAAATTGACATCCCTTAAAATATTTTTTTATTTTATTCCTTTAAAATCTTTTATATTTTTAAAATTAAATATTTCATATATTTTAATTTATTTTAAAAATGGATTAAGTAATTAAAACTGCTTGACCGAAGCGGGGTTAGGTTACGAATTACTAATAAGAGATGTTGGTATAGCTAGACCCCCCGATAAGCGAAAAGTACTTGCGCATCAAAATTGTAGCGTGTCAATTTTTCAAATGTGACACGCTACAATTTTTTATCACATTAATAAAATTTATCAGATAAATGTTAATGATCTTTCAACTTTTTCAACTTTTTAATCTTTTTCTATAGCGTTTTGAGTTTAAAGATCACTGCTTAATAACGGAGCTCATAGCTTTTGCTTAATATATAATTTTAGCTCGTTTAAATTAAATAAAACAACCTAATTTAGTAAGAAAACTCAGGAAATGTATTAAAGTTACAAAAAATAATAATATATAATGCTCTACTAATAAAGTAAGTTACAACACTCTAAATTCATTCCAATGGAATAGGCATCTTTCTTGGTTTATTTTAATCTCTTTGGACTTCCAGGGAGGTCTTGATTTGTAGGTTCTTACCTAAAAACAGTTTAATTACTTTTATATCTGATTGAATTATTTTTATGTCTAGAAAGGTTGACACTATCTTTCTTTTACCTTATTATTGTAAGAATGCACTACTGTCTTACCTTTTGTCATCTATGATGAGATGACACTTTTGCTACGGTATTTCTTATAACTCTTGGAGTTGGGTATAATTATTCTGCTTCCTTTAGGGCCTTCTGCGTGCCTAAAATGCAATAATTTGACCATTAGTTTTAAGATACGTTAAGTTTTGTATATAAGTTTTCTTCTCTGTATCCGTCTATCATTTTTGTTAGTTTGTTAATTTTTTTTTTTTATACTTTCTCGGCCTAAGAGACTGTCCAAGGAATAGATTTTGTCCTTTTGTGGAGTGCAGGGACCAATGAACGAGAACTTTCTAAAACTTTCCTAGAATTTTGCAACTTGGTTCATACCGAGCTTACATAATATCCTTAAGTTTGGCTGCAGGTCATAATTGGCCAATTCTAGGACTTGATAGCTCTCTCAGGTGCGTAAATTTTTTGTATGTAGTTTTTTTCCGGGGATTTGCCTTCATGGATACCTGGCTTGCTATGGCGGCACAGACGTTACTAGAGGGACAAGGTTCATTCCTCCCGTCTGTAACCTTCTTTCTTCTGAACCCTATGTGATACGGGGCCAATCACATAGTCCGGTCCTATCGTTCACATTTTTGTTTTGTTTGTTTATATGTTTTATGTGTTAGGTTAAGCTTAATTTAGTAAGTTTTCTATACCCTACTTAGTAATTCTCTCTACACTTATTTGGCTATTTTGACCAACATAATGGTCTACTTTGTTTATTTGTTTATCTATGGTTTTCCATCATTTTGTTACTTATATATGACTTCTTTTATTTCATCTAGGATCTATTTAGTTGTGCAATGTCTAGGAGAAGGTATTTACCTAAAAATAGATATGAATTAGTGCGGTCTAGGACAACTGGGTGCCGCCAACTCGGCGCCGCCAACTGGGCGCCGCCAACTCGGCGCCGCCAACTGGGCGCCGGGCAAAGGAGAAGGTATTTACCTAAAAATAGATATGAATTAGTGCGGCCTAGGACAACTGGGCGCCGCCAACTGGGCGCCGCCAACTCGACGCCGCCAATTGGGCGCCGGGCCAACTCGGCGCCGGTCTAAATTTTTTTTTTTGATAAAATGTGCAGATGGAAAATAAAATATATTATTTATATAAAAACATCTTTAAAAAATCCTTTACGCAATTTTTTACAAGCTTTTATTTAGCTTCCAGTTTCCAGCAGTTTGGGGAATTGACAGAACATCTGTCTATCTATCAAATCTTGTGAAGCGTTTTTGACACACTTCCCGTTATCCGATTTGGATAAAATTTGGTATCCACATAGTGGTCCGATGATAATACAACAATAAGAAAAAAATATCCTCCCACCCCTACCCCCACCCCATTTCATAGAAAAATGAGTTTTTGACACACTTCCCATTATCCGATATGGATGAAATTTGGTATAGGTACATATAGTGGAACCTTATTATTGTAAAAATGCACTTCTGTCTTACCTTTTGTCATCTATGATGAGATGATACTTTTGCTACGTTATTTCTTTCTATCTCTTGGAGTTGGTTGTAATTATTCTGCTTCCTTTAGGGACTTCTGCGTACCTAAAATGCAATAATTTGATCATTAGTTTTAAGATACGTTAAGTTTTGTATATAAGTTTTTTTCTCTCTATCCGTCTATCATTTTTGTTAGTTTGTTAATTTTTAGCCTGAGAGACTGTCCATAGAATAGATTTTGTCCTTTTGTGGAAGGAAGGGACCAATAAACGAGAACTTTCTAAAACTTTCCTAGAATTTTGCAACTTTGGTTCATACCGAGCTTACATAATATCCTTAATTTTGGCTGCAGGTGCGTAAATTCTTTTTATATAGTTTTTTTCCGGGGATTTTCCTTCATGGATATCTGGCTTGTTATGGCGGCACAGACGTTACTAGAGGGACAAGATTCATTCCTCCCGTCTGTAACCTTCTTTCTTCTGAACCCTATGTGATACGGGGCCAACCACATAGTCCTGTCCTATCTTTCAATTTCACATTTTTGTTTTGTTTGTTTATATGTTTTATGTATTAGGTTAAGCTTAATTTAGTAACTTTTCTATACCCTACTTAGTAATTCTCTCTACACTTACCTTCCATTCATTTCTGTAGTGCATTCAGTTCCCTTATTTGGCTATTTTGGCCAATATAATGGTCTACTTTGTTTATATGTTTATCTGTGGTTTTCCATCATTTTGTTTACTTTTATATGACTTCTTTTATTTCATCTAGGATCTATTTAGTTGTGCAATGTCTAGGAGAAGGTATTTACCTAAAAATAGATATGAATTAGTGATATTACATCTATTTTTACCTAGTAATAAACACCCTACATTTGAGTGGTTTTTCCACGTTCTTTCTGTTTGATCCTTGCTTCACCAATAATGTGGGATGTTCGTGACTGTCTCCACTTCATTATGCAACACAAAAACAGCAACAATTTTCTCGATTGATTTGTTAAACTTTGAAAAATCATCTTTGTTGCCATAGTACAAAAATTTACCATCTACGTATTTTTCTATGATTTTTGTGCGGTTATGGTAAACGTCAGAACAGTGCAGTGTTGCCGGGTGTAATTAAAAGTAGTCGTATTAGGATTTGCCTGTCTTCTTTTTCCTTCTCTATCTTTTTATTAGGTGTACTTTTCTCTCTATTGGATAGGTAATTCCGTAACTAGAAAACCTAGTTATGTGTTAAGTTTTAGATGTATTTATAATATTTTAGTTTGACTTTTCATTTTACGTTCTATTAGTTGGTTTTTACGTAAAAGTGATTGCGATTTTAATCAATTGCCTTGAGTAGAGAAATTTTGACCTGCACATTTCAACAACAAATAACCTCGCAAAGTAACGTATTGTCAGTGGTCTATGTGACAGGTTGCACTGCAGTCAATTGTTCCACGAAACTCACTCTTCTGTTATTCGAGTAAAATGTTCCATTGGTTAGAGAGAGAGGAGAGGCCAAGGAATTTTTCTGGTTTAGTTCATTGTTCAAATGAACACAAAACGTGGGACTAGATCACTAATTTCCGGCGACGACATTTCACTTTCACTTTTAAAGTCCGAGGTGTGGGGGTCGCCATTTTGGTGAATAATAATTTTTTTTCTTCCAAAAGGGATCTAAAATTATTATTCCATTTATCGAAGTGCTATTTATTTGATTGCATTTAGTGATGGAATTATTTGGTTTGGCACTGAGATATTCTCCTGAGGAGGATTTATTGGCACCGACTCCTCCTGCCCTTGTCTTGTTACCATGGACATCTAGGCAAACCTTGACAGTGACGCTCGTAACTTCATAAGAGGTAACTAACTAATTTTATTACTTTTCTTTATATATATATTTTATTAATATGTACTTTGTATCTAGTTATCTGTATATTTTTCTTATTTTTAATTTACTAGAAGGATGGTCCTAGGGACTTGATTCTTGGTAATTCGTTCTGTATTTCTGGTAATTTTTCCGTGGACCTGGTAGTTTCCCTAGATTATCAGCGTGCGTTCCTTGTAATTTTACCGTATTTCCGGCTCCATGCCTGGTATTTTTACTAGATTACCAGTGCTTGCTGCTGGTATTTTTGCCAATCACCAGAGACATTTTATGATAATTTGATCAATTTCTATTAAATATAAATCTGGTAATTATTAGACTTTTGATGAACTTGATATTGTGTGGTATTATTTTATAACTTTATGCCATATTAAGAAAGGCTTTTTGCCTTGCAGGGTACGTTGTACGGGCCAGCCAGTTCTTCGAACGGGTCAACCATTTCTTAGTACATGCCAGACACTATTTAGTACGGGTCAGACACAATTTCTTAGTACGGGACAATCGTTTTCTTTGAGGATTCAAGCAATTTGGACGGTTCAACATTGTCCTTAGACAGGTTCATGGATCAACCCATGAATTTCTCATCATATATACTGCTACCCCTTGTTTCTGAGGTGGCCTACCTGAACTGTGATTGGACAGGTTTGATGGTTACCTGGAGTAAGAAAATTACCTGATTACTGTCAATTTATTTATTTACGTTACCTTACCTTCATTTGATTTATTTACTTACCTTACCTTACCTTCATTTGATAAATAACTTCGGTTATGCTTACGTTTATCTTACCTTTATTAGTAGTTTACTTCTGTTTACTCGATTGTAGATATTTACCTTACCTTCATTTAGTAGTTTACTTCGGTTTACTCGATTGTAGATATATTAGTATTGAATAACTTTGGTTATGTACCTTCCTTGTTAATAATTAACTTTGGTTAATTTTAGTTATATCTTGCATTCATATATTACTTCGGCTTTAGTGAATGAACTTCGGTTAAGGCAAGAGTAACTTTCCTGTGATTACTTACGTAATACCTTCATTCCCTTGTTTATTTTATTAGGTTATGTTACCTAATTGGATATATTTTCTGTCTTAATTATTAATATTAATTTGGGTTATTAATTACCTATTTAATTTGTATTTATGCGGTCCTGGGTCATGCGCAGATAAAAAAAATAAGATCTTATTTTATTCAGTCACCTCGCCTCCGATAAGGACACTAGTTACTAATCAGGTAATGCTATCTTTTGGTATAAATATTTTGATATTGTCATATTGCTGTGTGCACTAAGGTTCTCAGTTGATCGAGAGATTGGAGAAGGCTTGCTACTTCCTGACGTCCATTATTCGAGATCATCTGATTATTTTATAATTAAATTAATTTGATTAATTTATTATTTTGCTTTAACCCACCCCAAAGCTCCGGATCTCTGAGCATACGAGCACATCCTTTGCACGCGTCAGCAGCCTTAATGCAAGATACAGCAAAATGATTTATTAGATTATTTTACAATATTTAATATAATATTAAATATTTTTAATTTCTTAACTATCTTCGTAATGCATTAAAAGCGCGTCGCAGTCTTTTAGCTAAGGAAAAAATTTAACCAGGCAAATGTGTTGTACCAGATGCATATAAATATACATTTTCTACTGAAAAAGAAGCAATTAATTTTAAGATTGTGAAGGAACCTATAAAGATTCGATTTTTGTCAAACTTTTGTCGCGTATTGCTCACGTGAGCCAAAGGCTCAAACCATTAAAAGCTACAGGTACTGATACAGAAGATGAAACTGTTGAGGCTACAAATTTTAAAAAGGAAACGAACGCTAATTATCTTAAAATGGAGAATGATTTGATGGAAAAATCAACCAAAGGAAATCAGAGACCGACATCCCCTCTCTTTCCAACTTTTCAAACTCCAGTAATTAATGTTGCACCTTCGGTTATTTCTTGTAATTCTAAAAATATTCCTATTTCTAAATGGGGTATAAAATTTAACGGAGATCCGAGAAATCTTTATTCATTTTCAGAACGCGTTAGTGAGTTGGCAGCTTCTCGAAAAGTCAGTAATGACGAACTTTTTCAATCTACAGTTGAGTTTTTTATAAATACGAACGCATTCGCTTGGTATAGGAGAATTAAAGGTACACTTAAAAATTGGGTTTCATTGGTAGAGCAATTAAAAAAAGATTTTTTGTTGTCAAAAAATGATGAGGTTGTCTGGACAGAGATTTGGGCAGGAAAGCAAAAATCAAACGAGTCTGTTTACATTTTTTGCGGTCATTTAGAAGTTTTATTTAACAGATTATCTCAGCCTCCTCATGAAAGCATAAAAGTAAAACATGTTCGTAAAAATTTGGCTATGCTAGTCGTCTTGCTATCTTAGATTTTAATACAGTCGATGAACTGATTGATAGTTTTAGGAAAATTGACGAATCAAATATTTTACAGTACGATTTCCATATTTCTCTGTATGGTAACGAGAAAACTGATTGCAATTTTAAATCTAGAAATTTCAAATATAAAAAAGAAAATCAACAGAAACAATTTAAAAAACATAATGATTTTTCTAAACATAAAAATACTAGAAATTTTAATTTTCAAAGAGAAAGACATAAACCTTTAAATAGAAATAATAATGACCTTGAACATTCTGAAGGGCTTCCGCAAAGGCACCGAAAACCAGTATTTTGTTTTAACTGCGGCCAGTTAAATCTTGTTTTTTCTGAGTGCAAATTAAAGAGAAAATGTGCCGCTCCAGATCGTCGAGTTAGCAATTGTCCAACTTGTTTAAAAAACCAAACAAGTAGGTGCATTTTAGTGGTTTCTGCACTGGTAAGAATTTCGACTTTTCGGTAACCAAATCTGTAAATAAACGCACAGCACCTTCTCGCGTGGCATTTGCGCTGACCGATCGAATTTGGTATTCACGTTGGTAAACGCGGCCTTGGGATGGAACTCGCTAAGCTTCCTTCAAATTCTTGCTTTTTGTTCATGTTTTTGGACATTTGTGGCATACATTAGAGATTTTTTTTACCCCAGTTAGTTATTTTTGTTATTTGTTGATGACAACATCGAAAAAAAAGTGATGGTTAGAAATGGTTTTAATGAGAGATGTTGGGCTAGCGGTGTTTCACCATGATTGTAATGACCACTACACTCCTAGGGTATAATAATAAAGGTTATATAGACGTAAACCATAAATTTCCATAATATTCTAACAAATAAAATAAAGTTTTAAAAGAAGATTTAGTTAAAAATCCTCAATAATTTTAGAAGTTTTAATTTTTTAAAGTTTTGGCACGACCACCACCACTTCAGTGTTCCAACTGAATACACTCGCTTATACTAGGATGTTTCCAATTAGGCTCAAATGCTCGGTTACTTACTCTACAGGGTACCTTTACATATAGAAGTGTAGAAAACCTGCCTATATACAATTTTTAATTATTCATTTATCTTTACCACTTAAATAGATTCGCAAACTTCTTAAAAACCTTCATTTCTACCTTGAAGAATAAGGAAGATAGCTATTTTGGTACCTTATTCTACTTAAAGTATAGGCCTCCTTTAACTACTATAATTACAAAATTGACGAAAAAAATTTATAACTGTGTGCATAATACTTTTTAATAGGTATGAATTTTTTTAAAATGCCAAGTGATTTCCAAAAACAGATCCCAATTGGTAGGTGTTTTTAAAAACGGTTACCGGTTTAAAAAAATGCTCAGCGCAATCGTACATGAATATCATTTTTGCACTTGTGGTCAGGGGCTTAGTGAATTTGACGAGATAAAACGGTGAGCGTCTTAAAAACGCTATGCGTTTTTCATTACGAGAATACCTGGCCAGATTTGGAATCACATTTAACAGGAGGAGGTCCGTTTAAAATTAAAAGAGGCAAATCTTACCATTAACTTTGGAGTCCTTCAAGACAGAAGTCAAGTTTCTTGGCTTTATTATTGGCTCAAACTCTCTCAGAACTGTATCCTGAGAAAGTTTCCTGTATTATTAACTACCCCAGGCCTCGAACTACCACGGAGATTAAACGTTGGATAGGTCTTTGTTCTTGGTACCGTCGTTTTGTTAAAGATTTTGCTTCTCTAATGGCTCCAATCAACGATCTTTTAAAAGTAAAAAATAAAAATCAGCCGATTACTTGGTCTGACGCGGCAGAGGAGTCGGTTGTCAAGGTCAAGCAGCTGTTGGTATCCGCTCCAGTCTTAGCATAGCCAAACTATAGTGAGATGTTTACGCTACAGTGTGATGCATCAAATGTAGGTCTAGGTGGTGTTCTAACACAGATTTTAGATGGCGAGGAGAATGTAATCGCTTATGCCGGCAGAAGTTTGTCCACAACGGAGAGAAATCATTCCACTGTTGAAAAGGAGTGTTTGGTAGTAATTTTTGCGCTAGAACATTTTCGTTGCTATATTGAATGTGCTAGTAAATTCACGGTAATTACAGACTGCTATTCGTTATTGTGGTTAAATAATAAGAAAAATCCAAGTGGTAAGTTGGCCCGATGGGCTGTTAAGTTGAGAGAACCCAATTTTGAGTTGGTACACAGAAAAGGTACGTTGAATGTGGTACCTGATGCATTATCTCGCATTTCTCCAGAAGTATCGTTAGTTAAGATAGATTTAGAGCAAAATGATAACTGGTTTGTAGATCTTCGATTAAAAATCCGTTCTTTTCCTGAAAAGTTTCGACAGTGAAAGGTTTAAGGTGATTTCCTTTACAAGTTCAGTCCCGAGAAGTATTATGTAAGAACTAGTCTTCCTGAGTGGAAATTCTTAGTTCCTAAACATCAAAGAGTTAGCAAGTAATTTTGGATTCTTCAAAACTTTGGCTCGTGTACAGAAATAATTCTATTATTGGCCCAAAATGAGAAGAGTGAATGAGCTTCGATATCGCAAGTCTTGTAAGATTGTTAAAGAGGAAAAATCGATATATCCTTGTAGCTAGCGATTGGTTTACAAAGTACCAATTAATATGTCCTCTTCGTTCTGCAAAAATTGGTCCAATAAGTAAGTTTCTGGAAGAACAAGTATTTTTGATTCATTGGGGGCAATTCTTTACATTCAAAAAATCTGGCGAAATTTGAAAAAATGTGACATAATCTGGCGGTTAAGATTTCTCGTTTAGAAGGCAATTTTTAAACTTAAAAACTTACCTAAAAGGCCATTTCCCACTTTTTGATAGATGTAGCTTTACGATATAATATTTGTTTTTAATTTAAAACGCGTAATTTGTTGAAAATTTTTAATTCAAAAATTGTAAATAAATTCACCCCAGAAAACCATTAACCACAGAAACTGAAATATCAGATTTCGTCACATTTTTGCCAGATTTAAAAGTCAAATTCGTTTTCTTTATGAGGTCAGCTAAGTTTACCTTCTTTCTTTGTTTTCCGCGGCAAAATTAACAAAGAGGGACAAACTGCATGTCGTGGAAGAGTCGCTACAAAATTTGCTCTACGCTATTGCCACCGTTATATTTGAACGGATTTTTATGGGAAAGTCAAATTATTTCATTAAAATCTGCCAGAAAAATCTGACTAAGTGGGGAGCCTGGTCAAATTATTGAAGTAGTGATTATTTTTTTACTTTTGTTATCAAAGCTAGGCACGTAGATAGTTTTTTATTCTGGGGGATCCTCCCATATAGAAACTGCTGTTATTCAGTGACGGCCCATGAGGTTTTGGATAGGGCAATCAGAAATACTTGCTACAGTCGCCGCCGGCGGAAGATTACAGGGGTGCCACGACCAATTTTCGTCTAAAAGACGTTACTGTTGGGTTTATAAGGATAAAAATAAATATTAAAATAAAAATAAATGTAGATGCCAAGATTTACGGCATCAAATTTTATCAGATTTATCAAAATGTGTTTGAATGGCGTTTTGTTCAAGAAATAATTATCTTTAAGCTTCCTTCAAATTCTTGCTTTTTGTTCATGTTTTTGGACATTTGTGGCATACATTAGAGATTTTTTTTACCCCAGTTAGTTATTTTTGTTATTTGTTGATGACAACATCGAAAAAAAAGTGATGGTTAGAAATGGTTTTAATGAGAGATGTTGGGCTAGCGGTGTTTCACCATGATTGTAATGACCACTACACTCCTAGGGTATAATAATAAAGGTTATATAGACGTAAACCATAAATTTCCATAATATTCTAACAAATAAAATAAAGTTTTAAAAGAAGATTTAGTTAAAAATCCTCAATAATTTTAGAAGTTTTAATTTTTTAAAGTTTTGGCACGACCACCACCACTTCAGTGTTCCAACTGAATACACTCGCTTATACTAGGATGTTTCCAATTAGGCTCAAATGCTCGGTTACTTACTCTACAGGGTACCTTTACATATAGAAGTGTAGAAAACCTGCCTATATACAATTTTTAATTATTCATTTATCTTTACCACTTAAATAGATTCGCAAACTTCTTAAAAACCTTCATTTCTACCTTGAAGAATAAGGAAGATAGCTATTTTGGTACCTTATTCTACTTAAAGTATAGGCCTCCTTTAACTACTATAATTACAAAATTGACGAAAAAAATTTATAACTGTGTGCATAATACTTTTTAATAGGTATGAATTTTTTTAAAATGCCAAGTGATTTCCAAAAACAGATCCCAATTGGTAGGTGTTTTTAAAAACGGTTACCGGTTTAAAAAAATGCTCAGCGCAATCGTACATGAATATCATTTTTGCACTTGTGGTCAGGGGCTTAGTGAATTTGACGAGATAAAACGGTGAGCGTCTTAAAAACGCTATGCGTTTTTCATTACGAGAATACCTGGCCAGATTTGGAATCACATTTAACAGGAGGAGGTCCGTTTAAAATTAAAAGAGGCAAATCTTACCATTAACTTTGGAGTCCTTCAAGACAGAAGTCAAGTTTCTTGGCTTTATTATTGGCTCAAACTCTCTCAGAACTGTATCCTGAGAAAGTTTCCTGTATTATTAACTACCCCAGGCCTCGAACTACCACGGAGATTAAACGTTGGATAGGTGTTTGTTCTTGGTACCGTCGTTTTGTTAAAGATTTTGCTTCTCTAATTGCTCCAATCAACGATCTTTTAAAAGTAAAAAATAAAAATCAGCCGATTACTTGGTCTGACGCGGCAGAGGAGTCGGTTGTCAAGGTCAAGCTGCTGTTGGTATCCGCTCCAGTCTTAGCATAGCCAAACTATAGTGAGATGTTTACGATACAGTGTGATGCATCAAATGTAGGTCTAGGTGGTGTTCTAACACAGATTTTAGATGGCGAGGAGAATGTAATCGCTTATGCCAGCAGGAGTTTGTCCACAACGGAGAGAAATCATTCCACTGTTGAAAAGGAGTGTTTGGTAGTAATTTTTGCGCTAGAACATTTTCGTTGCTATATTGAATGTGCTAGTAAATTCACGGTAATTACAGACTGCTATTCGTTATTGTGGTTAAATAATAAGAAAAATCCAAGTGGTAAGTTGGCCCGATGGGCTGTTAAGTTGAGAGAACCCAATTTTGAGTTGGTACACAGAAAAGGTACGTTGAATGTGGTACCTGATGCATTATCTCGCATTTCTCCAGAAGTATCGTTAGTTAAGATAGATCTAGAGCAAAATGATAACTGGTTTGTAGATCTTCGATTAAAAATCCGTTCTTTTCCTGAAAAGTTTCGACAGTGAAAGGTTTAAGGTGATTTCCTTTACAAGTTCAGTCCCGAGAAGTATTATGTAAGAACTAGTCTTCCTGAGTGGAAATTCTTAGTTCCTAAACATCAAAGAGTTAGCAAGTAATTTTGGATTCTTCAAAACTTTGGCTCGTGTACAGAAATAATTCTATTATTGGCCCAAAATGAGAAGAGTGAATGAGCTTCGATATCGCAAGTCTTGTAAGATTGTTAAAGAGGAAAAATCGATTTATCCTTGTAGCTAGCGATTGGTTTACAAAGTACCAATTAATATGTCCTCTTCGTTCTGCAAAAATTGGTCCAATAAGTAAGTTTCTGGAAGAACAAGTATTTTTGATTCATTGGGGGCAATTCTTTACATTCAAAAAATCTGGCGAAATTTGAAAAAATGTGACATAATCTGGCGGTTAAGATTTCTCGTTTAGAAGGCAATTTTTAAACTTAAAAACTTACCTAAAAGGCCATTTCCACTTTTTGATAGATGTAGCTTTACGATATAATATTTGTTTTTAATTTAAAACGCGTAATTTGTTGAAAATTTTTAATTCAAAAATTGTAAATAAATTCACCCCAGAAAACCATTAACCACAGAAACTGAAATATCAGATTTCGTCACATTTTTGCCAGATTTAAAAGTCAAATTCGTTTTCTTTATGAGGTCAGCTAAGTTTACCTTCTTTCTTTGTTTTCCGCGGCAAAATTAACAAAGAGGGACAAACTGCATGTCGTGGAAGAGTCGCTACAAAATTTGCTCTACGCTATTGCCACCGTTATATTTGAACGGATTTTTATGGGAAAGTCAAATTATTTCATTAAAATCTGCCAGAAAAATCTGACTAAGTGGGGAGCCTGGTCAAATTATTGAAGTAGTGATTATTTTTTTACTTTTGTTATCAAAGCTAGGCACGTAGATAGTTTTTTATTCTGGGGGATCCTCCCATATAGAAACTGCTGTTATTCAGTGACGGCCCATGAGGTTTTGGATAGGGCAATCAGAAATACTTGCTACAGTCGCCGCAGGCGGAAGATTACAGGGGTGCCACGACCAATTTTCGTCTAAAAGACGTTACTGTTGGGTTTATAAGGATAAAAATAAATATTAAAATAAAAATAAATGTAGATGCCAAGATTTACGGCATCAAATTTTATCAGATTTATCAAAATGTGTTTGAATGGCGTTTTGTTCAAGTAATAATTATTCTAAAACATTTTGAACGAAAAGACTCTTCGAAAATATAGCTTATCTGCCCTATTTTTGTGAGGTCGAAATCAATGTTAACCTAATATTTGTTAATTGATCGCAAATTCTAACCTGTTAAATCTAACCATCGTCAGCGGCGACGAATGAAACATCGAAACACAAAATGTCGAAAGTACAAAATGTAGAAAACAAAACATTAAAATTTTAAATGTCGAAACCACAAAATATTGAATTTTACAAAATGTCGAAATTACAAAATATCAAAATTACAAAATGTCAAAAAACAAATCACAATTTAAAATGTTGAAACAACAAAATGTTGAATTTACAGAATGTGAAATTACAAAATGTCGAAATTACAAAATATCGAAATTACAAAATGTCAAAAAAAAATATATCGAAATGCGAAATAAAACCTAATACCATATTACGATCTGGTCAGGTTAGATTCAGTGTAATTAACTAACTAGAAACGGTTAGTTTTTTTATAATTTTCACCTAACCAGGTCAGGTTAGATTTTAAACCTGATCTGGTTAGGTTATTATACAAAACAAATTAACCTGATCTGGTCAAGTTCGTTTTTTTGAAATTATAATTACCCAACCGGATTAGGTTTGCTTTTTTTTTATTTTGTATACCAATCTAACCCGATATGGTTAGATTTTATTTTCTGTCTTTAAAACTTTTCAACTATTAGTATTTTTGTTTCTTCGACATTTTGTACTTTCGACATTTTGTGTTTCGATGTTTCGTCCGTCGCCCCTTCAATTGATCGCAAACTTATCCTTACCTGTCCATACACGCCCCTTTTCCACCAAAAAAAATGTGTCCAATGGTTAGGTTAGTTTAGGTTAGGTTAGGTCATGTTTTCGATCACTTAACCAGAGTTGAATTAACAGATTAGGATAAGTTTGCCATCAATCGACAAAGGTGAGGTTCGGTTTAATAAAAAAAAATCCAATTTTGTATTAGGAAATGCACGAAATATGATGACATCGAACCTTTTAGAAAAGCTATCGTCCAAAAAAGTCGGCAAAAAATTTTGCACCCTGTCAATTGTGTACCTTTATCAATATTAATGTTAATCCCGGAATAAAATACACAAACAATATATAACGGGTTTAACACCTTAGATACTATAATTAAAATATATTGAAATTGAAGAAATAGTTAAAAAGCTAAAGAATAAATTCCAGTGCAAAATTATTTACTCTGTAGGTTCATTGAATAGCTACCTAATTTGAAAAAGTAATAAAAAAAATAGTTTTTAAACTTATGAAAATAAAACCAAGTAAACATTTTCATTAAACTTGCAGACAAAGTGCCTAATTATTTAAATTATTTGGTTTTATTTTTAAAAGAACTATGAATAAAGACAGACAGCCACTTTGATTTTTTTGGCCCAAACTTATTTTGAGCAAAAATAAAAAGGTTTTTTTTACGGTCCCCAATAGCCCTCCTACCTATGAGTGGCTAAAAAATAAGTCAACCAAGCATACTTTCTCATTCAAATTTATTTTAAAATTAAGTTCAAAAACACGACAAAGAAAAACAATTTTTTAGCAGCTGCTCAAATCTTGGATTGATTTTGCAGTCAAGTCAAGTAATATTATTTAAAACACACAAATGTTTATGAATAAAATTATGAGATTTAGAAAACAAAGTTTTTTTCCACTCTGCATGCATTTAGGTATAAAAAAATACCTTTAAGATTTTAATTTTTTAGAAAACAAAATACTTAACCAAACTTTAGTTTGAGCATGTTATCAGCTATTATAAGCAAAAATCTCAAAAATCAGAATCAATTCTGCCGTAAAAAATGCGAATTATCCATATCTCTACTAGTATTATCACTACTAAATGTTTGATTACTTTTTATTCCTAAAAATATTGGGGGGAGATTGATCCCCCTTTAGGTACCACCTTGCACCTTACGTTGTAAGAGTTTTTCGTAATAATATTTTAACAACATATTTAAAAAGTGAAACCCAACTTGTGAACGGTCCCTTTATTGGTTTCACTTGGAAACAATGAATTGGCAACAGCGGCAGTATTTCGAAACCGACAGTCCCCTTGGTGATCTGTGACTGACAGTTGTCAAATGTGCCAGAAAGAAAAAACCGTGGTATGATGAGGTGCTCGGAAAAATACAATTTATCAAGAACTTGTGGATTATCAGTAGCCGAGTTTCAAGGTAGGTTTTGGAATACATTTTCCCGCATATTTTACATTTTTGGGTTTTCAGAATTTCCTAAGTTGGCCCATTACCGTGTGGTTTTACACAAAGCTGAAATTGCAATGTTGTCAAGATTTACACCTAAATTCTGTTGTTTCAAATTTTGTCAGATTATTTCAAATTATTTCAAATTTTAAAGAATTGCCCCTATTGAGTCAGTAATTTGGTAATTGCAGATAATAGTTGTTTTAAAGCCAAAAGTTTTCGTGATCTTTGTAGCAATTATGGTATTGAGAAGGTTCATGGCTACACCCAAGCATTTTAAAATTTTGGTAGACACATTCCTTCACATGCTGATTTTTATAAGTTAACTTCGGGTTCAATAAAGGAAGATGTTGAAATTCTCCCAGGCGATAGAAATGGCTATGGATTAAATTTAAAGGGTTTGAAGGAAATTTATTCTGATGTTAGAAAAAAGCTGCACGCAGCTTATGAGCGACGTAGTAGGTCGTTAATTAAAAATTTAAGAAAAAGAGATATTGAGTTTAAAGTAGGAGACTATTCTCTCAGACGCTGGAAAGCGCTTTATGGCTAAACTTGTTCCTAGGTATATATTATGTACAGTTAAGAATTTCTCGGTTGTGTATGATTTGCGTGAGGTTGATACCGGTCGTACGGCCGAAAATTGGCATATAAAAGACCTAAAACCTTATCAAGAATATGATATTAATCAGTTGGATTCTAAAAATTCTTCAGAATTATCTGACCAAGAAGATTTAGACTAAATCTATCACTTACCATTACAGTGATCACCAATGTGTAGGAATATTATACCTTCCAATTTAGATTCCCGTGTTTGTACATATACTGGTTCTTTTATTATTCTTTGCTTGGAATGGAAGACACCGATTTAGAACTCGCTCGATGATACCCCTGGACTGGTATTCTCATAAATTGGCTTAAAAACGTTACGTTTTGAAAACGCTAAGCGAAACGCACAGCACCCTTCTCGCATGGCATTTGCGCTGACCGATCGAATTTGGTCATAATACAACAAGAGTATTCACGTTTGTAAAGGCGCCCTTGGGATGGAACTCGATAAGCATCCTTTAAATTCTCGCTTTTTGTTCATGTTTTTGATATTTGTGGCATACATTAGAGATTTTTTTTACCCCAGTTAGATATTTTTGTCATTTATTGATAACAACATCAAAAATCTAGAGAAGGCGATGGTTAGAAATGGTTTTAATGAAAAATGTTGGGCTAGCGGTGTCTTAACATGATTGTAATGACCCCTACACTCCTAGGGTATAATAATAAAGGTTATATAGATGTAAACCATAAATTTTCATCAAATTCTACCAAATAAAATAAAGTTTAAAATAACTTGTTAAAAATCGATAATAATTTTTAAAATTTTAATTTTTTAAAGTTTTGGCACGACCACCACCATTTCATTGTTCCAACTGAATACACTCTCTTATACTAGGGTGTTTCCAATAAGGCTCGAATGCTCGGTTACCTACTCCATAAACAATTTTTAAATATTCATTTATCTGTATTCCAGAGGAGAGAGAAATACAGTAAATCTTTATTCGCAAACTCCTTAAAATCCTTTATTTCTACCTTGAAGAATAAGAAAGGTAGCTATTTTGACCTTATTGTACTTAAAGTATAGGCTGAAGGCCTCCTTTAACCTCTATAAATACACAATTGGCTAAAAAAATTAATAATTATGTGCATAATACTTTTTAATAGGTTTGAATTTTTTAAAAACACCAAGCGATTTCCAAAAACAGATGCCAATTGGTAGGTGTCTTTAAACACGGTTACCGTTTTAAAAAAAAATGCTCAGCGCAATCGTACGTGAATACCATTTTTGCACTTTTGGTCAGGGCCTTGCGAATCTGACGTAATAAAACGGAGAGCGTCATAAAAACGCAATGCGTTTTTTATTACGAGAATAGCTGTCCTGCTCAATTATGACCTAATGACTTTGTCTCTTTTTAGGACGTTTTATAATAATCGACATTAGTTCATGTAATATAGATTTAATATTTGGTCACGATGATTATGGATCATCAAGACAAAACTATTAATGTTTTTAGGAGGGGGGCTATGTAGCATTTTTATTTGCCAGCCTGATTTTCTTTAAAAAAATGCTAGTCTTACTTCATTAAATTTTATTTTAAAAATTTAATAAGAATCATAATTAGTTTTTAAATTTAAAATAGTTAGAAGGAAAGGATGTCCTAGTTGCTTAAATAGTTTTAACTTGTAAAATTCAATCACACTTTCACAAATTTTCCCCTAGTTTTAGTTGAAACCTTATTCTGTGGTGCATAGTGCAGGATTTTCTAAATTTATGTAAGTACATATGGTTTTCTGTATCATCAGTTTATCTGTTTTAATTTTCACTTCTAAGAATCTATTTTATCCAATCAGCTAATGTTGGATTTTCTTTGCGACAGGCTGCTGGATTACTTAAGCTAATTGCTGCTAAAAGCTTGATACAAATTTAGAGATGTTTGCTATTAAAGATACTAAGAACTTCTGAAATTTGGTTTAGGAGTTACCCTTAATTTTAAGGTAAGAAACAAATACAAAAATTCTAATTTTTTCAAAATAAAAAGAAATTACATCTTTAAACATATTCTAATAACCTTAAATTTAATAAACAAAAGGAAAATAAACAAAAATAGAATATAGAGGGAACGCTTATAAAATAAAATTAACATTCTAAAAAAAATACATAATAAATAAAATTAACAAATAAATTGGTGCTAATATAGAGAGATTAAGTAGGTTATTTTCTCTATATAGGGTGCCAGATACAGGTCAAAGATACTGGTCAAGAATACTGGTCAAAGATACTGGTCAAAGATACGGGCCAGAAGTTTAGCCAAAGATTAGTAATCTACAGTCAGTAGTTACATGTCGAAATATGTATAAGTGCTAAGGTGACCAATTTGCCTGTGACTGTTGCCAGAACGCGTCAGAGACAGTGTTGGTGCAAGAATTATTTGCCAGCTTTTATATTTTAATATTATTTTTCATTTCAAATTTCGCGGGGTATATGCATATGCTTTATCCCCGCACCGAGACACGCGCGAGTCTGCGCGACGAGTCGCAATCGGAAAACCGACAAGAAGCACAAGAAACGCCGTGAGTGCTACAATTTTCCCGTTTTTCCTATCTTCCAAGCGACCAAAACGACTGCAACTAGATGAAAACTAAGGTAGGTGCACTTTAGATATTTTATATGCATCGTTTTTTCTGATTTCCTTTCAATGAACTTTACAATTAAGTTTTTCAATTTCTTATCTCAAAATTTTGGGTATTTCTCGAATGAGTGGTGTAAGTGGTGAACCAGCCAACCTAAACTCAACCAACTTACGTTTGCACCCTTATTTGATGGTACTTCTAACCGGTTCCTTTCAATTAACATTTTCAGCAGTTATCCTGTAACTTTCCAAACTTACAAATTTCCAAAATTTTCCGTTTTCGGCGAGATTTTTCGTATTTTCTTAAGTCATGTGTGTTAAAAATATCAACTCGGGTCATTTATATATCGAATATCGAATATACCTATGGAATTAAAAGGTATAGTCGACCAATACAGTGTTGTAAGTCACGCGCGTGCTGTTTGAATTACTTGACTTGGGTTACACTGCCGGCATAGGCATTGGTCGACATACTTGATCGCGGACTCCGGTAATTTTGTAAACAGCCCGTATAGCATAGGGTGTTTAGCGCTCGACTCGTGATCCGCAGGACATGGGATCGAGACTCATTCAACACAAAACTTTTTTTCTTTACTGGTTTGGTAATTGGTAATATCAGAGGATAGTTAGTACAAACAACAACCTTAATTAAAATTTACTAATTACTAATTAATCAATAATTAAAATAAATTAAACATTCTTTAATTTAATAAAATTTTATTAATTAATTTTTCTTTCATTTTATAGACTAAAATTGGATTTTTAAAGCGTTTTAGAAGTTTTAACAAATCTTTGGGTTTTAGAATAAAAAGGTAATTTTAAAAATCAAAATGTCAAAACCAAAAAAGACATTATTGCTAGACAAGCGTGCTATTTGTGTAAATCAAATAACCGAATCGAATGAGGTCGCGAAACAGGCGAAGGCAGACTCTTCGTTCCAGTTCATTTTCAAATCTAGGTACGAGGATAATGATGAATGTCATCAAAAATTTTACGCGTCTCATAACCAAATCATCGGATCCCTCGAGGAGTTGGGACTCGATTTTGATGAACAGCACAACATAAGAAAAAGATTCGACTTACTTTTTTATGAATGTCGTGGCATTTATTATGATATTTTTATAAATACTTCTGCCAATAGCCCTAGGTCAAATTCTAGATCTTTTCCTTTACACAAGTTGGCTAGTTTCGATGGCAACTATAAGAATTGGCAACATTGGTTTGACCTCTATAAGGTCATGATTCATGATAGCGACTTGAGCGATATAGAAAAGTTTCAGCACTTACATAGTTCAGTGACTAACGAAGCACTTAGTCTGGTAAAAACAATTCCGTTATCTGTCAGCAATTATCATATTGCATATGAGGCTCTAGTCAAGAGATATCAAAATAAGCGTCTCATAGCTACAACTGCTTTAAATGCTATGAATTCCGTTTCGGTGAAAACCAGTTCTGCGAAAGAGCTCCGTTTTATGTTAGACACCTATTCCGAGAACTTAGCCATTTTGACGGAACTCAGTTTTCCTACGACAGCGTGGGACTTACATTTAATCAATTGCTTTCCAAGTTGGACGTTAAGCTACGCACAGAGTTTGAGCTATATTATAGCAGAGAGAAAAGCCAAGTCGACATTCCTTCTTACACTGACTTGTACAGCTTTATCGAAAATCACTGTATAGCCTTGGAGTCTGTCCAACATATGCAGTCAATTAGTAAGCCTTCTCTAGTTCAAATCATGCTAAGCCCCTGAATAATAATCAGCGGAACTTTAGTCACAATAATTATACCAAAAATACAGCAACTTCATCTTTCAACACTACAGTTTCAAACAATCCAATTCAACCAAATAAACCGTTCAATTCAAATGTCAAATGTCATTTGTGCCAGTCCAATCACGTCCTAGCCAGATGTCCCGATTTCCTAAATAAAAATTCAGAAGAAAGACGTTCCTATGTAAGACAAATTAACTTATGTGAAAATTGCATGCATTTTTCTCATCAAACAAGGAATTGTTCTTCTTCTTATAGCTGCAGAGGGTGTGGCCTTAAACACCACAGTTTACTGTGCCCCCACCCCCGTCAGAACAATACACGTGTTCAGCAGGGTACAAATACTAGTACTCAGGAAAATCCAAACTTTCTTTCTGTTTCACAAGGTACTTCCTCAACCAACTCTCACGCCACAACTATTCCCAATCAATCTACTTTTCTACTTTCAACAGTGGTGACATTTTGAATTCTAGAGGAAATTACCAACCCGTGCGGATTTTGCTAGATTCAGCATCTGAAGCCAATTTCATTTCGGAAAAATGCTTTAATAGACTAGGTCTCCCCAGACAACAATTTTCAATTTCCATTCAGTCTAAATGAAAAGGCATCTTCGACTACCAAAGGCAAAACTAATTGCATTATTCGACCCCAAGGAAGAATGGATCCTACCTTTCAGTTTGAGGCCTTAGTATTGCCTCAATTATGTTCCAATATTCCCTCTGTTTCTATAGATTCCAGTCAATGGGATCATATTCGGAACATTAATCTCTCAGACCAAACTTTTCAACATACCTAGCCCCATAGATATTTTACTCGGTTGTGAATTATTTCTTCAGATTTTAAGAAATGGAGGCATCCATGGTCAAAAAGGGCAAGCTAGCGCACTTAACAGTGTTTTCGGTTACGTCTTGATTGAAAGGTAGACGCTTCGACTCCAAGCCAAGTACAGTCGTTAGCTGTTATACATCTTTAGAACCGCCCTTAGAAGTTTGTTTAGAGAAATTTTGGAAAATAGAACAAGTCTTACATAAAGTTCAGAGCAGCCCTGAAGATATTCTATGTGAAAAAATCTTTTCGAACACAGTATCTCGTAACGAATCAGGCAGATTCATAGTTTCATTACCCTTCGTTAACTCAGAGCCTACTTTAGGTGATACTTATCCTATTGCTGTAAAAAGGTTTAAATCGCTCGAATTCCGACTTCTTAAAGACCCTGTGCATTATGAAGCATACAAAGACTTCATGAAGGAATAAATATTATCAAATCACATGATTCCAGTCCCTACACCTACTTCCAATGAAATCTTAGACTGTTCATATTTCATTCCCCACCATAGTGTTTTCAATAGGGGAAAATTTGCTGCGTTTTTGATCCTTCACAAAAGGGTCCTAGGGGTTTATCTTTAAATGATATATTGTGCGCAGGTGCTAAACTTCAATCTGATGTCCGCGAAATACTTCTAAAATTCCGATATTATGCTGTAGTGTTTACTGCAGATATTGTTAAAATGTTTCGACAAAGTCTTGTCACACCTGAGCACACACGATATCAGAATATCTTATGAAGATTCTCTTAAACCGATCCAGTCAAACGTACTCTCTCAGAACTGTTGTCTATGGTCTTAAATCATCACCTTACTTGGCTATACGTACTCTACAGGAATTGGCTAGATTAGAGTCTAAAAACTTTCCTAATGCTTCTAGAGTTCTGTTAAAAGACGTCTACGTCGACGACGTTTTAAGCGGCCACAATTCCGTAGTTTCGGCCATAGATCTACAAGCAAGCAACTCATTTCACTATTACGTCGTGGTGGTTTCGAGCTCAAAAAATGGGCAAGTAACAAACCAGAACTTATTTCATAATTTCCGGAGACGGACACACAATTGTCTATTTCTTTCGACAAGGCAGAGCTTAATTTTGTCAAGGTGCTTGGTCTCCAATGGAATCCAGTGACAGATTCATTAACATATCTTGTTATACCTGACGATAACCCTTGCACTTAACGTGGAATCCTTTCTCAAATAATGAAAATATTTGACCCGTTAGGTTTCTGTTCTCCAGTGTCCTTACTGGCCAAGCATCTGATGCAAGATTTATGGAAGGAAAATATAGAGTGGGACTCTCTTCCACCCCTTCATATCATGAATACTTGAAATCAGTTTCACATGGAGCTTCCCGAACTTTCTAATGTTCATTTACCTAGACGTCAACAACAATAGACAAACCTACTCGCATAGAATTACACGGATTTTCCGACGCTTCAATGGTTGGTTATGCAGCCACACTCTACCTTCGTATTGAAGCATCTTCTGGCGAGCTGTTTACTTGTTATGGCAAAATCTACAGTTGCATCACTTAAAACGGTTAGTCTTTCAAGACTGGAACTCTTGAGCGCTGCCCTACTGTGTGATCTTATCTCTTTCATTCAAGCAAGTTACGCTGAAACTTTGGTGTTTAATGAAATTTGGGCGTGGTCTGACTCACAAGTGGTCTTGAGCTGGTTATCTGATTCTCCCCATAGATGGGTTTCCTTCGTCGCTAATCGTGTTTGCAAAATCCAAGAAACTTTACCCCCTCATGTATGGCACTATGTTCCGTCTGGTGAAAACCCAGCGGATTGTGCTTCTCGTGGACTTACACCTAACCAACTTGTTCACCATGACATGTGGTGGAAAGGTCCACCCTTTCTAAGCCTTCCACGAGAGGAATGGTCTAATGGCTTTCATTGTCCAGATCTTTGCGACAGTGATGATTTGGAAGAACGCAAGACATTTCTCACGGTCATGTCAGACCCACATAAGATCGATGTTCTCTTGAATAAACATTCTTCTCTCACAAAAATACACTATTTTCTACACGCTTAGACCAATTTCGAAAATCTATTACTCAGATCATTTGGTAACGGAAAAGGAACTGCAGAATTCCATGATTGTTCTTGTCCGCCATGTCCAACGTACAGTATTTTCAGATCTTATTTCAAAATTTAAAACAAACAAGTTGCTTCCAAAACCCTTTCGTAAACTTTCATTATTCCTGGACCATGTAACGAAGTTACTATTTTTTTTATTGTTTTAATTAATTTTCTAGACTATTTAAGCTCAGACAGTTAAAAAAATATTTTTACTGAAACCTGACTCAATTTTCGCTTATTAATTTTGTTTCATATTTTCCGAGGAAAAATGCCGTTTTGACATATGAATGTCATTAAAGCCTTTCAAAACGTTTGTTGCAAAAAGACTAGATAAAATAATATTCCGAATAAGTCAATCCGCGTTCATTTTTAAAAACGTGGTTGGGTTTCATTCGGTTATTTCCGTTGGTTCTCGATTTGTAGCCGAGCTCTAGCCTATAAAACAGTAATGCCTTCGCCCATACGGGGATTCGAGATTTGTTTCTCGTTCGAGCACAATGTATAGGTGGTACGCGGTGTGTGTAGATGTCGACCGGTTTCTGGTAAGAATGGGATTTATAAAAGAAACCTCGTTTTTGCCTTAGTCAAAGTTTTTATAATTCTATTTGATTTGAATTTATTTTGAACCGTGCAAATTACTTGTTTGTCCTTTCCCGATCCCAGGATTTCCCGTTAGTATCTTACATGTTTTCTGGTATTTATTAATTTTCTTTCGCAAGAAAATTAAGAAACAAATCGGGTTTATTACTTGTGGGCTGCAGGTTCGTCACCAAGTAATAATCATCCCGGATTTGACACACCAGTTTCCCTTGTCCTGGTTTTTATTATTTTTGTTCTCTTTCGAGAAAGCAAAAATGATAACAAAGCTATCGATTATATTTCGTGGGCCGTATGTTTCGTCACCGACTTATAATTGTAGCGCTTTGCTAAACCCCCCGTCCTCGTTTCCCGTTTTTTGTATTATTTTTGTTCTCTTTCAAGGAAGCAAAAATGATAACAAAGCTATAGATTATGTTTCGTGGGCCGTATGTTTCGTCACCGACTCATAATTGTAGCGCTTTGCTAAACCCCCGTCCTCGTTTCCCGTTTCCCGTTTTTTTTTATTATTATTTTTGTTCTCTTTCGAGGAAGCAAAAATGATAACAAAGCTATAGATTATATTTCGTGGGCTGGATGTTTCGTCACCGACTTATAATTGTAGTGCTTTGCTAAACCCCCCGTCCTCGTTTCCCGTTTTTTTTATTATTTTTGTTCTCTTTCAAGGAAGCAAAAATGATAACAAAGCTATAGATTATGTTTCGTGGGCCGTATGTTTCGTCACCGACTCATAATTGCAGCGCTTTGCTAAACCCCCGTCCTCGTTTCCCGAATCCCATTTTTTTATTATTATTTTTGTTCTCTTTCGAGGAAGCAAAAATGATAACAAAGCTATAGAATATATTTCGTGGGCTGTATGTTTCGTCACCGACTTATAATTGTAGCGCTTTGCTAAACCCCCGTTCTCGTTTCCCGTTTCCCGTTTTTTATTATTATTTTTGTTCTCTTTCGAGAAAGCAAAAATGATAACAAAGCTATAGATTATGTTTCGTGGGCCGTATGTTTCGTCACCGACTCATAATCATCGCGGCTTTGTGCAGCCAGCTCTCCCGTTTAGATAAAACCTGGTATTTATTAATTTCTTCCTAATTCTCTTTTTATTTTTCATAATTAACGATTTTTTTTTTCTATCACGATTATTGCTTCGTTATTGCCACCGGGACCTTATAAACTTAAAAGTTGGTATAGTTAAATTTTTATCCGTTTCTTTTGTAAATAACCTGTTACCTGTTACCGTAAGACATATATGCTCTCACCGTAAATTAAACCTGTTAAAGTGGTACCACATTCCGTTTCTATTTGTAAATATTCTGTTTAATTTTTCTTTCCGTTTCTTTTGTACATAACCGACATGAACCGAACCGAACCGCGAGACATATATGACCCGACCAGTCCTGTGAAACTTCAAAGTTGGTAAAGTTTCGTTTTCTTCCAGTTAAATAGCCGTAAATTTGTAAAATTATAGTATGTAATTAACTACCAGCTGTTTAAGGAAATCTTTCTCCAATTTTTTTTTATGTTGGGAAAAGTCTTTTTGGGGCAAAAAGAAATCAGTATTTAACTAACGTCCATCCGATCTAATCGGACCTAACCAGATTTGTTAAATCCTTTTGTTAGAGTTCCGAGGTGATAGGCGTTGAGTTTTAGGTCCTTTTTCATAACTTTCATTTTTTTTAAATACCTAACTGTCTGTGCTAGAATAGCGCAAACAAAGTAAACTGGAGTTTTTTTTTATTTGACTTGATAGAAATAAGGCATTTATAGTTTTGTTTTATTTATTAAGTTGCATATATTTAGTTATTTTCTTTGAGGGTTTGTACCACTAAATTAAAATGACAAAATACACATAAACTAGTATTTATAGAAATTGAGTTTTTAATGAAATTGTAGTTTACTTACCTGGTTATTCTCCACTGTTTAAAAGCATACCCGAGAGGCAAGGGAGACTCTAGGCTCCCTTATTTCCTAGAGTGGCGCCCGAGGCAAAATTTCGATCGATTCTATCCCTCGAAATCCCAGGATTGAATCGACCGAAACCCTGGGACGTCAAAAGTAGGGGAAAATTCGTTAGATGACGAAACCCTCTTACAACCAACAAGACTGTCTCCGAGTAGGCGGTCGCATTAAGCATGCTTCTGAACTTTCTTATTCTGCTAAGGATCCGTTGATCTTGCCACGTTCACACCGGCTTACTACAATAATTATCAAATATACTCATTCAAAATACTTTCATCCAGGTCTCAAAACCCAACATTATCTGCTAAGCCAGCAATTTTGGGTGCTGTCTGCTCGATACGCTATTGAAAAGGTAGTTTCTCATTGTATCTTATGCTTCAGACATCATTCAAAACCAGTTGTGCAATTTATGGGAGATTTACCTCCTCAAAGGATTTCCCAGTTAAAACCATTTTCCCATGTTTCCGTGGACTATTGCGGACCGTTTGATATCTTAATGTCAAGACACCGAGGTGCCAAACTCTATAAAGGCTATATTCTTGTTTGCGTTTGTGCTGCAACCAAAACAGTGCATTTAGAATTTACTTCCGATCTTTCAAAAGATACGTTTCTTGCGGCCTTTAAAAGGTTTGTCTCCAGACGTGGAAGGATATCACACGTTTATTCTGATAATGGTACCGCCTTTGTCGGTGCAGATAGGTTACTTCAAACCTACTCAAAGGAAGCATGTGAAAGCTTAAGCATGTGAAAGCTTAAGCACTTTTCTAGCCCTGGAAGTCCTCACTTAAACGGTTTAGCCGAGGCTGGAGTAAAATCCACCAAGGCTCACCTCAAACGTGTTGTAGGCGAGCAGCGCCTTACATATGAGGAATTTACTACCTTCTTGTTTCAAGTTGAGCATGTGAAAGCTTAAGCATGTGAAAGTTTAAGCACTTTTCTAGCCCTGGAAATCCTCACTTAAACGGTTTAGCCGAGGCTGGAGTAAAATCCACCAAGGGTCACCTCAAACGTGTTGTAGGCGAGCAGCGCCTTACATATGAGGAATTTACTACCTTCTTGTTTCAAGTTGAGACTTTACTAATAGTAGACCTCTCTATGCTCAAAGTCTAGATCCAAATGACCTCCTTCCGCTGACACCAGGTCATTTTCTAACATTGGAGCCTTTAAATTCTATACCAGAACCTGATTTTTCCGAACTCAAGCTTAACACTTTGTCTCGCTGGCAGCTTGTCCAAAGACTTCAAGCTGACTTTTAGAAAAAGTGGCGTTTAGAATATTTAAACTAACTTCAACAACGTGTTAAGTGGACTGAGAAATGCAATGACATAAAAGTCAACACTTTAGTCGTTATTAAGAACGAGCAAAAACCACCTATGCAGTGGTCGCTCGGACGTGTTGTAGCGCTACATCCAGGTGCTGATGGGCTTACTCGCGTCGTGATAGTAAAAACCGCTACTGGTACTTATCGAAGACCGGTGGTCAAGTTGTGTGTCCTGCCCCTGCCGGAGGTAGAACACAAGTAAATGTTTCGAAATTTTGCTCAATTTTTTTTTCTTTTCTTTATATATATTTTGTTTTTCTCCTTTTTGTAATTTCTAGAATTAAGGTAAATTTTCGTGCATACTTGTACGATTTGGGTATTTAGATATAGTTTTTTTTTCGTATCCTTACTAAAAACACACCTGTTTTGGTGGCCGGAAAATGGTGGTGCAAGAATTATTTGCCAGCTTTTGGCTACCTTTATATTTTAATATTATTTTTCATTTCAAATTTCGCGGGGTATATGCATATGATTTATCCCCGCGCCGAGACACGCGCGAGTCTCCGCGACGAGTCGCAATCAAGAAACCGACAAGAAGCACAAGAAACGCCGTGAGTGCTACAATTTTTCCGTTTTTCCTATTTTCCAAGCGACCAAAACGACTGCAACTAGATGAAAACTAAGGTAGGTGCACTTTAGATATTTTAGATGCATCGTTTTTTCTGATTTCCTTTCAATGAACTTTACAATTACGTTTTTCAATTGTGTAAGTGGTTAACCAGCCAACCTAAACTCAACCCAACTTACGTTTGCACCCTCAGACAGGGTTGCCAGATTTTTCAAAATAAAAATTAAGTAAATGCGTAAACACAAAAATTTAAAATAGATACTAAAAATTTACATTGATTCTAACATGAAGTTGAAGTGATTTAGGAACCAGATAGTGTGATAAAAATGTTATACCTACCTATTTAAATTTAATGAGTTTTTTTAAATAGAAGATGTGAAAAATTTTATTTTTTATTTAAAATAAACAAATATGAACCAACACATAAGATAAGTATTTACAGATAAGAAATATCCGCCCTAAAATGAGAAAGTAACTTAAACGAAAAAGTAAACATTCCTCTTCGATTGTTTTTTTTTTAAATAAAATTTATAAGTTATAAAGGGTTACCCGATCTTAACAAGCCAAACTTCACCAGCGTATTGTACGTTGAAAAATATGAAAAAAGGTCTACACAACATACGTCGAAAAATGTTTCGATAGGAAAATACAGTGTGTTAAAGTTTTCTTAAAAAAACGAAAAAAATTATTATCTAGAGAGCTACTTGGGACAATAAAGCCAAATTTGGTACAGAAATAAGGTTAATGGAGCTGTATACTTTTCTTCTTAAAGCAACAATTTTGGTTTGCCAGGGGCGTGCCCACGGGAGATGACTGTCAGATTTTTTAAGAAAAAATGATATGCCATTGATTTTTTTTTGCTTTTAAATTATTTTTAAATTCACAGTCTAATTTTAGTTAAAAAATGTCTGTTTACTTTTTTTTCTACGATGCGTCGTTTTTAGATAAAAAATAAAAGTTGTTTTAATTTGTTGCAAACAAATATAAAACAGTTCAATGACTAAATTCATTTAATGAATACAACTACATAAATAAATAGGTTATTGATTAATTTAAAAGTGCTTAAAAGTGATTGCCTCTCGCTTCAATGCATTTAGTGCATCTTTGTCGAACTGCTCTGGTAGCAGCAGCAATTCGCGCTGGTGATATCGCTCGACAACATGCTTGGATTGAAGCAATAAGTTCATCCCTGGTTCCTTTGGTGGATTTCTGTACACCATCTCTTTTAATGTTCCCCACAAAAAAAAATCTAGGGGGTGAGATCGGGTGATCTGGCAGGCCAAGCCGCTGGGCCCCCTCTACATATTCATCGGTTGGATAAATTCTCGTTTAGCCAATCCCGCACTTCTATGCTGAAATGAGCTGGACATCCATCTAATTGGAATTGCATGCTTCTTCGGGTAAGTATGGGTAGGTCATCCAAATAATTGAACAGATGTTTTTGAAGAAAATCCAAAAAAACTTGGGCGCTTACTCTGTGTGGCAAAAAATATGGTCCTATAAGCAAATTTCCAATTAATCCTATCCATACATTCACACTAAATCTATTTTGAAATTTGTCTTCGACCATAGCGTGAGGATTTTCTTGTACCCAAAGATGGGTATTATGGATATTAAATATCATCGTGTAAGCATAGCTTCGACAGTCCACAAAATAAATTCTGAAAAATCTCTGTCACCTTCATTGGCATGCAAAAACCATTCACAAAATTGGATACGTCTTTCTGCATCTCCAGGAATCAGTTCTTGAACGTGGAATAAATGAAAAGCAAATCTACCGTCAAACTTTAACGTTCTTCGAATGATTTCTCTTGGAATGCCTAACTCATTAGAAGCTCTTCTTAAGCTTGCTGAAGGATCATTATCAAAATTTACCAAAATTGCATTCTGTCGTCTTGGAGCATGGAGGTTCCTATGATCCCTTATTCCACGGAAAGTTGTTGAAGTTCTCCAATTCTTTATTATTGATTCAGTAGCATAGAATTCTGTAATGCAGTAAATAATGTTTAATACTACGTTTACTAGATTCACTCTAGATGGCGCAAGAGTACGTAAAATGTCGGAATAAAATAATAAAGTATTGTTGGCGTCCTGTAATAGTTTTTTACGGTTTTTCACTTAATAAAGTATGTTAAATAAATAATTAGTGCCTTACTCATTACGATCCACATACCTACTACAGGTTATGGGCCCAGTGGTAAGCGGAAAATAAGAAATAACTCTGGAATTTTAAGGGAAAGAATTTGAGGCTAGGAAAAAAAACCGGGAATACACTGGACGTGGAAAATCACAAGAAAAACCGTGGAAAATGGCGGATAAGAATATGAATTTTTATGTTAAACCGTTTGATGGAAGCTCTTGTTTAAACTGGGAGTTCAGAATAAAGTTACTGCTCGAACAACAGGAAGTTTTGTGTTAACAGAGCCAAAGCCTGCAGCCACCGATGAGGAAAAATCGAAATGGTGGAAAAAGAATGATGTAAAGGCAAGATCACTAATCATACAGTGTTTGTCAGATACCATCTTAGAATTTGTAAAAACAAAAATGACAGCAAAAGAAATTATGGAAAGCTTAGGACGAACATATGCAAATAAAGGAATTTCAACCCAAGTTATGCTGCAGAAAAAGCTTAGTTTAAGGGCGGGGTAAGGGTTTCAGCGTAAAAAAAAAACACTTTTTTGCGATTTTTTTTCTCAAATATGGATTGAGCAATTTCATTCAAACCTTTTGTACATTATTGAGCATACTTTTGACAATGTTGTGTAATTTTTTGCAGAATTATTAAATCATAAGCCGGTAACAGAGCTTCCCCAGAACGTCTTGGGAAAAAAAACAATTTGCGGTATTCCCCATAACTCGGCTGGAAATTATCTGAAAATAAAAAACCATGAAAATTAGTTCAATTAGAATCAAATCTTCCCCCCAACGTTCTCTGAAAATTTTTTTTATTATTAAAAAATTTTTGGCGGCCATCAAAAGTATGAACTGTTATTTTCTACGAAAAATTCCGCAATTTTGTGGGTGGGAAACACCCTTAATGTAATTTTTTTTTTAACTAAACGTTGGGGAACGGTATTTTATATGTCGAAAATGTGTACAAAGTTTGAAATGAATCGGTCAAGTAGTTTTTAAATGGCAGTGAACACGGACTTTGAAAAAGTAGTTTTGAAAAAAACGCGTCTAAAGTTTATGAACTAAAAAAGTAAAGATTTTTTTTTCACACTTACACGGAATCATCGATTCCAGCTCCATACAACTTCCTGTGGCATTGTTGATGTCTTCAGCCTCTTTTCTTTGAAGTCTTTGTTTTACCGAACCGAACCAAACCGAACCGAACCGAACCTGTTCGACAGCTGCACTGCTATCCCGACCGCCCGCAGCTGTTAGAGTTTTAGCGTTAAAGGCCAGGAGATTAATAAGACAATAACTTTAAAAATATTGCTTATATCGGCTTAAAATTATAAGGACATATTTTTGAAATGTTAAACAATAAGATAAAATAAAAAAAAATCGATTCTTCGAAAGTGAAAACCTTTACCCCGCCCTTAAATTACATAGAAGGGACACATTTAAGTAAGTTTCTAACAGAATTCGATAATACTATTTGCGAGCTAATGGCAGCTGGTGGAAATATAGACAAAGGTGAGTTGATTTTACAACTATTGTCGACAATGCCTGAATCTTTTCAAAATGTTACAACAGCCATAGATATAATGTTCTGCCAGAACCAAGAGGCAATAGACATAGATTTTGTGAAAAATAAGTTGCTCAAAAGTAAAGGAGGAAGAAAATCAAAATATGGCATTTATGTCCAAAACTTTTAGAGGCAGAGGAAATTGGAAAAGTCCTGGGACATTTAGGGGGTCATATAGAGGTAATTTTAACCAAACTTATGTTGGTAATCATGCTAGTCGGGTTGACTGCCCAATGAATCAAAAAGAAAGAGAAAGAGGTGGTTTTCGAGGTAATTATAGAGGTGGATTTTCAAGAAATTTTAATCAAAGGAATACTGCTCACAGTGCACAAGAAAATAAAGTCAAAAAGATGAAAATTCTTTGTCAATAACAGATTGAGATGAGATAAGTTTTGTCATAGACAGTGGTGTGACGAACCATTTGATTAAAAATGATTTATGCAAGTTTCTAGCCAACAGCAGTAAAATAGAGCAAAAGATAAATGTTGCAAAACAAGGACAGACAATAATGGTAGTAAAACAAGGGAATCTTGAGGTAGAAACTAAGAGTGGAAAACAAATTAACAATAAGGATGTCTGGGTTTGTGAGAACTTAATTTACAATCTGTTGTCAGTAAGAAAATTGGAAGCAAATGGCCTAGAGGTAAACTTTAAACAAGAAAAACTAAGCATTATGAATAATAACTAATAGGAAAATTATACTTTGTAAATTTCAAAGTAAGAAAGAATAATTACGTAAATTTAACTAGCAATGAAAAAAAAATGCTGATTCACAGAAAAATGGGTCACTCCTCAAGATATCCAGCACCAGAACTATGTGGGCTTTGTGTGAAAGCTAAACAAACCAGAATGCCTTATGAAGATCTGCCCAAAGAGAGTAGGGCAAAAAGAGTTTCAGAAACGGTATGTACAGATATTTGTGGGCCAATTAAACCAGCCTCATATGATGGAAAATCATATTTTATGACTTCTATGGATCATTATACACATTTTGTGTTACGTACTTAATGAGTAACAAGAGTGAAGCTCTAGAAAATTAAGCACTATGTGGCAATGGTGGAAGCGAAATTTGTCACAAAGATAAAAAATTTAAGATGTAACGCAGGAGAATACATATCAAAAGATTTTAGAATATTTTGTAATCAAAAAGAATAAGAATCCAATATACTGTAGCTTACTATCCTGAGCAGAATGGAACTGCAGAAAGATTAAATCGCACAATTTTGGAAAAAGCAAGATTTATGATTTTCGATGCTGAGTTAGAAAAAGAGTTTTGGGGAGAACCTGTTAGAACAAGTGTTTATTTGTTCAACAGAACAGAAACAAGAGCATTAGAGCATCATAAAACCCCAGCAGAAATGTGGTAGAATGAGAAACCAAACTTAGAAAAAATAAAGTTATTTGGATGGAATGCATTTTTCGTCATTCGTCATTTTATTTTTTTTAAGTTCAAATAAAAAATTGTATTAAATGACCTGAAGCATTGTAATATTTCAAGTTTGTGACAAATTGGTTGATAAATAAGAAATAAGTTTGAGTAAAAAAATTTGTTAAATGTCCTCGAGCAATGTAATATTTCAAGTTTGAGACAAATCGGTTAGTAAATAAGAAAATCCGCCATTTTGTATTCGTTATTTTGTTTACAATCACCGCCCGTGCGCACGCCCCTGGCAAACCAAAATTGTTGCTTTATGAAGAAAAGTATACAGCTAAATTAACCTTTATTCTGTACCAAATTTAGCTTTATTGTCCCAACTAGTTTTCTAGATGTTAGAGATTTGAATTAGAATTGAATCTTTCCTTCGAAAAAATATAACGCGGAAACGTTATAGTTCTGAAATTTCCAAAAAATAATTAACAAGCCATACAAAACCAAAAAAATATGCACTTACCAGTTTTGTCGCAGATACACAATCCCGGGAGCTCCCTTTACTATAGAATGTCGCTGGAGTTGCTTAACACTAATTTGATTATAATTAGAATCGAATAATAAGGTTTTAGATTGAATTTTTGATTGATTTTTCGATCACTTGAGGTTTTAACATGCCGTTTTTTACTTGGCGTGATAACGAAGTGTGACTGCGCACTCTCTCGTCCATGTCGGCGCAGAATCCTGCGTTGTCGAGTCTTTTCGTGCACATTTTAATCCTGTATGGCGGGATTTATTAAATTTGAGTTTTTAAAAGAATGGACGCAAAAGATTCTCTAACATTTCTGCCCACTTAAAACGATCTTAGATCTCCTCGCATTTCTTCTCCTCCGGAGAAAGGAAAACTCTAGGTTTTATACTTTCTAATTCCCAGAATTTTTTGAGACTAGAATCGAGAGACTGTTCGGATAAGAAAAAACAAGAATTATCGAGCTTGGTTTGAAAAATGACGTCGCGTGTATCCCCCAGTAAGACCCATCCAAAGATGGTTTCAAAGGCGGTTGGTTGCCCTGGTAGGCCATCAATGCGTCCTGACAAAAGGATATCTTTGTAGAGCTCTGCTCCGATTAGCATGTCTATTGGTCCAGGTGTATAGAATTTTTCATCTGCTAGTTTAAGATTTTGAACATAGCTCCAATTTGTAGGATTGACCCTCATAGAAGGCATGTTTGCACATAAGTTAGGCAAAATGTGAACTTGAAAATTGAATGTTGGGTATGGTTGTCCTACTGGACGAATTGTACACGTTGAGATTCCCTTGGTCGAAGATGAAGAACGGTTTTATCCTAGGACTGGGATCGATTCTTTGTTTCTAGAAAGTCCTAAACGATTTAAACAGTTTTCGCTTATCAAGCTAAGTTAACTACCATTATCAAGGCTGGCTCGAACTTTTTGATAATTGCCTCTAGAATCTAGAACATCCACTTGACAAGTAGATAATAAACAAGTTTTTGTTGCTGTGGTAGCCAAAGAAGTCCACAAGTTTGTTGGGGCAACAAAATTTTGACTTTGAGGTTGAATAATTAAATAATTTTGAGTTGTTGGATTTTGAGTTATTGTATTTTGAGTGATATTTTGAGTTGAGTGATTTTGAGATATTGGCAAAGAATTAACATAGTTTGGGTGAATTGTGGGGTTAGGAAGTAAGTTTGAAGTTGATTGAGTTGGCTGAATAAAGATGGATTGGTTAGAGTTATTATTTGAGTTAAATTGACTAACTCCGGAGTTTTGATCAGAGTTTTGTCTACAAATCATTGTATGATATCTAAAACGGCAGATTTTGCAATTATACGTGCTTATGCAATCCTTTTGTACGTGATTAAAACGCAGACAATTTACGCATGCGTTTTGTTGAGTTATGAAAGCGTACCTATCATTAGGAGACTGAAATAAAAACCGGACATTGGGTTATTAAATATATCGAATTATTGCATAACCTGCACTTAGCTTGAGAATGATTTTGATGAGTTGAGTTATTAGGTGAATTTTGTGGTTGAGTTTTTTTTTTTGTTCATTGTGGTTGGTGGGGCGTTTACAAAAAAAAATAGATTGGGCGTTTGATTTGGTTTGATATTGAGAAAATGAATTTGATTTAAAATTTTTGGGTTTTGAATTATACGATTTATTATTTATTAAATTGGTTTGAGTCACTTGAGAAGGTATAATTTGCAATGACGCAAGAGCTTTGCATTGATTTGACAAAAATTCGATTAAATTTTTGTATGTTGGTATTTCAGTAGTGCTGTATTTTAGCTCAAACGCAGTTCTGGTCGAATTATCAATTTTTAAAAGTAAAATTGAAAACAGTCAAAAACACCACTGATCTACTGGAAAATTAAGATTACCTAGAGCTAGCACATTTTCCGAAAAAATATCGATTAATTTTCTAAGCTCTTTTGTCGAGTTATTTTTTAAAGGAATCGCTGTGTAAATAGCATTCCAATAGGTGGATGCTGACAACCGTTTATTTTAATAGCGATTGACTAGGATATTCCACGCTATTTCGTAATTATCCCCCGTTAATTTAATTGAATTTAAAAGATTTGCAGGTTCGCCCTCTAAGTACATTAATAAACGCTGAAATTTTTTAATGTTTGAGTAATTTTGATTATCATTTACGAGGGAAGAAAAAATATCAAAAAAGGTGGGCCATTTTCGAGGTGATCAAAGCAGGGTATTTTTAGAGGTCCTAGTTCGTCCCTTATTGGGGCTTGAATTATAGCAGATCTGTTTCCCGAAAACCTAGGGCCCAAATCTGGAAAGAGTTCTGCATATATTTGCTTGGTAGCGTAATAGAATTTGTCGGTATCCTTCCTAAATACGTCCTGTTCCGTGAATTCCTCGTCCTCAATGAGACCTCTTATGTCGTTATGTAACCGTTTAAATTCCTCGTAATGATCGTCGAAAGATTCGTAAGATACTTTAAAAAGTACGCTTAGAGACGCATCCTGCTTTCATTTAGTTGCCAAGTTATTTTCCCGCAGTAATGCGTGAAATAGATATCTTTCTTTGGTTTATCAAACTATTTTTTGAAGGCATATTGAATTAAGTTTATTTTTATAGCACAAAGTATTTTAAAAGAATAAAATAGCTATTTGTTTTGGTGAATATCGATTTTTATTTTATGCTAAAAATAGAATTTCTTACTTGTTGAGTAGGTCAGTATATGCTACCGCGATTCTTATTTTATCATAAAATGCACTTTTATAAAGATGTATTTTTACCACTTATTTTTCAGAAATAATTTAGGTAATTAAAAAGATTTATTCACACCTAGTAAAACGCCGTTCGCAGAATTGTTTTGTTCACTGCTAAACCACATATAAACAATAACCGAATTTCGAATAAAATAAGAATTTTTTATTGAATTTTTGAATTGAATTCTTTTATTTTGAAATGTAAGCAAATCGTGAAGAATAACCGCTGTGAAACTGAGCTCCGTCCTTAGTATGTGGAGGGGAGAGCCTTGCTTCGAACGATGCTCGCTGGACGACCGAATTGCAGGTTCCCGGTGGGGTATAATGGCGAATTTTTAATACGAATATTTTTCGTGACTTGCAAAAATTTTATTTTAAAAAATTTCCTAAATTCATCCGGTTCGAAGGACCAAAAATGTTAGAGATTTGAATTAGAATTGAATTTTTCCTTCGAAAAAATATAACGCGGACTGTAAAACGTTATGGTTCTGAAATTTCCAAAAAATAATTAACAAGCCATACAAAACCAAAAAAATATGCACTTACCAGTTTTGTCGCAGATACACCATCCCGGGAGCTCCCTTTATTGTAGAATGTCGCTGGAGTTGCTTAACACTAATTTGATTATAATTAAAATCGAATAATAAGGTTTTGGATTGAATTTTTGATTGATTTTTCGATCACTTGAGGTTTTAACATGCCGTTCTTTACTTGGCGTGATAACAAAGTGTGATTGCACACTCTCTCGCGCATGTAGGCGCAGAATCCTACGTTTCATGGACGCAAAAGTTTCTCTAACACTAGATAATATTTTTTTTTTCATTTTTTTTAAAGAAAACTTTAACACACGTATTTTCCTAACAAAGCATTTTTCGAGCTATGTTGTTAATACTTTTTTTTCATATTTTTTAACGTAAAATACGCTGGTAAAGGTTGGCTTGTTAAGATCGGGTTACCCTGTATAGAAGAATATACAAGCAGGTAAAAAAATTGGACAGAAATGAAAAAAAGCGGGAAAATCGGGACAATTTGCATAAAAAGCTGAACTTTAATAGGACTTTAATGGGATGCTGCGGCGGGACGTCTGGCAACCCTGGTCAGAGACACAGCCGTGTTCAACGTCACGGAAGTAGTGGTTTCAGCCTTCCGTCACGAAGGTTTTTAAAAATATTGTTGTTGTACAAAATGCAACTATCTTGCGCCATTATTTTGGAAAGTAATTTTTGTTTAGGGCGTGATTTTGATACTAGAGCTTTTATTAACTATGCGCTGCGCCCTACACGTAAAATTCATGAATTTTATTAACAGCAACCCTGGTCAGACACACAGCCGTGTTCAACGTCACGGAAGTAGAAGTTTCAGCCTTCCGTCACGAAGGTTTTTAAAAATATTGTTGTTGTACAAAATGCAACTATCTTTCGCCATTATTTTGGAAAGTAATTTTTGTTTAGGGGTGATTCTGATACTAGAGCTTTTATTAACTATGCGCCCTATAGGTAAAATTCATGAATTTTATTAACAGGCTTTTTGTTCGCTTCTATTAAGAAAATCGTGCTGAATAAAATGCGTGAAAATCTCCTCGGAATTTTTTTAATATAAGTTGTAATATAATTTCTTAATTGATTAAGAGAATGATTATAATAAAATCTGATTTATATTGTAAATTCATCTTCGGGTTTCCTTTAAAAATGTTATAAAAAATTCAAATCTACCTGCTCAGTAGTTATTAAAATCTTTAGTTTGGGAGATATTTAGCAGTCTATAACTATCCTGAGAACGAAATTACCATCTAACAAATCTATACATATCTGGATTTCCTAATTTGGCCAGTTGTGATCTTTAGTTCTCAAGATATTTATTCAAATTAGGTGGCGTCCAACTTTCGTAATGCTTAACCCGTAACCGGTGTACAGGAGTCTGTCAGACTCCTCCGATGTAAAGTGGGCGGATAACTGCAAAGTTATGTGCAACTGATCTCTCTCCTCCTAGATACCTTCCTAGAAGTAGTAAAGGAGTAAACCCCCTTAGTGGCTTCAGTCAGGCCGTTTGCGAGTACGGTGCATGTCGGAGTCTGCCAGACTCCACGTCACCGTTAGTGCGCCTATTTTTCATATTACAGATTTTTACTTTTTGTCGTATTAACGAACTATTTCAATGGTGATCCAACCACCAGCGATAGACAAAAACTTTGAGTCCACTATTTTAGCTTGATACAATTCTTTGGATTCAGATAATAGTGATGTTGATGATTGTGACGCCTATTGTGAGATGCAAAGAAGGGTTTAAAACGTCCCGCTAGAATTGAGAGAAACTATAAGGCGTATCCTTCATATTGAAAAATCTTCCATTAATGAGCAAGAATGGCTAGAATATCTATGCACATCCTGTAAAAAACCGATCTGTCTGAGCTGCAGCAACAAAATATGCAGGGGATATAATGTGGAACGGGAAAAATGATGATTTTTGTCCCATTAGTTTGGATTATGCAGTTTTTTTTATTTCTTACGAAATTTATTTGATTTTTTGTTTAGTTTTCTGTTTCGAATTTTTTTAATTTAGGCTTAAGTTTTGTTTTAAATGTTCGATTTTTTTTTTGATAAAACATATATTAAATCACTCCAATTTTTTTTCTAGTTTTTTGCATTGTTTTGTACATTTCCTAATAAAATATGAAATATATGAAATATCACTATACAACTGGTAAAAGATCTTATAAAATACATAGAAAAAACTTTTGATATCAATAATCTAACAAAATTTTACAGATTAACAAAAAAAAGTGATATAGATAAGAGGAGTCTGTGAGACTTCACGTCATCGGTTATGTCCTTAAAATGGGACGTCACCGGTTACGGGTTAAGGTGAGTTTGTTACACTAAACTTTTAAACCATTTGCTTTGAGAGGTTACTTTATTTAACTCTGCTAAGAAACCCACAGTGCTCTTTGACGAATAGCTACCTGTTGTCTGAAAAACTCTACAGTTCATAGCTTAATACAAAATATGAATCAAGTTTAAAGAAAAAAATTTAATATTTTAAGCTTAAGACAAATCGGTTAGTAAATATAAAAGTCTGTCATGTGGGATTCGCCATTTTGATTTCTTTATGAGTTTTAGTCAAAAATGATAATCAGCAAAGTCCACCATTGTGGATCCGCCATGTTAAATTATTTATGAGTTTGAGTAAAAAATCATAATCAGCGCCGATTTCTATATTTGATACATATCGGTGCATAAATAAAAAAATCCGCCATTTTCCATCTTTCATTTGAAATTAAGTGCTTTCAAGCACTGCAAACTTTCACTTTTGAGACAAATCGGTTTAAAAATAAAGAAATCCGCCATTTTGAGCCAAAAATCATATTCAGCGACTTGAAACACTACCAAGTTCTATATATCTATAAATATTGGTTCATAAATAGGAAAATCCGCCATTTTGGATCCGCCATTTTAATTTTTGTAAGTTTAAGGATAAAACTGTATTAAGTGATCTCAAACACAAGACAAATGCGTTTAAAAATAAAGAAATCCACCATTTTGAATCCGCCATTCTTGAAATAAAAAACGTAAATGGTATTTTTACCAGGTTACCAGAACACTACACCTACCAAATTTCAACACTCGACTTAATAGATTTTGAAATTTTTGTATAAATAACATGTTTATTTTGTGTTTTATCTGCACATTTTATCGAAAAAAAAATAGTCCGGCGCTGAGTTGGCCCGGCGCCCATTAGGCCCGGCGTGGCGCACTGTTGGCGGCGCCGAGTTGGCCCGGCGCCCAGTTGTCCCATTCCGAATTGAAATTTTTTAGTTCCGAAATTTCATCTGACTCAAGCATAACTTGTAGTCCACCCAAGAAGAGCAGAGTTGAAGAGGACCCTTGTTCAAAAAAAAGAAAATATTTTACCTGGAAGGTACAACATTTATAAGGTTCTAAGATGAAAACAATAATTTTAATACAGCTAACAAATTCTTTTTACTCTTTTTTTTTACTGAAGAGAATATTGTAAACATAGTATACACAAGTAAGTATTCATGAATTTTTTATTATTCAAACAGAAAATTGTTGATAAAAAAATGCTAGTGGAACTTAAAATTTTTATTTTTCGTCGCCTCTGCCCTTTTTTATCCAAGACAAGCCAATATAATTTTTTTTGCGATGTTGCATGTGTCCGGACTTACCAAACCGAAATTCTATTTTCATCTCTGTCTTGCTCATTAAATTCTTAATTGCATTTGGTCAATTGCGATAAAAGCTTGATATAATGGCAATTTAGGCCCATGCCGGGTCTACCCGTAGGGTATAGAAGTCAATGATTTGACCTAAACCAGTTCTCAAGTGGTTCCAGAGTTGTTGTTACTTAATTTTTTAGTTGATTTTGATCATTTTTAATAATTACCGCATTTTCGTCATCAGCAAATGCAAACACTTAATTTTTTAATATATTTTCTATTTTATTTGTATATACAATGTAAAGCAGTGGACCCAAAATCTCACCAAAGTCGGATCTGAAATTTTTTGCCATCACGAGTGCTTTCCTCAACATATTGAGGTCTTTTGATCCCACACAGATTTAGTTTCCTAATCAGTGTCTCATGATCCACACCATCGAACTCTTTAATTAAATCAGTGCATACTGCAGTAGTTTCCTTTTTCGCATTAAGTGACTTCAATATTTTAAGCGCCTGATAGATTGCTCTAATAGTAGATTTTCTCTTTCGGAATTTATTCTGGCTGTATGAAAGGATGTCTTCGGTTTCTGAAAAATGTATTAATTGAGAGTCTAATTTTGGTTTCCAAAAGTTATATTTATATAGAAGAAAAGTTTACACCAAATGATGCAATTAATAGATGCTACTTATCAAATAATGCACTTGCATTTTATTCGAAGAAATTTGATATAAAATGGGTGGTGAACAAATTTGCGTTGTTCGAAAACCAGGAATTACTTCAACCTTAAAAACTCTGCTTTCATGGGGAAGCCCTCATGAAAAGCTGCTTTCAATCTACTGTTGGGGTTTAACAGAAGCCAATCAATTAGAACGTTTTTCTACGTTGTCCGACGCCTATTCTCCACCTCCTTCGATCCTGACAATCATCTTCTGTCAGATTTTTTTGACTCATTGATCTTTCGATTGACTGTTGCCATTCTAGTTTAGGACGCCCTCTTTTTTTGCGCCCTATTGGTTGCCATTCTAGGACCTGCTTTGGTAATCTTTCGTCGTTCATCCGTTGTACATGGCCGTACCATTTCAGTTGTCTTTTAGTGATGTCATCCGTTATGCTTCCCTTGATTCCCATTCTTTGTTTTATGATCTCATTCCTTATGTGATCTGTTCTAGATATTCTCATTGATCTTCTTATTGCATCCATTTCGACACTTTCCATTTTTTGTTTTGTATTTTTCTGTTAAGCGACAAGTCTCTATTCCATACAACAGCGTGCTTTTCACCATTGTTTCATATATATTAAATTTTACATTCTTTTTTATCTCTCTCCTCCATAAAATACTGCTAAGACATCCAATAATCTATTTTGCTTTTACTATTTTTTTTCCAGTTCTTTACAGTCTGTTCCTGTCTTATCAAATGTGACACCCAAGTATACATACTCATTGCATGGAGATATTACATGTCCATTGTCTAGTTCTAACTCCCTGGATTCGTTTTCAATAAATAAGTATTGTGTCTTGTCCACGTTCACTGTTAATCCCCACTTTTGGTATTCTTCTGTTAACTTTCTCATCATATACTCCATGTCTTCTTTATCATTAGCCACAATTACTTGGTCGTCAGCAAACTGTAGTGTGTATACGGTAAATCGGTCGTTAAGTTGTATTCCCATGCCGTGCACTTTACGTTTCCAGTTTTTTAGAGCCACTGCGATATATATTTTAAAAAGAGTTGGAGAGATACAACATCCCTATCATAAGCCTTTTGTTACCAGGAATTATTTTGAAAGTCGATTTCCAATTTTAATTTTAGATTTTGACCCTTTGTATAGTTCTTTTATCGCTTTTATGTATGTATGATTGATATTAGTTTGCTCTAACACTGTCCATAATTTTTCTACTAGAACGGTATCATATGCTTCTTGTAGGTTCACAATGGTAACATGAGTCTCTATATTTCTGGCGCTCCTTTTCTCAATTACTTGTTTAAGGCAAAAACATTATCACTACAAGATCTGCCTGCACGAAACCCACTTTGCTCTTCTTCTTCTTGTTCATGAAAATCATTCTCTATTAGATCTCTAAGAATCCTACCGTACAATCTACTTAGAGTACTGGTTACTGAAATTCCTCTGTAATTGTTGCAATCCAGCTTGTTTGGATATGAATGCAATTTTCCAATCATCAGGTACTGGATGTCCGTTTATGCATTGATTGATAATATATGAGAGATTTTCGATTAGTTTCTCTGATCCATATTTGAGCATTTCAGCATATATTCCTCCAGGTCCACTAGCTTTTCCGGATTTAAGCTTTTTAATACCATTCTTTATCATTTCTTTTTCGATGATTACTTCCTCTCCGTATACTTCTATGTTTCTCCTCGGAGAGGCTGCCAGATATTCGGGTCTCGTTTCCTGCAGCAGTCATTTGTAGTGTTCTCTACATTGTTCTGGTTTGATGATCTGGATGTTTACTTCTTCTTTTGTTGGGTTTTTTACTGTAGAAATGAATTTCCATACTTCAGAACTCTGCCTACCTCCAATATGTGTATTTATATTCTGGCATTTGCGTTCGAACATTTAATTTTTTTCTGTGCGTATCAAATTTCTTAGCTGTCTTTTGGTTTCCCTGTAGATTTCTAGGTCTCTTTGTTCTTTAGTACTAAGCCATTTCAAGTATGTGCGTTTTTTCTCTTTGACCATTTCCTGTATTTTTTCCGTCCACCACATCTTCCTGTTATTTCTATTATCTTGGTATCCAAGAGCTTCGATGCTTGCTTCCTTCAAGCTTTTTATTATGTTTGTATATGTCTCTTCAAATGAGTGTTCTGTATTTATTAATTTTTTATCTAATCGGTTCTGATACAATCCTTGAGTACTTTTGATTTCTAGACTTCTAAAGTTGTATTTTTGATTGTCTTTTTCATTTTCTCCAATCATTTCGTCCTTATTTGCTTTTCTTAAAGGGAATATTATTTGTGCTTTTATCAGATGGTGGTCAGATCCACAGGTAACACCACGAAGTGCTCGCACATCATACCACTTTAATTGCGAGTGTTGTCCACCTATAGCATAATCAATGATTGATTTAAGATTTCTTGTTGGCTGAATCCAGGTATATCGATGAATATCCTTATGTCTAAAAAAAACATTATTTATTTTTTTGTTGTGGGTTTTACACAATTGCATCAGTCTCAAGACATTATCATTTGTTACTTCTTCTCCAAATGGTCCTATCACTTTGCTCTGGGTTTGTCTACCAGTTCGGCTATTAAAATCGCCAAGCATAATTATTTCTCTGGTATTACCGATTTTGGTGATAGTCTCATCAAGTTGGTCAAAGAAGTTGTTTTGTAGCTAATTTTTCGTCATCTGATGGTGCGTAGACTGCTATTATGCTTATATTATGACCAAGCATCTTCATGTTCACTCGAAGTATGTTTTCACTAATGCAATCATTCTCGGTAATTTTATTGTTTAGGTTTTTCTTTATTAATAAGATTACCCCTCTGGCTGCTCTCCTTTTTTTTTGGACTCCAGTGAATATATGGACGAAATTGCCGACACTATTTGCACCTGTTCCTTTCTTTTTTGTCTCTGTGAGTGCAATAATATCGACCTTACAATTCTGCACTTCGGTTACAATAAGGTCCAACTTTTGATTCACTCCCTGTACGTTCCATGTAGCTATATTCATAATCATAGTGGTAGACGTCCATTTAAATACCTGATCAGGTTTGCAGAGGACTATAGGAAAGGCATTTTTAATCAAAAACAAAAACTGATTCTCGTAATAGCACATACCTTCAATCATTGCTATATTGGTGAAGTTGATGCGAAAATTTCCATAAATAAAATCGAATGGAAAATCCGACACATAATTCCAGAGGACTGTCAAAGAGTTAAAATTCTTTCTAAAATTAATAAGGCATGTAATAATGTTAATATCAAAGCCGCGTATCGCATGAGGGACTTCCATGAGCTATCCCTTCTTTAGAGCACAGCTTCTGATACATGGACAGTAAGAAGTAGTACGAATTTGGAACAACCACGATATATTATTATTGTATTTCAAAAGACTGCAAATTGTAACTTCAGGGACAAAGATGCCACAGAGTTTATCTCTGCTGATTTGGCTTATATTAGATTATATATTAATTCTATAGTTTTTATCAATGAGAGGTATAGTCTGGATTTTTAAAAAGATTAAAAAATTTCAAAAGCAGTTATTATGGTAAAAATTGTTGCGAACCAATGCTTGATTTAGATAGTTTTATTAAAAACCCATTAATTGTTATCGAAATCTAAATTCCCAAGTGACGTAAAAGGGGATGCTTTATTTATTCATGATTCTTGAAATTCCTAAAATGTTCTAAATGGAACTGTGACCAGGGGTTAATTTAAGTTAAATTTAATGTAAAATAATTTTAAATGATATAAAATAAAACACATTTTATAAAACAATATTTGTATTTTTTTTAATTATTTATCTGTAAACAACTAAATTAAAATCATACACATTTAGTTAAATAATTTAATAATAATTAATTTATTAAATTCTTTGTGCAAATACATATCTATTCAATTGTTATAACATATTAATATATTTCCATAATAATGAATAAATAGTATCCCGTAAAACTAATTGAGCTATTTGTCTAACCAAACGCGCATAATAAATCAAACTATCTTAATCGTTATACTTTTCGTTTCTTCTTTTCTTTCTTTCTATCCTTAGATATTGTAAATAAATTAAAGACGACTCTTTTTTTTTAGACTTTTACTTGCTCTATTTGTGTAACCAAACGCCCATAATAAATCAACCTATCTTACACTTCTGTTTTTTTTTCTTTCTTCTGTCTACCCTGCCTTAATCTATTTAATATGTACATTATATTACATTACTAATTCTAATCCATCCGGATCTATTTACATTAAGCTAAGCATATCCCTGAAATTTGTTTTAGTTACTCAGTGGCCTAACCTCGCACTGGAATGTTTTTTCACTTTAATGGCTGGTTCAGGTTTTGCTAGCGTTGGTGGTTCAGCAGCTATTTTTTTGAATGACATGATATATTTCTTCCCCGCTTTGGTCACAACTTGCAATCTCTAATCAAATACAATTGAAGTTCAGGAAACTGACATCTTTCCTGAACTTCCATCTCTGTGTACAGATGACGTTTGAGCTGATTTCTCCACCACCACTACATCGTGATCAACCACCTCCACAACATCCTTCTCAATAGGGAACTTGCCCAAAAAATTTAATCCTTTAAAAACAATTAAAATCGTAAGGTATTATCATAAGAAACTTCCTAGAAAAAGAAAAATTCCAATAACAATTAAATTACCTGTGAAATAAAGGTTTGAAATTTAAATAACTTGACCTGTTCTTAAAACGCGCTGCTGTTGGTTGTGACGTCACGTCTTTGGATCTCGATCCATGCGACCGTTAACCGACATCGAAACAACACGTAAATACTTGATATTGTACTTATTGGAGCGTTGAACGTGGTGTTCAGTTATTTTCGGACGTAGTTTTGTCTAAATTTTCTTAATTTAGTGTTTTGTGATTCTGTTAAAGACTAAAAATGGTTGATGCGGGGTTTATAAAAGGACAATCAGACAATTTACCTAGAATTGATATGTTTATGACTGCATTATACATTAAAAATACGGAGGATTTTTCTCAAGCTGAAGTTCGTGGTGTAAAAGCTCGCAAGTAAGTATAAATACCTAAGTACTGTAAGTACTATAATATAATATTTATATATATATATATATATATATATATATATATATATATATATATATATATATATATATATATATATATATATATATATATATATATATATATTGATAAAGGGTACTTAGCCACCTCAAAACAAAGTATATAAACTACGGTGTCACCTCATATATAACTTTAGTACCTCACTTTTTTGAGGTGACAACGTTTTTCAATAAAAACTTCAGGGACGATTCCTAACACACTCAGCAAGCTGTGTGCAAAATTTTGTTCTGAGGTCACAAAATGGTATATATAGCTACTTTTTGGCCGTGTAGTTCACGTATCTACCGGTGGCGCTAGCGTCGCTTTTACTGTAACTAAACGGTTCACTGAGTCACCTCGGTGGTATAAAACGTATTCTGCGTATTAGAACCGTGTCGCAGCGGCCTCAGAAATTTGGCAACATTGCAGATTAGATTTTAGACGCTACGGGTTTCTTTGTTATATGTAATTTGTACCTGCTTTTTTTACCCTTGGAATATTTAATAGAATTTTTAGAAACGGGTGCCTGGGTCTGATATTTTAAGAGGGGCTTTGTAAAGGAATATTATTGTATTTTTTATCTTATTGAAATAATTTGACTTCTTACATTTTTTTGCTTATTCTGGCTGGTAGTTTTTAACGGTTTTATTTAACTTGACTTGATTGATTTGGTAATATAATAAATTTTTGTGACAGCTATTCAGACACTTTCCTATGGGCAAGACTTGAAATTAGTTAAGTAGTTTAACCATATAATATGATGTTTTGGTGCAAAAGGTCCGAAGCTTAGCACAATTATAGAGCGATGCCTGCTCTCGCCGGTGTTTTAAAAAAATGGCGCACGAATTCCCTTTTTTTTAAATAACTTGGTTTTTGTACAAAGTTTGAAACAAAAATTATAGCCAACAAAATTTTATACGAACATGCTAAACTGTGTTTTTTGTTAGACTAAAAACAAGGTTCGAGGTATGATATTAACCATTTTTTCATTTTGGAATTTGTCCAATTTGTTTTTTTGGTGGCCTTTAAATTAAAAGTTACTCATTTTTGAGAATGATTGAAATGACATGAAATAAAGATAGATAAATATTCTACAAAAATTATTAATCAGTTGCATGGGTAATATTCTTGGTAAGATACAAACCATAAAGTTTTAGTTCTACCCACATATATATATTTCTATATTATATGCAAAATAAACTGAGATAATTAGGTTTTATCTAATTTTCTCAAAACTAAGTACCCAAGACTTCATGGGCTATTTTTAAAAATCAGAAAGAAGACCTGTATTATTTGTATGGGTTTCGTTTATTAGGTTCGCGCGCCGTATACCATCTTTTCTTGAAACATTTCAGCCGATATTTGACCTATCTAAAACTCTACTTCGGAATGAGCTACGAATCTCAAACTTTGCACAGTCGTAGATTTAGTTAACAACCGCTCCAAGTTTCATGGAATTCCATAAAGTAGTAAAGTAGTTACGAAATTTCAAAAAACGTTGAAATTGCCACTCACTCACTTCTAGACATGCTATAAAGCTGAAATTTGGCAGACTTATAGAAATTGTGACCAAACCCCTGGAAAAAATCAAAAAATCCCAAAATTCTAATTTACTCCCCTCCCCCACACATGTAAAATTATGTAAAAGTAACATTGTTCACTTCCAGAAATGGCAGACAGATAGGTACTATGATAAAACTATAGAAAAAAATTTAAAACCTCAAAATTATAATTTACTTTCCTCCCCTATAAATGTAAAATAATGTAAAAGTAACATTGCCCACTTCCGGACATGCTAGAGAGCTGAGCTTTGGAAGGCCGATAGTAACTATGATAAGACTATAGAAAACAATTAAAACACCCCAAAATTCTAATTTACTTCCCTCCCCTATAAATGTAAATGTGTGTAAAAGTAACATTGCCCACTTCCAGAAACGCTCGAGAGCTGAGTTTTGGAGGGCTGATAGGAACTATGATAAAACTATAAAAGAAAATTAAAAACCCCAAAGTTTAATTAACTTCCCTCCCCTATAAATGTAAAGTTATGTAAATTAGCATTGTCCACTTCTAGAAACGCTAGAGAGCTGAGCTTTGGAAGACTATAGGAAAAAATTTAAAAACACCAAAATTTTAATTTACTTTCCTCCCCTATAAATGTAAAGTTATGTAAAATTAACTTTGCCTACTTCCAGGGACACTAGAGAGCTGAGCTTTAGAAGGCTAATAGGAACTATGATAAAACCATAGGAAAATATAAAAACCCTTAACATTTTTAATATGCATTTCAAATGTTTTGGACAATATATCGTATATTTTACTACTTTAAAACTTAAATATTATCCAAATCCTTTAAACAAGCAGTGAGATCATAACAAAAACATTTCATGTAAAAAAAGCCAAGTACGCGAAAGTGGTATTCCCTAAAAAGATTTGAAATAAATGTGAAGCCAAGTTCTCCAATACATATTTTAAAATGAATGGTTCTTACTAGTTTCGAAATGTTTTTCTAAACTTGGCTATTACGGGTGCAAATGACTCCTAGGCACAGTGCTAAATTTAATGTAAAGAAGTTTGGCTGGAATAGCAAAGTTTAAAAGAGAAATTGGCTTTACTTTTATCTCAATTCTTTTTACGGGATACCACTTTCGCGTACTTGGCTTTTTTTTTACATGAAATGTTTATGTTATAATTCAGTTTTCTAAAAAATCATTTAAGAGGACAATATTGAAAACATTTTTTTTTGAATATTTTTTTATTTTAATCGGTATATTTATATAATAGTGTTAAAGCTAAGGTTGATATTCTCTCTCTGATAGAAATTATGACCAAAGCCCAGAAATCTAATTTACTCCCCTCCCCTGTACTATTCCACTTCAAGAAACGCCAGAGAGCTGAGCTTTTTAAGACTAAAAGGCACCATAATAAAACTATAGGAAAAAATTTAAAAACACCAAAATTTTAATTTACATTGCACACTTCCTGAAACGCTAGGGAGCTGAGTTTGGAAGGCTGAAAGGACCTATGATGAAACCATGGGAAAAAATTTAAAAACCCCAAACTTTTAATTTGCTCCCCTCCCCTATAAATGTATATAATAAGTTATTTAAAATTAACATTGCCCACTTCCAGAAACGGTAGAGAGCTGAGCTTTGTGAGGCCGATAGGAACTATGATAAAACTATAAAAGAAAATTAAAAACCCCAAATTTTAATTAACTTCCCTGCCCTATAAATGTAAAGTTATGTAAAAGTAACAATCTCCACTTACAGAAACACCAGAGAGCTGAGCTTTGGACGACTGATCAAAAAAATTAAAAAACTACAAGGTTTTAATTACTTCCCTCCCCTATAAATGTAAAGTTATGTAAAAGTAACATTGCCCATTTTCAGAAACGCTAGAGCTGAGCTTTGGATGGCTGATAGGAACTATTATCTGGGGGCACAGTAGTGCCCCGCCAAGTTCGTGTGGAAATGGCTGTACCATCTTTTCTTCAAACATTTAAGCCCATATTTAACCTATCTAAAACTCTAATTCGGAATGAGCTACGAAACTCAAACTTTGCACACAATCGTAAATCTTTATAGAGTTAACAATCTCATAAGTTTCATGGAACTTCATGAAATAGTAAAGTAGTTACGAAATTTAAAAAACATCGAAATTGCCACTCACTCACTCATGTATAGATCATCAAAATTCTACTGTACTTCCAGATACGCTACAAAGCTGAAATTTGGCATACTGACAGAAATTGTGACCAAACCATTGGAAAAAATCAAAAAACCCAAAAATTCTAATTCACTTCTCTCCCCCATACATGTAAAATTATGTAAAAGTAACACTGCCCACTTCCAGAGGCGCTAGAGAGCTGAGCTATTGCAGACTGATAGGAAGTATGCCAAAACTATAGGAAAAAACTTAAAAACCCCAAAATTTTAATTTACTTCCCTACCCTATAAATGTAAAGTTATGTAAAAGTAACATTGCCTACTTACAGATACGCTAGAGAGCTAAGCTTCGGAAGGCCGATTGGAACTATGATAAAACTATAAAATAAAATTAAAAAACCTTAAAATATAAATAACTTCCCTCCCCTTTAAATGTAAAGTTCTGTTAAAGTAACATTCTCCTCTTCCAGAAACGCTAGAGAGCTGAGCTTTGGAAGACTGATAGGAACTATGATAAAACTAAGTATAGTAAAAAATTTAAAAACACCAAAATTTTAATTTACTTTCCTCCCCTATAAATGTAAAGTTATGTAAAATCAGCATTGCCTATTTCGAGGAACACTAGAGAGCTGAGCTTTATTAGGCTGATAGGAACTATGATAAAGCCATAGGAAAATATAAAAAAACCTCAAAATTTTTAATAAGGCATTGCAAAACTTTTGAATAATATTCCTCATATTTTACTACTTTAAAACTTAAATATTATCCAAATTCTTTAAAAAAGAAGTGAAATCATAACAAAAACATTTTATGTAAAGAAAGCCAAGTACGCGTGTGTTCCGTTAAAAGAATTGAGATAAAAGTAAAGCCAAGTTCTCCAATACAAATTTTAAAATGAAAGATTCTCACTAGTTTGGAAATGTTTTTGTAAGCTTGGCTATTACGGCTGTAAATGACTCTTAGGAACAGTGCTAAATTGAATATAAAGATATTATAATATTGATATGACTTAATTGGAAATTAAATAATAAAGAATATCAAAGCTGCAAATTGACAGTTGGTCTCTCCTCAGTAAACACCGTATTTCCTATTTCTTTTTCAGATACCGACATTATCATTTAATTTCATGGTTATGCTCGGGCTGAATGAGGCCTAATGAGGCCGAAACGCTTCCCCGAGCTACCTTTACCTCTGAGGACTTGCCCGTAAAACGTTTTTGTTAAGACTTTTTACCTCGTGAAATTCCTTTAAATTTAAAAAAATCCATGGCTTAGGCTGTTTCCTGGGAGCCGAAACGCGTCCCCAAGCTACTTTACCTCAGAGGATTCGCCCGTGAAGCTTTTTTGATAAAGAATGTCACTTACAAATTCTGACATTACGTCAACATTTGAGCCTTGTGATTGCTGGTGGTTATTATTAGATTAATAATATTCGCGTTGGGCTGTGGCGTGGGCAAACACATCATTCCTGTATATGGTTTTCCTGTTTTAAACGGCTTAACTAATTATCACAATTTCTTTTTTATTAAATGTATTGTTACGGATAAATAATGTTTTTTAAATATTCTGTCATATCAATCATGTCATAAACATTGCAAACCCAAAAATATATAAATTAAGATAATGTATTAATTTTGTTTGCATTCCATAGAGTGTATTTTTGACAATTTCCTTTTAATGTTTATCGGATCTATGTGTAGAATTTTTGACAGTAAGTAAACCATTTTTCAACAAAAATTGTATTTAGGACTTTCAAGCTATGCAACTTTTCTGAGATCACAAAACCTCAAAATGTGTTTTCCAAAAAAAATAATAGCAAGTTTTTCTATAATGAAAGTATGAATGTTCGGTTTTTTATATAAAGACAGTACGTTGTCACCATAAATCTTTTCTTACAAACTTTTGCAACCTTTTAAAGTTGTAATATTTCCTAAAGTGTCCCTAATAATATTTAAATTTAGTTAGATAAAGCTATTGTTGCTTATAGACTTACGCCATACGTTATCACCTTAATAAAACCGGCAACAGTGTCTGAGGTGGCAGGAAATAGCACATATCCAAAGGTTGTATATCGGTCTGAGGTCCGAACGTATTCCACGTATTTATCAAATATTTGAAAAAAAATGATTTACCCCTCTTTTGAAATTCTGGTAAAGGAACTTCCTCATTAGGCCTCATTCTGGGGTTTACTGGGGAGAGACCAACTGTCAATTTGCAGCTTTGACATTCTTTATTATTTAATTTAATCTTAATCTTTATGTTCAATTTAGCACTGTGCCTAAGAGTCATTTGCACCGTAAATCCGTAATATCCAAGTTTACAAAAACATTTCCAAACTAGTGAGAATCTTTCATTTTAAAATTTGTATTGGAGAACTTGGCTTTACTTTTATCTCAATTCTTTTAACGGAACACCACTCTCGCGTACTTGGCTTTTTTTACATGAAATGTTTTTGTTATAATTTCACTCCTTTTTTAAAGGATTTGGATAATATTTAAGTTTTAAAGTAGTAAAATATGAGGAATATTATTCAAAAGTTTTGCAATGCCTTATTAAAAATTTTGAGGTTTTTTTTATATTTTCCTATGGTTTTATCATGGTTCCTATCAGCCTTATAAAACTCCGCTCTTTAGTGTTCCTCGAAATAGGCAATGGTAATTTTACATAACTTTACATTTATAGGGGAGGAAAGTAAATTAAAATTTTGGTGTTTTTAAATTTTTTACTATACTTTTTCATAGTTCCTACCAGTCTTCCAAAGCTCAGCTCTCTAGCGATTCTGGAAGAGGAGAATGTTACTTTTACATAACTTTACATTTAAAGGGAAGACAAGTTAGTTATAATTTGGGGTTTTTTAATTTTACTTTATAGTTTTATCATAGTTTCTATCGGCCTTCCGAAGCCCAGCTCTCTAGCGTATCTGGAAGTGGACAATGTTACTTTTACATAACTTTACATTTATAGGATAGGGAGTAAATTAAAATTTTGGGGTTTTTAAGTTTTTTTCCTATAGTTTTGTCATATTTCCTATCAGTCTGCCATAGCTCAGCTCTCTAGCGCCTCTGGAAGTTGGCAGTGTTACTTTTACATAACTTTACATGTATGGGGGAGAGGAGTGAATTAGAATTTTCGGGTTTTTTGATTTTTTCCAATGGTCTGGTCACAATTTCTAATAGTATGCCAAATTTCCACTATGTAGCGTGCCTGGAAGTACAGTAGAATTTTGATGATCTATACATGAGTGAGTGAGTGGCAATTTCGATGTTTTTTGAAATTTCGTAACTACTTTACTATTTCATGGAATTCCATGAAACTTGTAGAGATTGCTAACTCTATAAAGATCTACGACTGTGTGCAAAGTTTGAGTTTCGTAGCTCATTCCGAATTAGAGTTTTAGATAGGTCAAATATGGGCTTAAATGTTTCAAGAAAAGATGGTACAGCCATTTCCGCGTGAACTTGGCCGGGCACTACTGTGCCCCCAGGTAATAGTTCCTATCAGCCATCCAAGGCTCAGCTCTCTAGCGTTTCTGAAAATGGGCAATGTTACTTTTACATAACTTTACATTTATAGGGGAGGGAAGTAATTAAAACCTTGTGGTTTTTTAATTTTTTTCTATCAGTCGTCCAAAGCTCAGCCTCTAGCGTTCCTGTAAGTGGAGATTGTTACTTTTACATAACTTTACATTTATAGGTCAGGGAAGTTAATTAAAATTTGGGGTTTTTAATTTTCTTTTATAGTTTTAGCATAGTTCTTATCGGCCCTCCAAAGCTCAGCTCTCTACCGTTTCTGGAAACGGGCAATGTTACTTTTAAATAAGTTTACATTTATAGGGGAGGGTAGCAAATTAAAAGTTTGGGGTTTTTTAATTTTTTCCCATGGTTTCATTATAGGTCCTTTCAGCCTTCCAAAGCTCATCTCCTTAGCATTTCCGGAAGTGTGCAATGTAAATTAAAATTTTGGTGTTTTTAAATTTTTTCCTATAGTTTTATTTAGTCTTAAAAAGCTCAGCTCTCTGGCGTTTCTGGAAGTGGGATAGTATAGGGGAGGGAAGTAAATTAGATTTTTGGGGTCTTTTAATTTTTTTCTATAGTTTTATCATAGTTACAATCGGCCTTCTAAAGCTCAGCTCTCTAGCGTTTCTGGAAGTGGGCAGTGTTAATTTTACATAACTTTACATTTATAGGGGAGGGAAGTAAATTATATTTTTGATGTTTTTAAATTTTTTTCAATATTTTTATCATAGTTTCTATCAGACGGCCAAAGCTCAGCTCTCTAGCATTTCATTTACATAACTTTACATGTATAGGGGAGGGGAGTAAATGAGAATTCTGGGCTTTGGTCATAATTTCTATCAGTCTGCCAAACTTCAGCTTTGTAGCATATCTGGAAGTACAGTAGAATTTTGATGATCTATACATCAGTGAACAATTTCGACGTTTTTTAAAATTTTGTAACTACTTTACTACTTTATGGAATTTCATGAAACTTGGTTGTTAACTCCATGAAGATCTACGACTGTGCAAAGTTTGAGATTCGTAGCTCATTCCGAAGTAGAGTTTTAGATAGGTCAAATATCGGCTGAAACGTTTCAAGAAAAGATAGTACGGCGCGCGAACATGGCGAGGCACCAGATATAAAATAAAAATCAAAAATATCAAAAAATTAAGAAAAATATGATTTTAATGTTATATATCAAACACTAAGTAATAAAATAAATTTAATTTGACAGTTGAATTTCTAATAAAAAGTTAAATTTTCGTAAATAAAAAAGGTAAACCCCTCGTAGTTCAAACGTGGCTATATGTATTAAAAACCGGCTTTGATATTTGAAAAAGTCTCGAAAATCAAGCTCAGTCCACGCTTTTATCTATCTCTGCTAGAAATACCTAAAATCCCCAAAAAACATTGAAATTGGCCCAACCTGTATAAGTCATGTTTAAATTTGTCACAAAATACATTAGGGACTTATTGGAGTAAAGCAAGGCAGAAAGCGCGAATTTGAGGAGGGTAACGGGGTAATTCCCCCCTCTAAAAAAATAAATGCACAAATATTTTTTCCGTCGACCATTACACCCCTAAATTTAGGTCAAAATTCGCCCTTGCCAGGCAGTAATAGTACCAAGCAATATTTTGACAATTTTACATTAAACAATTTAATTTAAAGGCCACCAAAAAAACAAATTGGACAAATTCCAAAATGAAAAAATGGTTAATATCATATATCGAACCTTCTTTTTAGTCTAACAAAAAAAAACAGTTTAGCATTTTCGTATAAAATTTTGTTGGCTATAATTTTTGTTTCAAACTTTGTACAAAAACCAAGTTATTTTGAAAAAAGAGAATTCGTGCGCCATTTTTTTAAAAAAGCGGCGAGAGCAGGCATCGCTCTATAATTGTGCCAAGCTTCGGACCTTTTGCACCAATACGTCATATTATATGGTTAAACTAATTAACTAATTTCAAGTCTTGCCCATAGGAAAGTGTCTGAATAGCTGTCACAAAAATTTATTATATTACAAATTCAATCAAGTCAAGTTAAATAAAACCGTTAAAAACTTCCAGCCAGAATAAGCAAGAAAATGTAAGAAGACTAGCAAAATTAGTTAAACTATTTCAATAAGATAAAAAAATAATAATAATCCTTTACAAAGCCCCTCTTAAAATATCAGACCCAGGCACTCGTTTCTGAGAATTCTATTAGATATTCCAAGGGTAAAAAAAGCAGGTACAAATTACATATAACAAAGAAACCCGTAGCGTCTAGAATCTAATCTGCAATGTTGCCAAATTTCTGAGGCCGCTGCGACTCGGTTTTAATACGCAGAATACTATTTATACCACCGAGGTGACTCAGTGGACCGTTAAGTTACAGTAAAAGCGACGCTAGCGCCACCGGTAGATACGTGAACTACACGGCCAAATAGTAGCTATATATACCATTTTGTGACCTCAGAACAAAATTTTGCACACAGCTTGCTGAGTGTGTTATGTATCGTCCCTGAAATTTTTATTGAAAAACGTTGTAACCTCAAAAAAGTGAGGTACTAAAGTTATATATGAGGTGACACTGTAGTTTATATACTTTGTTTTGAGGTGGCTAGGTACCCTTTATCAATATATATATATATATATATATATATATATATATATATATATAACCATACAAAACTAAAAGTGACAAATAAACTTTAATTTGACAGTTAAATTGCTCTTAAAAAAGAGCCTCAGGAATCTTTTTACAATAATAAAAAATATTCATAAATAAAAAAGTTACGGGGGTGGGTCGAAAATGCACCAAATTGAAAATATATATCTTGAAAGTACTTTTAGATATCGATGTGCGATTTTCGGCATTAATGTTTTAACAAAAATCGAGCTCGTAACATGTAGAATGTTTTTAAAGAAATAAAAAATATTCATAAATAAAAAAGTTATGAACCGAATGGCCGTTTTACTCATGAGGGGCCCGGGATTTTTCTAAGGAGTGACGTCACAGCGGCTGCCGCGCATTTTGCTGTGTTTGAATATACCAGTCAGCGATTCCAACTTTAATTATTTATTATAAAATAAGTATTGCGATTTAAGGGCTGATATTTGGCATAATGCGTTTTCACACAGAAACACACATTTTAGTAAAATAAAAAAAAATGGGCAAGTTCCCTATTGCAGGAGCCAACACGAGATCCTCAGCCACTGGAGCCCTCACAACATCCTCCTCAATAGCAGCAGCTAACACAATATTCCCACTTAATATGTCACCTATCACTGAGTTATTCGGTTTGCACAAAAACTTTAATAAACCACATGCTTCCGCATTATCCATCATATTATCTACATCTATATCCAAGTCCATTAAATTATAATTTTCTGTCTTAATTGCGGGCGCGCTGTCTAAAACATCAATGTTGCTGGTAGAGTCAACTATAAAATCGCGCATCGCGGTCAAACCGTTAGATTAATTTTATTGGTTATTTGCAGGTGCAACATTATTGGCATCCGCGACTTTATCTGCGTTTCCAAATTCATTAGAGGATGCAATAGCATTCGCGCCCGATAAAGAATTCGCGCCCACGACTTGATTCGCGTTCGCAAATTCATAAAAAGGTCCGACATTCGCGTCCGGTACATCGAATTCATCTTCTCGAAACTTTTATTAACAACGGACTAAACAGTTTTAAAAGAGGAGGATGTGTTACTTTTACTAGGTGAAGAACCAGAAAGAACGTTACCGCTCCTTTGGAGTTTAAGAAAGAAATTTTCACCACCTTCAGAATTTTACCCCACCATACGAACCTATGTGCCATCCTATGGTGACATTTGCATGTTTTTAAAATCTATATGGACACACCCCATTTTAAACAAGTTAGAGTGTTAGAGTGTTTTTAATATTAGCAGTTTATAAGGGCCATCTATATAATTTTTTTTAACCAAATCTGTCACTTGTAACAATTTTTTATATAATACCACCTATCCCTGACTTAGTATATTAAATTAGCTTAAACGTCATCTGTCAAATTTTCTTAGAAAAATCTGTCACTTTATTTTGAAATAACGCCACCTATTACCAACTTAATATACTAAATTAGGTCAAACCCACCACTTTAAGGTGGGTTGTTTATCATATTTTAGTATCATTAACTAAATCTATCCTAAGAAGTTTAAAAAAATATATATTTTTATTAATACTTTTTATTTATATTATGCTATCATTAAACTTTTAAAATACAGTTAAAAAAACCTTTTTGCGTATAAAATGTTTATTCTACAATTTAGTTATTGTATACAAAAGTTGCAATTTTTAAGAATTACATATCTATTAAAATCAACCAATTTACATATTCAAACATACATAATTTTTTACTTTTCATATGATTTAAGATGTGGATGCCCCCAAAGTATTGTATGAGTTGTATTCGGTATGGCAAACCTTTTACCGTCATGATGAGATAGAGCAATTTTTTTGGTGTTTCTGTGTATACATTGTGTGGCTCCCTCTTAAATGATTTCATCTTTCGAAATAAGCAACCACCCTTTTCAACAAATTTTCTTTAATCATGAATTGTTAAATGTTTATCGATGACGCTTTTTTTAACCCCTTTTCCCTTTTTTACCGCCGTTGAGATTGATTTAATATATATGAGTATGCTTTAGCTCCAGTTCCATAAAGGCTCATGGTAGGGTCTTCAGGAAACTCATCCTTCATTCTACCCAAAATAGGTTCGCTTTTTGTTATATTAAATTCATTTGCTTTATTTTAATTTGACGTGTTAAATCTCGGGGTTTTCAATCACAAACTCATCTGTGTAAATTCTAAGCACTAGAGAATCTGTATCTGTGTACATTAAATTTGTATGATTGTTAAACTCTTTTTTTAAAACATTATAAAAAAAGTCATACAAAACCATTATTGATAAATCAAGAATGCAAAATCCTAAATATATTGGTTTATTATACACAATTTTTAGCTTGCTCATGTGGTCGCCATCGTGGTATAGTGGTAGCAGTGTTTGTTTCCCACACCAGCGGTCCGGGTTCGATTCCTGGCTAGGTACTTCGTTGTTTGTGTTTGTTTAAAAATGCTTTAACTTTGCTAAAACTTGGATGGAAAGTCGCAGTATAAATTTAAAAAAAAAGCTTGCTCATATGTATTGCTATTAACTCCTAAGTAAATATTGAACAATTATTAAAATTGGGTCTACTGATTAAAGCTCGAGCACCAGCTTTTTTGTGAATACTCTCCTAGCTTGTAGCTAATTATCTTTATGATTCTCAACATTTTCCATGGTTTTTCCAAATACTGCATTATTAAACAATTTGTATAGGTCTTTTTTAAATTTTGGTTCGGCAGAATTTCGAAATTTGGTGTTGGTATTCTATTCAGCCTTCTTCGATCTATAGACATAGGCCCCCCCATTATCTTTCACTCTTCTTTGTCTGTCGCCGTGTTTATCCGTCTAGTCCCCGCATGCTTCTTTCATGCGTCCGCTATCTTATTTGGGGTCTTCCCTTACTTCTATTATTTTCCAAAGTGCTCCAGTTTACAATACATTTGTATATGAGAGGCAACAACTACTTTGCTGTCATTTTTATTAAAGGTACTTAGTTAAAATTTTGCAATAAAACTTGGCACAGTTTGTAAAAGAAGAAAAAAATAAAAGTCCTGCTTAAAAACTCTTAGTCTTAGTGTCGAGATACAGATCATATTTTAAACTTTTTTGATAATAACTTTTTAAGAAAAAGGCAGTAAAAATATGAAATTGGGTAAAGTCCTGTGTTTTGAACAAGGGTAATAAATTAAAATAAAAATTATTTTTAAAAAAATTAGTCGGTCAGTTTTTTTTAGAAAAAAATATTTTTTTGTTATAAACATTTATAAATCTCTAGCGAGACATAATAATAAAATATTATTGACATTTTTTAAAAGAATAAGTAAGCAAAAATTATTATTTTTTTAAATATTAGTTTTTATACATTTTTGAAGGTTATTTTGACAAACATTGTCTCCTCAACATGTAATTTTATCAAAAAAAGGAATACCACATTTTTGAATCACAATAAAATAAAAATGAACTTTTTTGTCAGACCTCCTCTATCACCTGCTGCACTATTGCCCCTAAGTTATGGGACAACCTGTATAGTGGTTTGGTCTATAAGAATAATAGAAAAATAAATGTAAATTAAAATATCTAGTATAAAATATCAATAGTAAAAACTACTTACAGACAGTAAAGAATCATCTTTTAGCAAACGAAAATCAACACAAAAAATAAAAATCATCAAACAAATATCCACAACACATAATTTTAAAAAAATACAATGTGATAATTAACATATAAAACAATGGTGCATACGCTATTGTATGGAATAGAGACTTGTCGCGTAACAAAAAAATAAAAAATCATACTGGAGGGTGTCGAAATAAATGCAATAAGAAGATCAATGAAAATATCTAGAACATATTGTCAGGATAGAAAATAATGTCCTATTAAGTGAATGACACAAGTTACGTTTATAAGCAAGTGCACATTAACCCTAAACATTCTAAGGAAATGAACTTCTGTATATAGTTCAAATTGTATTAAAAGTAATAAATTGTATATAGAAGTATTATAAACAACGTGGCTAATGGGATTTCGATGATGTTTATAGAGGAAACAAAACACATCTCGATATCCTATCAATGGCAAACGGTTTGTAATAAAAGTATCTCCAAAAGAGTTTAGCAGTTAGTTGTACGCTGAGAACCTAACGCCCAGGCTTAGTTAATAGTGAACAAGTAGTACTTTAGTCAAGTATAAAAAGTTAAGCCTATCAAAGAACATTTGTAGACAAGATGTATTTAAGCACAATGTAAGTAGTAAATATAAGTATTATAATAAAACCATTACACCTAACTTAAACTGTGTTCGTCACGATAAAACCCCCTCGTGACATATGGTGGAGACGCCGCTGTCTTTTTTGAAAGACATATAGGCATATAGTGGAAAAAATGTATTTTTCAAATTATTTTTAATTTTTTTATTTTTCTTAATTTCACTCTTTTCACTAATTGTTATTTCATTTTTATTTTTTTTAAATTATTTTAAGAAGTATCGAAATTATTATGACGCTCCAGCCGAAACAATCGATTCCGGCATGCATTAACTAAATATTGAATATTACATTTATTTATTTTTTATAATTTTTTTTCAATTATTTTTCTGTCATTAGAATTATTTCTCCTATATAAATACCATTTTCATAAAATTTTCAAACTAGATGGACAGAAAAAATAATATATTTTTTTTTAAATCAAAAAACGCAGTTTAAGTATGGTGACATGTTACCTATTATTAGTGTATATTTTTTCGCATATTAGTTTAATTCATTTTGTCTCGACATTTTCAATTCGGTATTTTTATACGTTTTTTTTTCTCTTAAAAAGATGGTTTCTATAATTAATGGGTACCCCAGCCAGAGTCACTAGAAGCGTCACAAAAAGTCTTAGTGAAGACGATAAAAATAACGTCTTCGCCTCTAGTTCGCAATCTGCGAGCAGTCCCTTTTTAAAAAGCACCAAACTCTCAAGAAGTCCTGTCAGAAAGACAGTAAATTTCGACTTATCCTTCGTCGATCCGAGTGCCGAAAATCACTCAACCCCTAAAAAAGTTTTACAAATTTCAAAACAAGATTTTAAATTATCCCGTGGGCAAAATTTATCTTTTGAAGATTCAAATAATTTAACGGTCATTTCCAATAAAACGGAAATTCCTTCGACCGAAGAAACGTTGCAAGACGAAAAAAGTCAAACCATAATTAACCAAGGGTTGAATACAAAATCTAGCTTCAATAAAAAACAGGACTCAGCCATCACAAAAATTTTTAAAATGACAAATACAACGCTAAGTGACGCTCTGACGGGTACGACCAGTAATCCGGCATCACCCAAATTTATAGACCCACCTTACTTTAACCCAGGGTTAGACTCCCCGGTGAATTTCATTACAAAATACGAAAAAGTATCTCAAGTAAACGGTTGGACCGAAACGCATAAGATAGCATATTTTAAAAATTATTTGGAAGGCGCCGCCTTCAGATGGTTTTTAGAATATAGTAGCAAAACCGAGAATGCAAATAAAACTTGGGCTCACTTAAAACAAGATTTTTTAAAAGAATTTGGGGGTGACCAACCTCTAAAAAATCTCAAAATTAAATTTAAAAATAGAAAACAGGGAAGTGCTGAGGATATTAAACAATATGATTATGATTTATTCAATATGGCGTATGAAATTGACAAAAAAATGCCATTTGACCAATTTAGAGAACATTTTGAAAGTGGGCTACATAGCTCCTATACAGAGTCATACGAATTAATAACCTCATCCGACCTGGATCACAAAAAACTAAAAGAAACAGTTTTGAAATTAAGTGCTATCAGACAAAACGTTTTACTAGACAAAATGACAAGACAAACAGAAGTTTTGACAATCGAACAAAATGAGGGAAGCTATCCTAGGCGAAACGGTACTAATTTTTTAAGGCAAAATGGCCCAAATTACACGCGACAAAATAAAACAAACTATTTTAGGCAAAACGCGTCGAACTATTATCAAAATGGTAGAGGTAGGTCGAGGTTTCGCGAATTTAGAGGTAGATCAAACAATTATAGAGGTAATCTAAACAGGCCGATAGGTCAATATCATAATCGAAATACGGGAAATTATAATCAAAACTCAAATCATGGGTATAATAGGAGGAATTTTGGCCAAAATGTAAATAATTTTGGACAAAACAACAGGAATTAACAAAGAAGGCCGCAAAATAGTCACGTAGAGTCACCCAGAAGGGATCACTCAGGAAGCAGGGATCTTCCAAATACGAGGTGTCACGACGGCAGGCCGAGATGCAACGATTGCAATAGGTGTGGGCATTATGCATGTAGCAGGGAGCGTAGCAGCGAAAGGGGACCACAAAGAAGAGTATCGTTTAGTAGAGCGAGTAGGTCGCCATCCCCAAATGTGCAAGGACGACTCAATTAGAGTGCCCCAACGGCGTCGTCCTCCAAACAGGGGCAAGCATTAAAATTCTGGTAGTTAAGGGTGTCGTCAATAATTTTAAGGGGGTAGACATAGTCTTCGATACCGGCTCTGGAAAATGCATTATAGAGAAATCTCTATGTAGAGACATAGAGCCTTTAAAACAACAATTTGCTTTATCAACTGCCGGTGGAAATAAAGTAATGCCACTCGGCCTAACAGAATTTAAAATTAAAATCGGCGAAATGTGTGGATACATTGAAGCCATAGTCGTAGAAAAATTACCAAAACCTTTAATTTTGGGAATGGACTTTTTAGAAAAAAATAACGCCCAAATCAATCTCACCGACAAGACTGTACGACTAACGAACGGTTACATAACAACAACACTTTCGTTTCATAAAGACGAAAATTATCAATTGGGCACTTATGAAAATTTTATTTCACCTTCTTTACCTTTAGTACAGGAGGAAAGCCAGGATTTAAGGGATATTTTTAAAGTAACTTGTTTAAATGATTATTTTATTATACCGAGTGAGCATACAACAATTAAATTAAAAATAGAAAAATTCGGTTCAGTTGATTTAAAAAATTTTATTTTTGAAGAGAATGACGCATTTTTAAGACCTAAAGGAATTATTTGCTCTCCCCCTGAATTTGATGACGACACTTGTACAATGCAATTAACCACCAAAAAACATAACACGATAAAAATTTTCAAGGAATCGACCTTAGGCTACCTTAAAAAGGGGTTTAGGTACGATATAGACACCTTACCGGTCCTTAACATTGAAGAGACACAAGAGATACAGGATGAAGAGAGAGTGACAATGGCGGACCACAAAATTAACCACATAAAAGATGAAAAAATTAAATCGCATTTATACAATTTATTAGAGGAGTACAACGATGTTTTCGCAAAAAGTCCAAAATATATGGGCCAGACGGACTTTGTAGAACACGTGATTGACGTGGGTGACGCGAAACCCATACGTCAAACGCCATATAGGGTATCTCATAAGGAAAAGGAAATTATAGACAAACAAGTAAATGAAATGCTTCAGGCAGGCGTTATAAGCGAAGCGGAGTCAGAATGGGCAAGTCCGGTGGTACTGGTGAAAAAGAAGAGTGGAGAGACGCGGTTCTGTTGCGATTTTCGCCGCGTAAATCATGTCTCACGTAGAGCTAACTACCCAATGCCAGTCATAGACGACCTTTTGACCTATTTAGGGAAGGCCAAATACTTCACAACACTCGATATGTTCAGTGGATTTTGGCAAATAAAGCTTAGCGACGATTCTAAACAGTATACAGCTTTTTGTTGCCCCGGACAAGGTGGTACATACGTTTGGAACAAGCTATGCTTTGGATTATCGGGAGCTCCTGGAACATTTCAAAGATTGGCAGATATGGTTTTTCGTGATCTAAAATGGAAAACGCTCCTGGTCTATTGTGACGACATCTGTATATTTTCAGAAACACTTTCTGACCATTTAGAAAAATTGCGCACCGTTTTTCAAAGACTACGGGATGCAGGGCTAACACTAAAACCCTCAAAATGCGAATACATAAAAGAAGAACTAGATCTGCTCGGTTATACTGTATCGAGCCAAGGCCTAAAACCCGACAAAAAAATTAAAACACAAAAAAATGTCATGCAATTTTTAGGCCTTGCAAATTTTTATCGAAAATTCATAAAAAACTTTTCTGCTATAGCCAGACCGCTTCACAATTTAACCAAAAAAGACACACCTTTCTTTTGGGAAGAAAAACATCAAAAAGCATTTGAGGAGCTAAAACGAAGGCTGATCACATCACCAGTTTTAGCGCATTATCAACCCGAAAAAGAATGCGTTTCACACATCGATGCAAGTAGGCAAGGCCTAGGCGCCATACTTTTGCAAGAGGGGGAAGACACCCATCTTCACCCTGTTGCCTATGCCAGTCGAAGTTTAACAAACGCAGAAAAAATATGTCAATCTCAGAATTAGAGCTAGCAGGAATAATATACAGTTTAGGCTATTTTAGAACATTGGTATATGGTAAGCATGTGCGAATCGTAACCGATCATCACGCACTGTGCTGGTTAAAATCAGTTAAAGATCCCGTGGGAAGATTAGCCAGATGGGCAATAAAATTGTCAGAATTTGACTACACAATAGAACACAAAAGTGGAGCAAAACACAGAGATGCCGACTGCATGAGTAGAAATCCCGTGCTAAAACCGAGCGAAAATGAAGAGGAACAATTAGAGGAGATACCCACGTTCATCATTGAACCCGAAGATATGGGAAAATTACAGAGAGAAGACGAAAGTTTGCGAGAGATCATAGACGGTTTACAAGATCCTGACGAAATTGGCAGTATTGGACTAAGAAAAATAATAAAAAATTTTAGGCTTATAGACACAGTTTTACACAAAATAAATCCTAGGCCAGAAGGGCGAGAATTTTTACTAGCCATACCAAAAAATTTAATTGGAGAGATTTTATTTGCACATCATAACGAGCCGTTAGGAGGCGCCCACCTAGGAGTGGCCAAAACAACAGAAAAAATTAAAAATCGATATTTTTGGGACCATCAACAAAAACATATCGAAGATTTTATTAAAAGATGCCCCGACTGCCAAGCCAGAAAAGGACAACAGAATAGAATTCCCATAGGGCTATTACAACCTATGCCGATAGGCGTTCCTTTTGAGAGAGTGTCTATAGACCTTCTCGGGCCATTCCCATTATCAAAACAAAAAAATACAATGATTGTAGTCGCGACAGATTATGCGACAAGATGGGCCGAAACAGCGCCATTGCCGGACGGAAAAGCAAATTCTGTCGCAAAATTTATGGACGAAAAAATAATCACAAGACACGGATCGCCCAAGTACCTACTGAGTGACAGAGGTCAAATTTTTAGATCCGAACTAATAAGAGAGATGTTAAAAATGATGTGCGTCACAAGCCAGTTTACTACGTCATACCATCCACAGTGCAACAAACTAGTAGAAAGAATGAATAAAACTATCGCAGATATGTTATCAATGTACACAAACACGTCACATACAGACTAGGATACATTTTTACCTTTAGTGACATCAACCTATAATTGTTCAAAACAAGCAACGACCCAGTACTCGCCATTTATGCTGGTCTATGGTAGGGAACCAATATTACCTATAGAAGCAAATATCATGATGAGTCCACCATCAAGTAACACGGAAGAAATCCGAAACCGGGCACTCACAGTGCGAAATGCCGCAGCGGAAAATATAAAAAATCAGCAGCAAAAAGACAAAATTCACTATGGCGCAAAACACAGACACGTAGAATATGAAGAAGGCGAGAAAGTGAAAGTTTTTACTCCCGTCAGAAAAGTAGGAAGAAGTGAAAAATTATTGCTCAGATGGTTCGGCCCATATTACGTTACACGCAAAATGTCGGATGTGGATTACGAAATAAGAAAAGGACCATCAAACAAATGCAAAAAAGAAGTGGTTCATGTCAGCAGGATGCTACCTTACTATGACCCATGGACACCGGAAGTAGTCCCAGTGACAGAAAATTAAGCTGGCCAAAAAAATTTTTTAAGGCCCTTATGGCAAGGCCCTTAGGGCAAAGCCCTTATAACAAGACCTTGTGTCACAAATATCCCCCTGTATATAAAGACACTATTTAAAGTGAAGTGAAATAAAATAAAGGACGCTATTTTAGTGAAGTGAAAAAGACATTTTTATTCAATGCTAAATTTAAATTTAAAAAAAAAAAGATACCTACCTATAATTAAATTAGACTTTTATTTTTTATTTTCAGTGCAAGTATAAATAAAACAATTAAAAACCGATTAGGAGGTGTACGTTATCATGTTATTAAAACACTACACCAGATAATATAACAAAGTGTCAAGCAACGACCGCTTTGAAATCTTTACATACATAAATATAAACTGTATATAGGAAATATAATATCAATGGTACACGATCAACTAATTAGTGTTCACCAACGTAAGTTTAGAAAACAATTAGGTAGTAATAATAATAAATTAAATTAAATGTTGGGATAACACTCCCGCAAAGTTTAAAAATAAGTTAAAAAATTATTGAAATATTTAACTTATAAGTATCAACTAATTAGATAAATTGTTTTTAAAACATTTAAGGAATATAAAAATTTTTGATTAAATTTGTTGAGACAACTCGGAGTTTGTTTAATAATATCCAAGCCGGTTGTTTTAAAAACACTTAGAAGTTTAATATTTTTCGTTAAACATTTATATTAACGATCAAAACTTTATAAATAATCAAAGTATTTTTTTAAATAAATTAAGATGTTGTGGAAATAAACCACAACTTTATTTTGATAACTTTTAATATTTTGATATTAATAATATCCAAGCCGGTTGTTTTAAAAACACTTAGAAGTTTAATATTTTTCGTTAAACATTTATATTAACGATCAAAACTTTATAAATAATTAAAGTATTTTTTTTTAAATAAATTAAGATAGAAATAAACCACAACTTTATTTTGATAACTTTTAATATTTTGCTAACAAGGAACAGACGGCAATAAAACAAATAAAATGCAAAATAAATATCGTAGCCAAACACTATGAATGCTATTATTTATTATTTTATTAAAGTAAATTTTAATTTTAAAAAGAGACATTTAATTTTTTAAAAACACATCTAATGGCATGTAAATAACATATATTTGCAAAGAATTTTTTTAGATGGAACTTCATATTGTGCATCATAGCAATTAAGGTCACAGATGCCGAAAACAACCAATCCTACCTAGTAGAAGTCAGTGCCGGAGCATTTTGGAAGGCACTACCGCAAACTGTAGCATACGAAGCTACGATTCCGATTACATATAAAATGGACTGGTCAGAAGAGATCATGACAGAACCAGAGTTACCAAGATATATCTGCGAGTCATATGGCGACAATTATAACTTGGTATCACACACACATGAGTAAGGGAAGGCATTTAAAAAAGAATTCGATTTGTTAAACGGTAACTGGGGCGCATCTTCGATGAGGACACAAAAATCTAAACAAAATTTAAGGCCAAAAAGGGCACTAGGCTTCATCGGAGATGCTCTAAATTGGTGTTGTGGGGTCGCGACCGAAGAAAAACTCGATATAATTTCGGAGGATGAAGAAACAGTAAAAAGGCAACTTAAAACAATCAGCAAAGGGCAAGGCGAAACCCTTCACAGTATCGGGGAACAGTCAAAACATTTTTCCGATTACACTACAAAAATTGGCGATACTTTTAAAGATACAGAACGTAAAATAAAATTTATCGACTCAAAAGTTTCAACTTTAAATAAAGAGGTTAAAGTAATCCTGAGGGATGAAGAAAGTTTTGCTAGCACGTCTCTGGTCAATCGGTATCAAAATTTAAGGCGAATAATATCTCTAACTCGCGCACTAAGAAAACAAAAAATTATTGAATCATGCAAAGCAAGAAAAATCCCTATTGAAATAGTCAATCCAGAGGTTCTACGAAAGGATTTAGATAATCTGGAAAAACAAATCTATTCGTCAAATCAAGGTTTGGCAATTTCAAAAGAAAAAATTTCAAAATTTTACGAACTTCTAATATGCGACTGCAGCATCACGGAAAATAAAATTTTTATTCACATTAAAATACCGATTATACAACACAGACAAAAGTGGGACCTTTATGAACTGACCACAACACCCTTCGCATGGTTCAATCAAACATGTACAATACCACACCAGGCATTGTACATCGTTGTCTCAAAAAATAATTACGGAAAAGAAGAGATTAGACAAATTTCAGGTACAGGGCTACATTTATGTAGACCTTATCACGACAAATTATGTTTTATTCCTAGGTTTTTTGCTGATAATATACAGGGACCAGAGTGCGCCAAAAAATTGTATCACGGCGCGTCTGTAGAAGAAATAAGTTCATACTGCCCGATGAATTGCCACTCGGATAACTCGTTGATCATCTCAGAAATAAATGACATAACATGCATACTTACACATCTGCAAGAAAAAGCCTATCTCTCATGCAGTAGTGAAAAAACCGAGCTAAAAAACGTTTATAACAAAAAAGGAGCTTTAAAAATTAAAATCCCATGCAACTGCCAGTTAGAGTCATCCGGAGAAATTATTATCCCAAAAAAATTCCCATGTAACAATAAAATCGAGACAGCGAGCATAGTTCACATTATACCTGCAGTTTGGTCAAATCTAAAATCATTTATTTTAAGACCAAAAATGCAACACATGCAACCCACATATAAAGATATGCAAGAGTGCCTTAACTCAAATTGGACAATAAATATACCTCATTTAAATTTGACGTCATCAGAGACAACATTAAAACAAATTGAAAATTCAGTAGACACTATCATACCGCAAACATACGGTTTCAGCGATAAATACGGTATGGGAAGTCACGGAATTTTTCTGCTATGGAATTTTCTGCTCTCAGTGTCGACTGCATACCTATTTTTTCATCATCCGATTGTAAGTCTGGCAGCATCACCAGTTCAAGTTGCTAACGCACAAAATATTTTAAACACAACACAGATATACTACGAATATGACATATTATTCGGTGTCACGTGCCTTGCCCTGCTTTTGTTTTTAACCTATGTAAGTATAAAACTTCTCAAAAAACATTCAAAAAAATCGGCGTCACTAAATTTAAAAGAAAATACACCCGAAATCGTAATCAACTACGGTCACACAAAGTTTCAAATCGAATTGAAAGAACAAAAAGATTTATTCTCCCTTCAAATCGGCGAAAAAGTTAATGCAAACATTGTCAATTGTGGCTCCGGCGAATAAAAAATTCGTCGTATAATTAAATGCCGGTATATTTTATTTATACACGTGCTCAATGTAATTATAAAAACCGCATAGATTACATAACCGTATACTATGCCGGTAGTTTTGTATAATAAATAATTTTTATAAATGTTTACGACCTGCACTGCGCGTCGTAGTCCGCAAATGGAAGAACTCATTTTTACCGTGATATTTCATGTCAAAGTCTACGCGAAAAGATTATTGAAGAAATATTATAGTAAATGATAGGAGCTAACCCATTTGCCGACAAGCTAATTGCCACATAGAAGAGATCGCCAAGTATAATTGTATATTATTACAATGTTAATAATTTTTATGAATCACAGGAGTGAGATTGAGAGATGTAAGGGGAATAAATTATAATGAAGGGCGTATACCATAGAAAAAAAAATAAATGTATGACATACATAATATTTTAAACTTAGTTAAATAATTTCTATAATGTCTTAAAAGGTGCAAAACGCACACATTGTTTTGAATGTATAATAAAACAAATTGTGGAATGTATAAACAAAGGTGTATTAAATTAAACATTTTTTTTCGAATGTTATCAAATGATATAAGTATAAGCAGGGTTGCCAGGGTATAAACAATTCTAAAATGAACCGAGAACAATTAAATAATTTTTTCTCATTTTGTAATTTTTGTCTCTTTTTAATGTAAACATATTTAAATATATATTATGTCCTAACATCGTCTGTACATTAATTTTTTAGATCCACCTATTCTACTCGTTCCCAACATGAAGAAAGAAGACATGGAAGAGCGATGACAACCTGACATAACCAAGACGTCACAAAAGGCCTAGCAAAGCGGCCAAAAAGATCAACCAAAGTAATGCAAAAGACGAAAAAGTGGTGAGCAGGGCCGATTAGCACTGGTGTACAGCAGACAAATCGCCATAGAGCCAACCCACCAAGTAGTCAACCCAGACAGAGCTAACAGCCGATACCACAAGGCAACAGCCGATAGCACAAGGCAACAGCCGATACCACAAGGCAACAGCCGATAACACAAGGCAACAGCCGATACCACAAGGCAACAGCCGATAACACAAGGCAACAGCCGATACCACAAGGCAACAGCTGATAACACAAGGCAACAGCCGATACCACAAGGCAACAGCCGATAGCACAAGGCAACAGCCGATACCACAAGGCAAGACAGCTACCCAGAGCGCAGCATGAAAAAACCGGGGGGAGCCAACTCTAAACCCCCGCCAGTCGTGCCGCCAAATCAAACACTACGAACAGAAAAAAGGACCTACCATCCAAGTCTTCCTGAGGGAATGGACCGCACAAGTCAAAACGAGATAAGGACAGTTGGCAACAAAGCGAGATCTGAACATTTTCAAGGCAGCGTGCAAGACCCACAAATTCGTCACGGCAACACTGCGGTTGATACTTCTTTATAAACCTACATTGGACTAGGTTGCGTCACCTGAAGAATGCAAAACTATCAGAACGAGTAGATGGGAATGGATAGACAATTATTTTAGTTAATTAGTTTTATAATTTATTAGGTACAGACGACTGTTATAATTTTTTTTGTGAAAAATAGTTTAGTAGACAATCTGTGGGGACAGATTTTTTTAAAAGCAAGGGGGATGTGTCAGGATAGAAAATAATGTCCTATTAAGTGAATGACACAAGTTACGTTTATAAGCAAGTGCACATTAACCCTAAACATTCTAAGGAAATGAACTTCTGTATATAGTTCAAATTGTATTAAAAGTAATAAATTGTATATAGAAGTATTATAAACAACGTGGCTAATGGGATTTCGATGATGTTTATACAGGAAACAAAACACATCTCGATATCCTATCAATGGCAAACGGTTTGTAATAAAAGCATCTCCAAAAGAGTTTAGCAGTTAGTTGTACGCTGAGAACCTAACGCCCAGGCTTAGTTAATAGTGAACAAGTAGTACTTTAGTCAAGTATAAGAAGTTAAGCCTATCAAAGAAGATTTGTAGACAAGATGTATTTAAGCACAATGTAAGTAATAAATATAAGTATTATAATAAAACCATTACACCTAACTTAAACTGTGTTCGTCACGATAAAAACCCCTCGTGACAATATCACACGAGAAATGAGACCATAAAAGAAAGAATGGGAATCGAGGTAATCATAACGGATGACTCACTAAAAGACAATTAATATGGTATGGCCATGTACAACAAATGAACGACGAAAGATTACCAAAGCAGCTCCTAGAATGGCAACAAATAGGGCGCAGAAAAAGGGTGTCCTAAGCTGGAATAGCAACAGTCAGTGAGTCAAAAAACCTGACAGACGATGATTGTCATGATCGAAGGAGGTGGATAATAGGCGTCGGAGAACGTAGGGAAACGTTCTAAATCGAGATAGTAGTAGTAGTTCGATCACAAAATAGCAATGATGTAGACCCTATTACAAAAATAAAGTTCGGTAAATGGTTTATAGTGCAAAATATAGTAAGTTTAATGAGATTTTAATTAGACGTATTTAGAGTTATTTGAATTTTTAGGAAAAACTAAATTAAAAAATTACGCAAAAACAATATTGTGTAGTATTTCCCAATCTGTATATTTTTTTTTTTTAGAAAATGGAGCTGTACTTATATTTTTGTATTGTCCTAACTTTGACTTTTTTATATTGATTTGTAAGGTCGTCATAAGAACTGCTTAAAATGAACATAAAAACTATAATTTTAATATAGTAAAAATTTAAATAGTCTAAACTATTTTTTTGTTTTGGTGGTATAAATAGAAGCTAAGAATTTTTTATTTGGTGTATGTTTTATTTAAATATCGTTACCTCTAAGAAATTCACTTATTTTTCCATTTTTTCCAGATTGTTTTCATTAAAAGTTAATAATAAAAACCCCGCTGTATAAGTCATCTATTTGGCAATTTATGTTTTAAAGAGAATTATTTTTTTTTGGGTAAATTTTTTTTATCGCAGTGTTTTGCATAGTTAAGCTCCTGCAATTTTTTTTTGATGCTTAACCCTCACATCAAAAACTTTTTATTTCTTGAAAGAAAATAAACCAGTATATTTTTTTGTCGTTTAAAATAAAAGTGTATATGTCCCTATAATCGGTACCGATGATAGATGCAGTTAAAAATAAAACACCCCGTATCTTTGCTGCGCACTTGGTTCGGCATTAGCATGACTACGTAAAATCTTACTACAGGGTTATTCTATATTCGTGCCAAGTTTAATTACGGTACGCAAAAATGCAAACAAAAGTGGCTAAGACTTCCAACTAAATGTTGTTTTTATTGTGATTTTTAAATTTTTCGCGATACTGACACATTGAAACACAAAATTAATATTATTTATTTAAATCGATTAGAACAAACTTTGTTTTATGACAATCGGTGAACAACTAATAAAGTAATATAGCTTTTCAAGGTTCGCCATTTTTAATTCATCATATTGGATTAATTGTACTAGGGTTTCTTATTTACTGTGAGTTTCTTATTTCATTGGGGAATTTATCATTAGCTTCTAAGTTAAAATCCGGCGTAGCGGTCAACGTTTAAAAAAGCATTTTGAAAACAATTGGATGTCGCCATTTTATTACTAGAACACCTTTAAACACAATATTACTTTCTGACAAAAGTACCCGTTATTAGCAGCTAAAAAACTAGAATTATTAAGAGAACAGTCAAGATTATTGTGCCATTTTACAAAGGTCATTTTACTTTGTGGGACTTTTGATATTTTTGGCAAAAAAAAATTAAAAATGAAAAAAGAAGGAAAAAAGAAGGAAAAAATTGTAAAAAAAAGAGCACGCCTGTAAAAATAAACACAAGGTATTTTACAACTTTTATCAGAGATTTGTAGGAATTTCGTTAGTTTAAAGAAAAAGTCTTGGTTATATACGAAAAAAATTATCAAAGCAACCTCAATAAATAGATTTAAAATAAAATTATTTGGTCTTGTTCTCAAGAACCTCTATCCACCGATACTACTTATTGATCCGTCCGGATCTTTTCTACCCTATTCCGGATAAATCTTGGCGTATAGTATTATAACGACTTATTTACTTTAAATTTAGGGTGATCTCCTTGAACAAGTGCCTCTTAAACGAAAAGAAAAACATTAAGATGACGGAAGAAAACAAGAAAATTTACGTTATTCCATATACAATTACACCAAAAACTGCTGAAGTTAGTGATGGAGTGGATAAAAGAAAGCCAATGGTTTTTGATAATAAAAATACACCTATGGCTTTTAGAAAGATGCCAACAGGTTTGTAAGAATAATATTGTTCTTCTCTCTCTCAACTTGTATCTAAATAGAGGTTAGGCTAGGTAAGGTGGCACACCACTAACTAATAATAAAACCCGACCTCAACCCGATTCGTAGTAGTTTGCAGGATACGTATTTACTATCTGTTCTACTATTCGTCGTTAACAAAAGAAAAAGGTGTATCTCAAAATAACAACTTTTGAGTAATTCCAATGTAAAGATTTTTATTATTCAATCTAAATTGCTGACAATATAAAATACCGCAATAAAGATACGCCTCATCGCCGTATCAAAATAAACTTAAAACTAGCAATTATGGTGAGCGCAACTCAAATGTGTATTTTTATTAGATACGCCCTTCGTCACGTTAGCGACGTATTGTGCGGCAGCGTTGTGCTATATAAAGCAGTACAAAACAGCGTGCTCATTTAAGGTTTTAGTCCGTAACTGGTGGGGTGCGGGTTCCCAATTTTTAGCAATTCTAAAAATCGCGACCAACCATATTGGTTTTAGTTCTACGACCGTCTGTGTAGCTTTCGGTCCATTGTCGGTAAGTACTTTATTATTGTCAACAATGCAAAATATTTACCCTACTTCACCAGTTCCTTTCCTTTTTATCGATTGTGTATTAACTTTTATGCTATAGTTTCCTGTCAACTATTCGTGAACAGTTGACCCCGGTTTTGAGCACTGAGGGCCGATTTTTGTCAATTAGGCTCCCGTACTTTTCAGCCGACTAAAAAATTTTAGCCATAAGATTTTGATAGATTTTGCCTGAAGCCCGGCAACGTCGCCAGGATAGACTTCACAGCACCCCTTGCAAGTGGGACCAATTGTTATAATTAAGCAGTTTTGTAGAATATGATTAAGGGGTAGTAAATTATCAAAATTTTAGCTACCGATGCATGGGCCGGATGTCGTATAAAAATATTTCATATTTAAAATGCAGCTAAATATTTGACTAGGTAAGATTTTAAAAATTTTAAAATATATAAATAGTAAATAAGTTTTTAAATCCAACTAAACAAAAATGATCGCAAATATAAAATAAAGATAGCAGACAAATAAAAGCTAAGAGGTATTTATATATTTTCTTTCAATTAAAAAACTGCGTTAACATCAGTACATCAACACATATTATAAAAAGGTACAGGACTTTTTTAACGCTTATTTCAGATACTACCAAACCAATTTTAATGAAATCTGCTATACATGTTTTATAAGCAATTCTCCCTTGTTAAGGCAATTTTTTTACGTTATGACACGTGCAAGTCAAGCCGAACCAGCGAAGCCGGCTGTTGTAATTTTTTAGTTATTAATCATTTGGAATAAGAAATCGATACCTTCGATAAAGGCAAATAATGAATAATAGGGCTTTTTTAGAATTCAAGATGGCTACTATATGCTAAAACAATACAACTTATTTGTTTTAACTGACGGAACATTTATATTTAATTTGGTTAGACGTTTACAAAACTACTCATTTAAAAAAGCAGTAAAAAAAAAATTTAAGAGAATATCACACACTTCGATTTATATAACAATACTTGTTTTTAAATAGTTCCGCGTTTTTAGGTTATTTATATTTTTCACCTTATAGCTTAGGCTGAGATGTGGGCATAATTGTTTTTTTCCTTTAAAATCGGTTTAATTTTAAATTTAATCATTGCTCAAAAGTCAAACTATTAAGTCAATCCAAACATAAAATAAAAATAACTACTTTGTGTGCATTTTGTGTCCTATTATAGAATCAGGTAGGTATTTGTGGGTAGAGGACAGACCAAAAAGAAACTAAGGTACCTTTGGCCAAAGGTACCTTAGTTTCTTTTTGGTCTGTCCTCTACCCACGAATACCTACCTAAAAATAACTACATTTTGATGGTTATATAGTTATATTCGTGAAAATGCAAACATAATAATTAAATAATAAGTAACTAAACCACTTTTAATTTAGTGCTCAGGATGTGGAAAGAGTATTGATAGGTCAAAAGAGACTTATAAGATTAATTTTCAATATACCTTACAACGGTACTTGTCGCTCTGCATTTAAGGATAATAAAATTATGACAATAACTAGTATTTACATATATAAACTACTCATTTTCATTTTTCAACACCAAAATATTTTTACATTAAATAGTTCTTATCACAACTATCCAACTAGAAGTCGTAACCATTTCAGCATCCATAAACACAACCATGAGTATATAAAAAAAAAGTACTCATTATCTTGGATGCAAATTCTTTAACTTGTTGCCAAACAAAATCAAACAAACTACGTCGCTGCCAAGATTCAAAAAATAAATCAAAAATCTTTTATTAAAAGAAACTTTTTATAGTTTAATTGAATTTGAAAACTACATGTTGGGCAGAAGGTAAATTTTTGTTATCAATATTTATATACATATATATACAAATCTTGTAAATGTGTTTTCGTTTTTATTTTTTTAAATATTTACACTATTATTATTTACACTTAATGTTATATTTTTTGTATTTGACGTATCTTATCTACATTATTGTAGCTGAAAAGATTAATAAAGTTGTCTATTGTCATAACATACATACATACATACATAAAAGTGATAAAAGAAATATACAAAGGGTCCAAATCTAAAATTAAAATTGGAAATCGACTTTAAAAATAATTCCTGGTAACAAAAGGCTTAAGACAGGGATGTTGTATCTCTCGAACTCTTTTTAAAATATATATCGCAGTAGCTCTAAAAAACTGGAAACGTAAAGTGCACGGCATGGGAATACAACTTAACGATCGATTTACCATATACACACTACAGTTTGCTGACGACCAAGTAATTGTGGCTAATGATAAAGAAGACATGGAGTATATGATGAGAAAGTTAACAGAAGAATACCAAAAGTGGGGATTAACAGTGAACGTGGACAAGACACAGTACTTATGTATTGGAAACGAATCCAGTGAGTTAGTACTAGAAAATGGACAAACAATATCTAAATGCAATGAGTATGTATACTTGGGTGTCACATTTGATAAGAAAGGAACAGACTGTAAAGAATTGGAAAAAAGAATAGTAAAAGCAAAAAAAGTTATTGGATGTCTTAACAGTATTTTATGGAGCAGAGAGATAAAAAAGAATGTAAAATTTAACATATATGAAACAATGGTCAAAAGCACGCTGTTGTATGGAATAGAGACTTGTCGCGTAACAGAAAAATACAAAACAAAAATGGAAAGTGTCGAAATAAATGCAATAAGAAGATCAATAAGAATATCTAGAACAGATCATATAAGAAATGAGATCATAAAAGAAAGAATGGGAATCGAGGGAAGCACAACGGATGACATCACTAAAAGGCAACTGATATGGTACGGCCATGTACAACGGATGAACGACGAAAGACTACCAAAGCAGGTCCTAGAATGGCACCCAATAGGGCGTAGAAAAAGAGGGCGTCCTAAACTAGAATGGCAACAGTCAATCCAAAGATCAATGAGTCAAAAGAATCTGACAGAGGATGATTGTCAGGATCGAAGGAGGTGGAGAATAGGCGTCGGACAACGTAGAAAAACGTTCTAAACCGACATAATAAAATTAAAAAAATAAACAAAGGTAAGATAAAATATTATGATTCCAAGGATATTACTCCTTTACCTCGTTGTCACGTTTTTCGAGAAACCTTAAGGCGATATTTATGGTTTTTAAAATTCTTTGCTTTTGCCAGGAGAAGAAAATTAAAATAAAACTAAAATTACTACCAGACTTAGCCTTAAGATCATGTAATTTTGACTTAGAATCCACTTAAGAATCGAGCAGATCTTACTGCATTTTTTGAGGATTTTCTAAATGTCTAAATATTTCAGGAAGGATAATTATATTTGGCACTGAAACAGAAATATTATTTATTGATAGAGAAGAGCGACCTTCCACAAGAAAGTCTGTCCTTTCTACAAACTTCAAAAAAGCCGTCCACCTGCAGTACGAGTACCCCTACACCTGTCCTGTCCGAAGCCGCTACGCAAGAAAGCTTTAACCGTTTACAAGAGCGACTATCCACAAGAACTCCGTCCACTCTACCAGCTTCCAAAAAGCCGTCCACTTGCCCTCACGACTATCCGTACACTTGTTCTGTTAGAAGCTACTACGCAAGAGAGCTTCAACCATCCACAAGAGTCAGTCCACCACTGTCCAAATAAGCGACAGACCAGCTCACCAAAAAAGGCAATACTAGGTGACATACCGTTCTCCAGTCCACCATAGTCCAGCCAGTCTAAACAGTCAAACTAAAAATCGATTACCAGGCCACCATAGTCCAAACAAGCAAGAGTCCAAATAAGTGACAGACCACCCCACCGAAAAAGGCTCTACCAACTACAAGGAGATAAGCCGTTAGCCAGTTCATCGCAGGTCCTACCAAGTGACTGACTAGCCCACCAAAAAGGCAGTACAACCTACATGAACACAAGCCGTTCTCCAGTCCACTGTATTCCGACTAAGCGTCTGACCAGCCCACCAAAAACCACTACCAAATACACGGAGACAAGCCGATTGCCAATCTTTTGCAGACCGTTACAAGCATCTAACCAGTCCTAAGCAACCTTGATAACCAACAAGCCAAGGCTAAAACTACAACAATGTCCAAATGTTCAAATAAGAAGTCAATTTAGAAAGCCACAAACAAAAGTCATTAAGAAAAAAATCATCCAAAGCCAACCTACCATAATGATAGAATAAAACCTAGAAAGACCGCTAAGAAGATACAAAATACATTGACTTGACATTCGCATAATGGAGTATGCGTCAGCCCAAGAATTAAAACAACTTCTACTATATGCCGAAGATTTATTGGACTTTTCACAAGCGATTAAAGTCAATTGGGAGCCAATAATCATAAAGATAATTTACCAGAAATGGGATGTCTAGACGCACGCTTTACACCATAAATGGGTGAACTGCAAATTAGGCAGATTGCCCATATTGAACGAATTCCTTCAGTACTTAACTGAAATAATCGAAAAGTTGAACAAGAGCCCATCAGCTGATTTTGAGAAGGTAAAAAGTGAAATTTGTCAGATTCCAAACGTCATTATGGATCACTTACAACAGCTTTATGAGATGAGCCCAGTGCCTTAGAGATATTTAAACCTCTGGGCAGGATACAGAAACTTGGGACCTACCAAAATTCCCACAATCGAAGAATTCTTAAGAAAAGAAATGTATACATTCATGAAAAAAGAAGTAAGCAAGGCAAACTCAAAAAACCCAAAAAGAACAGAATTTAAAACCATACCCAGATCATATATCACAGAAGAAAAAAGATCTTTGTGACAAAAGAAAAGACAAACCATAAAATGAGTAACGTTAGTCAAAGGCAACAAACTCAAGAAGAACAGAACGTAGTATGAAACAACCAAATGCAACACTTCCAACTGGATAGCAAAGTTATAAAACCAAAGATTTAATCAAAATTCAAGACAAAATTATTGCCTAAACTACCTACTGTTCAACAAGACAAGAGCAAAATGGCAGTACCACATACAGTTAAAGGAAGTCCTTAAGTTAAAGCAAAAAATAAATTTTGGGCCTATCCTCTGCTCTACCAGAAATACCTTTAAAATAAAAAGCAAGTCCAAGAAAAGCCAAGTCAAGAAGACATACTAAAAAGAAGAAAAGTAAAAAGTAAAAAAAATAAAAAAACATTCCATCTTAAAATGTACTGAGAATGCGGAAGGACCATGCCAACAAAGTCATAAAAATTTTGCCATTGTAAATATGAAAAAAACCATTTTTAAATTCTTGCCTCCCAATTTACAATTTCTTTATGGCACCTACAATAGCAAAGGAATAATACAAATAACCAAAATAGATCATAATATTTTACAAAATAAATAATTTGCCAACAAAGCGAAAAGTTCTACAACATACAATGACCCCACAATCAACACAACCGATGCCTCGATTCACTGTCAGCAGTTTTAAGAAACTGCTTTCCTACCAAATCATCAGCATCATTTTAGCCAGTTTTTACACGAATTATTCAAGCTGAGGTCCCTACGGTCATGCATCAATTCCGAAGAGACCATAAATTGTTTAATTACATAATTAAACAGATTTTTTCTCTTTTAATATTTTACATAAATTTTAGTTATTATTTAAAAACATAAATTAACCATCTTAATTTTAGGAAATAGTCCATATTATGGTGGAGTCGTTCAATAGGAAATCAATCAGGTCTTCCTCCACTAATTTTTTTAATTTCTTTCGTAAGCATAAACTTACATCTTCTCAAAACTATAAAATATTTTGTGAAAATTATAACTAACAAATTTGAGAAACTGTCTACATAAAAAATCTAATTAAAGGACTTACTCAAACTAAATTAGCACAACATTTTGAAAAACTGGTTAAAAAAATATGCCTAGCTACTGAAATGGTTTAGCCATAGACATTTTAAAAACATTATGAAATTTTATTGATAATCTAGTAGTAGTAGTGGAGGAGTTGACCCGCAGGTCTGACAAGTAGGCCAGAGTAGGCCCTTTTTGCCATGCCCCAAATCTGTCCCTTAACCCATTCTCTGCACTTCCCTTTGATGGCCGGGTAACTCATTGGGCCTTCCTGTTCTCTTTACCCATTTGAGCATGTGCAGTTCTTCCTCGCTCAGAGTTGGCGCTCCGAGTGCCTGTTATCTCATCTTTGCGTAGGCCTCGCATTCTGCCACGAGGTGTCTTGATGTCTCTTCTTCCTGTCCACAGGCTGGCCAGGTAGGGTCATTCTCGGCCCCTATACGTGTCATGTGCCTCCTCAACCGGTTATGTCCGGTTCGAGTACCTATCAGCAGTCCGAGGTCTTTTCGTGTCCGTCCCAGCATCCATCTATTTCTGGTCGCTTTTGGTCGATCTACGAATTCTCTGGTCTGTCTGCAACCCGTTCCTGTTTCCCAGGAGTTTAATAGCGCGTCCTGGGCCCATTTGTTAAGTCCGCTTTGCACTTGTCTTTTTGTCACGCCCAGAAGTGGCTCCGGTCCTACATAGGCGGTTCCTGCCCCGAGTCGTGCTAGTTCGTCCGCCTTCTCGTTGCCTGGGACCCCCGTATTTCCCCGAACCCAAACCAGCGTCACCCGTTTGCCATCACTTAGGGTCTCCAACGCCTCTGCGCATTCTTCCACCAAGCCGTCAGCAATCTTGGGTGCAATTAGCGCCTTCAGGGTTGCTTAACTGTCAGAGCACATATATATAAGCTCCTCTTTGATGTTCCGAACCTCTTCTAGGGTTGCCGCCATTATTATGCTTGAAAAACAGTAGCCTGGTCACCGAGCAAGGAGCTCTTCTGAACTTCTAGTTTTTCCACGTATACCCCGATCCTGTGGTTTGCCTCTCTGATAGTTTGGATCCATCAGTGTAGCAAACTAAAGCGCTCTCCTCAAACATCATTTCGTCTCTCTGCCACGCTTCCCTGTCTGGGATGTGGATTTTGTACCTCTTCTCGAGCCTCCAAGGTGCGTGTGCTCTGCTGACTGTCATTGACGTGAGGAGGATTTCTCTAATTGTCAGTTCTTCTATAGCTAGATGACCAGCTGTTTCCCCCCTTCCTCTCCACTAACCCGTGTCCCTTAGACGTAGTAGTAGCCTGGGGCCAGGATCGGGGTAGTTCTCATAGCTCCGGTTATCCCTCTACACATCAGCCCCTGTAGGCTTCTGAGTTTTAGGGATGTGGTCGTTTTCTCCACTGCCGGCCACCAGACTATAAATCTGTATTAGATCCTCGGTCTCAGTATTGCCGTGTACATCCAGTGGAGGGTCCTGGAGGATAGTCCCCAGGTCCTGCCGACTACCCGTCGTAGCTGCCACATTGTTGCCTGGACCTTTACGATCATATTGGTAACATGTGGCGTCCAGGTGAGTCCGCTATCAAGAATGACACCCAGGTACTTCAGCTTTGGTACTAAAGCTAGGGGGTCTTCCGTACATCACGGGTGCTCTAAAACCTTCAATTTTTTTCTTTCTGGTGAACAGTATCATCTCTGTCTTACCTGGGTTAACAGAGAGTCCATTTCCTTGGCACCAGTCTTATATGATGTGAACAGACATTTGCATTCTACTGCAGACAACGTTAAGGAAGCGACCAACCACGTCCACCATGCCATCATCTGCATAGGCATAGGCGTCGAATCCGTTCTCTGACAAGCGCTTCAGTAATGTGTCCATAATTAGGCACCACAGGTGGGGCGACAGACAGCTGCTTTGTGGGCACCCTATCATGACCCTAATCCTGACCGTTGACTCCCCCAATGTAGCTTGTATTGCTCGTTGATTTAGTGCAGATCTTACCCATTCAATAATGGGGGTTGTCACCTGAATAAATATCTGCCTAGTATGGCAAGCGGTGATTGTGGGTTCTTAAATAAAAACGAGGGCATCTGCTGTAAATTTTAACATTTTAATTTAGAAGTTGAAAGAAAATTAAACAAAAAAACATCTCAACTAATGGAACAGGATATCCGAAAGAAAAAAAAAAGAAATAGCTAACTAAATGTCACTCTTAATTATCAACCCTACCGAATATGCATATTTGGTTTACAAGGTTTACTCTAGTTGCAGCCTTATCTTTAAACCTAACCTAACAAAAACCCATAAAAGGAACACTCTTACTTATTCTCAAACTCTCACAATATGGGTCTCATAACCCGGTCAGGAAGCTCGGTTTGATATCTGGGTTTGACAGCTCGGTTTGGACATGTGATTCCCACTTCAACGATTCTTTTCAGGTTGTGAATGTCAAAAATACTCGTTCAGTTTACTTTGGTCAAAATTGGTAGAAGGTAGGAAATTCTGTGGGTCAAAAATTCCCTTCGGGATTGCGGAACTGGAACTAAAATAAAACATGCTTTTTGGAGCACACAGCAAAACACAGTAGATCAAGCTGCAAAACCCTTAATTTGATACATATTCATTTATCCCTCAATATCGAAATTAACCCTTTAATATTAATCTAACCTTTATTATTTTGTCACTGTATTTTCTTTTGTAAAAATCTATCTCAACTTATATACTTCTCAGAATAACATAACCTATAAAAATCAGCCAATTCAAAACGTGAATTATCGAATTATAAAATTTAAATCTCTTATTTCGAAATGATCTGTCTCTCCATTTATCTTGGATAAAAATATATAATAAAATCAACTAGCAATATTTAAAACAATAAGGTTAAATTCTACCTGAACTACATGTGCTCTCGGTAAGAAACAGAATTATCGGAAGTAGAAGTAAATAGGGCTCACCTGTAACTCGATGAAAATCCAATCAACATCCAAAAATAAAATGTGTCACAAGACATTAACTTAAAGCATTCTGCCGTTGATTATCAACTGAAATTGGCACGCGGCCTTTTATGGTTAGCAATTAATAGCCAGACTCCACAAAATCCAGTTATGCAAAAAAGACAGATTTCGCCTAGAAACCCATATTTATAGCCTTCCACCGGAAGATAAAAACTTTCAATATGACACTGCATTTTGGCTTTGAACCACATGTTTAACAAAAGAAAGAGACAGACTTAATGACAAAATATCAAGTTGAAGAAGGATGACATATATATATTGAGGTTAGATTTTCAAGTATCTGTAGCCATAAACATTATAATAGACGGACCGGTCCCGTTTCATATTCGCGATACAAGTTGCTTATGTCCAGTCCAGATATTTTCGAGTAAATGGTTGCACGTTCATAAATCATACCATCCACCTTCTGAAATCATGTTTGTCTCATCTTTACACTGAGACAAATAAGGATAAACAATCAAAAATGACGAAATAAAGTCCATTCTTGAGCATACCCGTAGAAACATTAAGTTAGCTATTATAAGGTTACTGATCTCACGTTCGTCACGTTCACAAATTACGTTATACAACACATTTTTTTAAAATTGTATAAATATCTACTGACAAGGCAAAGTTCCGCCTAGCCGGAAGTTAAACCCCAACACCCAATTAAAAGATCGATATTTCGAAATGAATTAAGTTTTGGTCAAGTTCTGATTGCCCCAAAAATTCCCCCCAAACACAATCTGAAAACGCGCCCGCAAGCAAAGGACACTCAGGTGGTCAGAAAATAGGCGGTTAACAAGAAAACAAGGAAAACAGATGACTTGAACCTAACTTCAATTAAAACTTGAATTTTTGTTTGTTTACCCTTTAATTAACGTTAAATTCCAGTTTTTCTTCTCTTAAAGAAATTAAATATAATTTTATGAGTTTGCAACATTGATCTTCCTGTACTACAAAATTTACCTGTGATGTTTCAAAAGCTGTGCAAAGATTCTCCTTTCTATGGACTCTTAATCAAGTAAGTATTAACATTTTTGGTGGTTTAATAAACTAACTATTTAGCAATAATATTTCCCCAACTAGTATTTATAACATATACCTAATAACTAGAGAAATACTGGCTTTTAAATAAGTATTGACCCAAAATTTGTACGGGGCGATTTTAAGTTTAAGTTAATTTCAAAGAAACTTTTAAGTCCCGATCTTCAATATTGTTTAGAAAGAGAACTTGCTTCCAAGAATAAAATCAGATGACTTTCCAGTTAACCAAACCCAAAGCACAGCGAAAAAAAACAAACTAAACACAAAAAAAAGTCCTCAGCTAGGTACTTACTTTGACTTGCTGATTGAAAGCTACCATCAGGTTCAGTCATCACGGGGACCCAATCCTGGGCGTGAAGATAGACCATTAGCAAGCTGTCAAATCAACCAAGTTTTCGGCCAAGGTTGACAAAACAACCCTCCAACACAAGCTACCCTCAATGCATGGCAGAAAAAAAAAACTAAACTACAAGAATCCTCAGCGAGGCGCTTAACTTAGCCTGCTGATTTGAAGCTAACATAAGGCTTAGCCATCACGGGGACTAAGTCCTAAGCGATGAGACAGACCTTTAGACATTTGTTAGGTCAATCAAGTTTTCGGCCAAGACTGACAAAACAACAATCCAACTCTGCTATCAACAGCGCATGATAGGTAAACAAATTAAAACTACAAGAATTCTCAGTAGGTACCTTAATTTCTCCTACTGATTTGAAGCTACCATTAGGTTTAGCCATCACGGGGACTAAATCCTAGGCGTGAAGATATACCTTTGGTCAGCTGTCAAATCAACCAAGTTTTCGGCCAAGGTTGACAAAACAACCCTCCAACACAAGCTACCCTCAACGCATGGCAGGAAAAAAAACTAAAACAACAAGAATCCTCAGCGCTTAATTTAGCCTGCTGATTTGAAATTGAATACACACACGACAGACGAAGGAAAGAAGGAAAGTTTTGGCAACACCTAAATGACCACACGTAGGGGGATCGTGGTGATTTTTAATGATCTGAGACCTTCGCTTACGGGGTATAACTTCCAACCAATCAGAATCTGACAACGACAAAGAAGAATACGGATTTCTGGCGCATTTATACAATTTATTATCCTGAAGTTGCCAAAGAGGATACTTCGAAGGAAAATTATCAACATCCACTAACATTTGTTTATACCAGGGGTCGGCAATGGGTTCAGACTTTACTTCGACTTCAGCAGCATCGACCTGAGGTACTGTCCTTGACAAACAATCGGGAACAACATTATCTTTACCTTTCCTATGAAACACCTCAAAGTCATACTGCTGGAGACGAATAGCCCATCGTGCAATGCGACCGACCGGGTCTTTAATCGAGTTTAACCATTTAAGACAATTATGATCTGTTACCACCGTAAACCTAGTTCCTTCGATGTACGGTCTCAACTTTTCGACGGCAAACATTACCGCCAGACACTTTCTCAGTCGTTGAATATTTCCTCTCGGCATTCGATAAACTACAGCTAAGATAACAAATTACCCTCTCCACCTCTTGTTCTTGCGACAACACCGCACCAAGCCCATAATCAGAAGCATCAGTCTGAACAATATAAGGAAGGTCAATATTCGGACAGCACAGAATCGGAGCCTGTACCAGATGTTCCTTAATAGTACGAAAAGCACGTTCGCAATCAGGAGACCAGACAAATTTTGCATTTTTGCGTGTCAAAGCGGTCAACGGAGAAACAATATAACTGAAATCCGGAATGAAACGACGATACCAAGAAGCAACACCGACCAATCTCCGAATTTCTGACACCGATTTTGGAGTTGGAATTTGCAAAATCGCCTCCACCTTATCCGGGTTGACCGACAAACCGGAGGAATTGACTACGTACCCCAGGAACTTAAGCTCTGGCTTGCAAAAGATACATATTTCTTTGTCTAACCAAGCCCTGCCTCATGTATTCTATGAACTACCTCTTGGAGAATTTCGAGATGTTTTTCGAACGAGTCTGCGCAGATTATACAATCATCAAGATAAATGAACACATAGGGCTGTAAATCTACTCCTACGACTCTATCAATCAACCTCTGCCACACTGCAAGCGCATTGCTAAGTCCAAAAGTCATTCGTTTCAACTGGAAAAGACCTCTAGACGGCACTGTGAAAGCCAATAAGCTGATTTATTGTCCAAAGTACTTAAGTATTTAGCATCTCGAAGCTTATCAAGCGTGTGTGTGACAAAAGGTAAAGGATAGGCGTCTTTTTGACTTACTCGGTTGACAGCTCGGAAATCTATACAGAATCTCCAACCTTCTGTCTTCTTTTTAATCATGACTATCGGGGAAGATCATGGAGAATTAGAAGGTTCCACAATTCCATCTGCCAACATCTGATCAAGTTCAATGTTCACCTCCTTTTGAATCGCAGGGGAAATGGGATAGTGACGCTGTTTAATCGGATCAGAATTAACATTAATCTCCAATTCCACCAGATTCGTACAACCAATTTTATCAGACTCAGACGAAAAGAAACGAGAAGTCAGCGAATCCAAATCCAAGCGTTGTTCAGGCGATAGTGTGTCGAAAGACTGAATAGCTGCTACCTCACAATCAGTATCTGGATAACTACAAAAGTGCAATTTGTCAGCGCGCAAGTCAGGAATAATACCCATACGACTCCAAAAGTCAATACCTAAAATCATACCATATGGCAGCGAAGGAACAACCAACACTTCTAATACCACCACTCTACCTCTTAATTCAATGGGTAACTCTAAAGTACCGAATCCTTGACGTCGCTGACCGTTAGCAACTGTACAATCAAATTGAACCAAAGTGTTCAAACTACAAAAACCTTCTAAGAAGTTGCCAGCCCAGATTACCCAATATCGTTCTTGATGAACCGCTATCAAGCAACCCTAAAAGCTTTTTACCATAAATACTGACTTCCAGATAGGGGCGTTCATCGCTCTTGGCATGACTGATAATATAATCGAGGACAATCCTATCTTTAATGGCCAAATCTGTTGATAGGGAACTCAGTTGGCCGCCCGACTTCCCGATGCCCCGTTTTTTGAGCAACCACAATTCTGGACAAAGAAGTCCGGCCTTCCACATTTGTAGCAAAATATCTTACGAGGATGACACTGTCCATGTCTATGTCCAAACTCACGGCAATTCCAGCAAAGAGCCTCATTCACGGTTAAATCCTCTTGCTGATTATTGTTGGTTTGAGTTGCAATTTTATTTGAAGTATTGGAGGAATTTGCCGAACGAGAACCATTAATTGCAGACGCAGAATTATCATGAGAGTAACGTGAAGAATTGCGATTATTATTCGCCACCGAAGAAGAACTATTGTTATGACCATTCGAATCTTGTAACCTGTTTGAGGTATACCTACTGGGAGCAAACCTATCATAATTAACGGATACTGGTGACGGACGTTGACGATCCGGGGGAGGACGTCGATAAGCCAGTTCAGGTTCCAGCAAATGTCTGACGTTAGTAGGAGGAGGGACAAAATGCAGAACGCGTTCGTCAACCACTTCAACTGACTTAGCCAACCTAAAGAGTTCGTCTATGGAATAAATCCTATGAGTTGCTAAGCGTTGCTGCATGTACGGTAAAAGTTGACGACGCATTATTCTCACGCGTTCAAATTCGCTAGGCATGGCCGGCAGTTTCCTAAATAAACTTTGAATGTTTATAAAGAAACTGGTAACTTTTCCTGGGCACCCTGTGTCCTCGCTTCTATTTCATCCCACAAATCCTCAACAAAATCTTCGCTTAAAAATATTTCCTTTAAACGCATAACAAATTCATCCCAAGAATGAAACGAGTTATTACGGAAGAAATGCAAAGCCTCATCAGCCAACAATAGTGGAGCTTTTTCTAGCAAGCAATCTTTTGAAACATTGTACGCCCTACGAAGCTCTTCAACTCAATCTAGAAAATTTGTGACACTTGTACGACCTGTATAACTCAAGTTCCACCGAGTAACATCAATGTTGGAATTTGAACTCATTGTAGACATGTCTCTACCTCTTAAAGACGAAAACTCAAGATCATTCAGCCGACGAACTAACTCAAGATATTCCTCATACACTGACCGACCACCTCTAGGTACTCGAGAGTAAGCACTTTCGGGAGGCACCCGTTCTCTATATGACTGAGGTAAACTAGAGCTACAATTATCGTAACTAGAGCCAACATTTTGTTGGGTATGCCGCAAAGACCTTAAAGACGTGCTATTAGCTGGACGATGACTATCTGGTGCGAAATTTTCATAAGATGATCTATGAGAAAGACGAGAACTTTCGGGATTAATTGGTCCTTCAAACTGAGCAGAGCGGTGTCTAGTTGAGATCGGTTCTATAGGTGGATCCACATAGCGAACCTGAGAACTCCTTCGTTCAGGACGAAAATCAGAAATATCTTCTCTAGAGTGAATATTAGGTTTTCTCTGAGGCAGCCCCTCGGACATGCTCCCATTAACCAAACTAGGCCTACCCGTAGCAATCTCAGGTGCCGGTGTTTGATAAGCACAATTATCATATGACGCTCGTTCTTGCAGTTCTTCATCCTCACTACTCTCCAATGTAGGACGATTAAAACCGGAAGTAAATGAACCAATCGCCTCTAACCTACTTGCCCTCAGATTATTAAAGAAATCTTCGAGAGGTCTTTCAGTTATCGGCTGAGAGAGCTCAGCACGATTCACCTCAATATCCTCTAACACAACACGACGGACGAATCTTGAAGCATCTTGCCGATTGGTTGAACCCAAAGACTCAAAAGCAGATTGCGTCGGAGGAAACAAAACTCTTAAACGCGGATGGCTATCAGTAGGCAAAAGATCAACTCTACTTGACGGATTATCTGCAGTGCCAAGATCGACTAAATCGTGAGAAACCGCGGTTGTAGTATGATGAGGTGTCGGTGGATGAATTGCAACCGGGGCTTCTTCAACAGGTTCAAGCTGCAAAGGTCGAGGAATCTCCTCAACCAATCGTGAAATCAAAGGACTGGCACCCTTTCGTAAACGAGATTCAATTCCTCAATTAATTGCGCACACCTCTTGGAAAGCTCTACATGAAAAGCTTGGTCATGTTCATTAATGCAGTGAATACGACTGAGCCTCAGATTGACATGAATTAGACGTGAGTAAATTCTTTTAAATTCATTTTCCTTATTTTCAATTTTAAAAGAAGCTATTTCAGTGCTCAAATAATGAAGTTTCGCTCTGCACGTCAACATCTCTGATTCTGAATCTAAGGTTGTCGATGTTGGAGCCGAACGTTATCCACACCGTTCCATTCTCAAAACCGCGCGCAAGTCCTCTCTGCGTGCGCTCATGCCTGTCTGAACCGGTAGACCTCGAATGCTTAACTCATAAGCCAACTCATCATTAGTTAGTCTGTTAACTTCCATTTAAAAAAAAACAAAAATGAAAGAGAGATCGGTAAAAAAAATAAATTTCGTACGAAGGAAAACCCCACACTTTGTTGAGCAAGCAAAAAAATTTTTTTTTTAAAATACCAAAAGCTCCTACTGCACAAGCAACTAACGTCAACGACACCTGTTGAAGCGCTCCAAATTTATACCCAATACAAAACTCCAAACAGGGGCGGTCCTTTGTGAAAACAAAAGAAGCAAAGTACGGTCTCCCTGGGACACTGTATACTAGATGGCTTATGAATAATTAAATTTGGGGACACTCTGTATATTTAGAAAAATATAACAGAGGATTGTGTTCAAAAAGACAAACGGTATAAGAGGGCTAAAAAATTATTTTTTTTTTAAATTTGGGGACACTCTGTATATTTAGAAAAATATAACAGAGGATTGTCTTCAAAAAGACACACGGTACAAGAGAGCTAAAAAAATTTTCAATTTGGGGACACTCTGTATATTTTTTTTTGAAAAATATATTAGAGGAATGTCTTCAGAGACACATGGTATAAGAGAGCTAAAATTTTTTTATTTAATTTGGGGACACTGTATATTTTTTTGGAAAAATATAACAGAGGATTGTCTTCAGAGACACACGATATAAGAGAGCTAAAAATTTTTTTCAATTTGGGGACACTCTGTATATTTAGAAAAATATAACAGAGGATTGTCTTCAAAGACACACAGTATAAGAGGGCTAAAATTTTTTTTTTAAATTTGGGGACATTCTGTATATTTAGAAAAATATAACAGAGGATTGTCTTCAAAGACACACGGTATAAGAGGGCTAAATTTTTTTTTTTTTTAATTTGGGGACACTGTGTATTTTGAAAAATATAACAGAGGATTGTCTTCAGAGACACACGATATAAGAGGGCTCAAAATTTTTTTCAATTTGGGGACACTCTGTATATTTAGAAAAATCTAACAGAGGATTGTCTTCAAAGACACACGGTATAAGAGTGCTAAATTTTTTTTTTTAAATTTGGAGACATTCTGTATATTTAGAAAAATATAACAGAGGATTGTCTTCAAAGACACATGGTATAAGAGGGCTAAATTTTTTTTTTTAATTTGGGGACACTGTGTATTTAGAAAAATATAACAGAGGATTGTCTTCAAAGACACACGGTATAAGAGGGCTAAAAATTTTTTTTTAAATTTGGGGACATTCTGTATATTTAGAAAAATATAACAGAGGATTTTTTTCAAAGACACAGGGTATAAGAGGGCTAAATTTTTTTTTTTAAATTTGGGGACATTCTGTATATTTAGAAAAATATAACAGAGGATTGTCTTCAAAGACACATGGTATAAGAGGGCTAAATTTTTTTTTTTAATTTGGGGACACTGTGTATTTAGAAAAATATAACAGAGGATTGTATTCAAATACACACTCAATATACAGGGGTTAATGAATTAAAAAATTTTTAAAACAAAAATTTGAGGAACCTCTGTATATTCAGGAAAATAAACAGAGTATGGGTTTTCGATTCACTCGGTTTATTTGAGAATAATAAATTCGAAAAAAAATTTGGAGACACTCTGTATATTTTGGAAAACAAGACAGAGGTTGGTCGTAATAAGACACTCGTTATACAGGGGTTAATGAATAAAAAAATTTGGAACAAAAATTTGGGGACACTGTATATTCCGGAAAATAAACAGAGTATTGGTTTTTGATTCACTCGGTGTAGTCGAGAATAATAAATTCGAAAAAGATTTTGGGGACACTCTGTGTAGTTTGCAAAACAAAATAGAGGTTTGTTGCAATTAGGCATTCGACACACAGGGGATCATGACTTTAAATTAATTTTAAGAAAAAATTATTTTGGGACACCCAGTATAAAAAACTGTTCCGTCTTTCATAACATAAAGCTTCCTCAAAAATTAAAGGTGTAATCACTCGAACTTCCCTGCCTGGAGTATTTGTACGTAAATAACCTAGCAAAATCAGATCTGTCTTACACCCTGTACACGAGCAAGCTCCTTCTAGTTTATGTTCTGTAGTGAAGGAACGGGACATGTGTTATACACCCCTTAAAACAAATAGCGCCCTGTAACTTACCAATATTCTAAGCTATCTAACATTTCACCCCGTATACAGTGACAGAGTACAAGAGCAGTTTTCTTAGAAAAGCAATCTACCAGAAAAAAAACTATTTACTCTGTATACAGTGACAGGGTACAGAAGCCTAAATCCTACCAAACTAACCGAACCTAATTTGATTCTAAAAATCAAACCACCTAAAGAAAAAATCAAAAAAAAATCAGAAAGAATCCGAACATTAGTCGGATTCACTGTCTCCTAAAAACAAAGTAGAAGCATTGGACCACCAAAGTCCCCTGTCCAAAGACAGAAATTGTTAAAAAAAAACAAAAAAAACTAAATAAAACTTAAATCAAACCCGCTTAAAGAAAGTAATCCCTAAGGGAATTTTAACACCAATGTTGAGCCAACATCTTCTTGGACTATCCTGATAGAAAAAATTTCAAAAAAAAGAAAATCCAATGAGAAAAAAACTACATTATTTAAAAAAAAATATTTTAGAAAAAAAAACAGCAGTTTTCTTCTTTAAGAACCACACCAGGGGTATAAATATATCACCTGAATAAATATCTGCCTAATATGGCAAGCGGAGATTGTGGGTTCTTAAATAAAAACGAGGGCATGTGCTGTAAATTTTAACATTTTAATTTAGAAATTGAAAGAAAGTTAAACAAAAAAACATCTCAACTAATGGAACAGGATATCCGAAAGAAAAAAAAAAGAAATAGCTACCTAAATATCACTCTTAATTATCAACCCTACCGAATATGCATATTTGGTTTACAAGGTTCACTCTAGTTGCAACCTTATCTTTAAACCTAACCTAACAAAAAACCGTAAAAAGAACAATCTTACTTGTTCTCAGTTTCACAATATGGGTCTCATAACCCGGTCAGGAAGCTCGGTTTGATATCTGGGTTTAACAGCTCGGTTTGGACATGTGTTTCCCACTTCAAGGATTCTTTTCAGGTTGTGAATGTCAAAAATACTCGTTCAGCTTACTTTGGTCAAAATTGGTAGAAGGTAGGAAATTCTGTGGGTCAAAAATTCCCTTCGGGATTGCGAAACTGGAACCAAAATAAAACATGCTTTTTGGAACACACAGTAAAACACAGTAGATCAAGCTGCAAAATCCTTAATTTGATAAATATTCATTTATCCCACAATATCGAAATAAACTATTTAATATTAATCTAACCTTTAATATTTTATCACTGTATTTTCTTTAGTAAAAATCTATTTCAACTTATATACTTCTCACAATAACATAACCTATAAAAATCAGCCAATTCAAAACGTGAATTATCGAATTATAAAATTTAAATCTCTTATTTCGAAATGATCTGTCTTTCCATTTATCTTGGATAAAAATATATAATAAAATCAACTAGCAATATTTAAAACAATAAGGTTAAATTCTATGGGTACGGGTAGGCCTCGTCAGATGTCTATCAGAGGAAATGAATCGACCCATGCCCTCCATAGATTCCAGGTACTCTCCGACCCGGAGAGTTAGCACCTGTATAGGGTCCCTTTCCCAGGGTTACGGGAGAAGACCACATCGATATGAAAGGCGAAGAGAATGGACCTCGGTTCGGTGATCATAGCGTAGGTGGCAACCCTTTCTTTTAGGGATAGTATAAAAGACTGTAGCTGTTGCCTTACAGTATGGCGTTGGCTCGTCAAAGGCTTGAGGAGTAAAACCCTGATTAAAAATCCTGGCCCTCCAAGCAGGGGGTTGAGGCATTAGACTGGTTTTCTAATACTTGTAAAACAAAGTAGTTACCAAAAAGCCTAAACAAAGCCTCGGAGCAATGGATGGAAACTCTCGAAGACGAAAAAAGCAAAGAAAAAGGACTATGAATATAGCTACATGGAACGTACAGGGACTGAATCAAAAGTTGGACATTATTGCAACCGAAGTGCAGAATTGTAAGATCGATATTATTGCACTCACTGAGACAAAAAAGAAAGGAACAGGTACGAATAGTGTCGATAATTTTGTCCATATATTCACTAGAGACCCAAAAAAAAGAAGAGCAGTCAGAGGGGCATCCTTGTTGATAAAGAAAAATCTAAAGAATAAAATTACAGACTACGATTGCATTAGTGAAAACATACTTCGAGTGAACATGAAGATGCTTGGACATAATATAAGCATAATGGCAGTCTACGCACCATCAGATGACGAAAGAGTAGCTACAAAACAAATGTTCTTTGATCAACTTGATGAGACTAGCACAAAAATCGGTAATACCAGAGAAATAATTATGCTTGGCGATTTTAATAGCCGAACTGGTAGGCAAACCCAGAGCAAAGTGATAGGACCATTTGAAGAGGAAGTAACAAATGATAATGGCTTAAGACTGATGCAATTGTGTGAAACCCACAACCTAAAATTAAATAATGGTTTTTTTAAACATAAGGATATTCATCGATATACCTGGATTCAGCCAACAAGAAATCTTAAATCAATTATTGATTATGCTATAGGTGGACAACACTCGCAATTAAAGTGGTATGATGTGCGAGCACTTCGTGGTGTTACCTGTGGATCTGACCACCATCTGGTAAAAGCAAAAATATTATTCCCTTTAAGAAAAACAAATAAGGATGAAAGTATTAGAGAAAATGAAAACCTAGAATACATCGAAGACAATCAAAACTACAACTTTAGAAGTCTAGAAATCGAAAGTACTCAAAGATTGTATCAGAACCGATTAGATGAAAAATTAATAAACACAAATCACTCATTTGAAGAGATATATACAAACATAATAAAAAGCTTGAAGGAAGCAAGCAACGAAGCTGTTGGGTACCAAGATAATATAAACACCAGGAAGATGTGGTGGACGGACAAAATACAGGAAATGGTCAAAGAGAAAAAACGCACATACTTGAAATGGCTCAGTACTAAGGAGCAAAGAGACCTAGAAATCAACAGGGAAACCAGAAGACAGCTAAGGAATTTGATACGCACAGAAAAAAATTTAATGTTCGAGCGCAAGTGTCACGACATAAACACACACGTAGGAGGTAGGCAGAGTTCTGAAGTATGAAAATTCATTTCTACAGTAAAAAACCCAACAAAAGAAAAAGTAAACATCCAGATAATCAAACCAGAACAATGGACAGAACACTACAAGGGATTGCTGCAGGAGACGAGACCCAAATACCTGGCAGCCTCTCCGAGGAGAGACATAGAAGTACATGGAGAGGAAGTAATCATCGAAAAAGAAATGATAAGGAATAGTATCAAAAAGCTTAAATCCGGAAAAGCTAGCGGACCTGGTGGAATATATGCTGAAATGCTCAAATATGGATCAGAGAAACTTTTCGAAAATCTCACATATATTATCAATCAATGCATAAACGGACATCCAGTACCTAATGATTGGAAAATTGCATTCATATCCTCAATACATAAAAAAGGAAACAAGCTGGATTGCAACAATTACAGAGGAATTTCAGTAACCAGTACTCTAAGTAGATTGTACGGTAGGATTCTTAGAGATCTGATAGAGAATGATTTTCATGAACAAGAAGAAGAAGAGCAAAGTAGGTTTCGCACAGGCAGATCTTGTAGTGATAATGTTTTTTGTCCTAAACAAGTAATTGAGAAAAGGAGCGCCAGAAATATAGAGACTCATGTTACCTTTGTGGACCTACAAAAAGCATATGATACCGTTCCAGTAGAAAAATTATGGACAGTTTTAGAGCAAACGAATATCAATCATACATACATAAAAGCGATAAAAGAACTATACAAAGGGTCAAAATCTAAAATTAAAATTGGAAATCGACTTTCAAAAGAATTCCTGGTAACAAAAGGCTTAAGACAGGGATGTTGTATCTCTCCAACTCTTTTTAAAATATATATCGCAGTAGCTCTAAAAAACTGGAAACGTAAAGTGCACGCCATGGGAATACAACTTAATGACCGATTTACCATATACAAACTACAGTTTGCTGACGACCAAGTAATTGTGGCTAATGATAAAGAAGATATGGAGTATATGATGAGAAAGTTAAGAGAAGAATACCAAAAGTGGGGATTAACAAGTGAACGTGGACAAGATACAGTACTTATGTATTGGAAACGAATCCAGTGAGTTAGTACTAGAAAATGGACAAACAATATCTCCATGCAATTAGTATGTTTACTTGGGTGTCACATTGGATAAGACAGGAACAGACTGTAAAGAATTGGAAAAAAGAATAGTAAAAGCAAAAAAAGTTATTGGATGTCTTAACAGTATTTTATGGAGCAGAGAGATAAAAAAGAATGTAAAATTTAACATATATGAAACAAAAGCACGCTGTTGTATGGAATAGAGACTTGTCGCGTAACAGAAAAATACAAAACAAAAATGGAAAGTGTCGAAATGGATGCAATTAGAAGATCAATGAGAATATCTAGAATAGATCACACAAGAAATGAGATCATAAAAGAAAGAATGGGAATCGATGGAAGCATAACGGATGACATCACTAAAAGGCAACTGATATGGTACGGCCATGTACAGTCGGGGACTTTTTAAATTGCCGGTGTATTTTTTTCTGTCAAAATTTATAATATAAAGATAATAGAAAAAGTATATTTTTATAATATGTATGTATAAAGAGAGAGGTAAGGTTTACTATTTTTTTGGTTTGGTTCAAACTGGGTTTCCTAATTTCAAATAGGATTCATTTTTATTTCCGAGCGCGGCCAGTTAAAAAGTCCCCGACTGTACAATGGATGGATGACGAAAGATTACCAAAGCAGGTCCTAGAATGGCAACCAATAAGGCGCAGAAAAAGGGGGCGTCCTAAACTAGAATGGCAACAGTCAATCCAAAGATAAATTAGTCAAAAAAATCTGACAGAGGATGATTGTCAGGATCGAAGGAGGTGGAGAATAGGCGTCGGATAACGTAGAAAAACATTCTAAACCGACATAGTAGTAGTGATAAGTTCTACCTGAACTACATGTGCTCTCGGTAAGAAACAGAATTATCGGAAGTAGAAGTAAATAGGGCTCACCTGTAATTCGATGAAAATCCAATCAACATCCAAAAATAAAATGTGTCACAAGACATTAACTTAAAGCATTCTGCTTTCAAAGTAAAATTTCTAGACGTTGATTATCAACTGAAATTGGCACGCGGCCTTTTATGGTTAGCAATTAACAGCCAGACTCCACAAAATCCAGTTATGGAAAAAAGACAGATTTTGCCTGGAAACCCATATTTATGAACCGGAAGATAAAAACTATCAATATGACACGTCATTTTAGCTTTGAACCACATGTTTAACAAAAGAAAGAGACAGACTTAATTACAAAATATCAAGTTGAAGAAGGATGACATATAGATATATTGAGGTTAGGTTTTCAACTATCTGTAGCCATAAACATTATAATAGATGGACCTGCCCCGTTTCATATTCGCGATACAAGTTGCTTATGTCCAGTCCAGATATTTTCGAGTAAATGGTTGCACGTTCATAAATCATACCATCCACCTTCTGAAATCATGTTTGTCTCATCTTTACACTGAGACAAATAAGGATAAACAATCAAGAATGACGAAATAAAGTCCATTCTTGAGCATACCCGTAGAAACATTAAGTTAGCTTTTATAAGGTCACTGATCTCACGTTCGTCACGTTCACAAATTACGTTATACAACACATTTTTTTAAAATTGTATAAATATCTACTGACAAGGCAAAGTTCCGCCTAGCCTGAAGTTAAACCCCAACACCCAATTAAAAGATCGATATTTCGAAATTAATTAAGTTTTGGTCAAATTCTGATTCCCCCAAAAATTCCCCCAAACACAATCTGTAAACTCGCCCGCAAGCAAAGGACACTCAGGTGGTCAGAAAATAGCCGGTTAACAAGAAAACAAGGAAAACAGATGACTTGAACCTAACTTCAATTAAAACTTGAATTCTTGTTTGTTTACCCTTTTGATTAAGGTTAAATTCCAGTTTTTCTCCCCTTAAAGAAATTAAATATAATTTTATGAGTTTGCAACATTGATCTCCCTGTACTACAAAATTTACCTGTGATGTTTCAAAAGCATGTCTTCCGCTGTGCAAAAACTCTCCTTTCTATGGACTCTTAATTAAGTAAGTATTAACATTTTTGGTGGTTCAATAAATTAATTTTTTAGCAATGATATTTCCCCAATAAGATAAAATAACCTAATACTAGTATTTATAACATATACCTAATAACTAGAAAAATACTGGCTTTTAAATAAGTATTGACCCAAAATTTCTGCGGGGCGATTTTAAGTTTAAGTTAATTTGGCCTAGAATAAATCCTAGGAAATCCAGCCCGTAACAGGGTTTCTGCCCCCCTCTCTTGAAGGGCAGATGTTACCATCTGCACTTTGGCCTTGTCAAAAGCCCCTTCTATGTCAAAGAACACCGCAAGTGCGTATTGCTTGAATTGAAGGGCCTTCTCTGCCTTATGCACTACTGCATGTATGGCCGAGTCAGTTGACTTGCCCTCCATGTAGGCATGCTGATTTCTGTAGAATGGGTTGTTATCGAAGACTCCTCCTAGAAGGTGTCGGTCAACCATCTTCTCCATTGCCTTCATCATAAAAGATGTCAGACTTATGGGCCGGTAGGATTTGGCTGCTGTGTAGTCTCTTCTCCCCGCCTTAGGGATAAAGACTACGGTTGCTTTTCTCCATGTTGGAGGTGCATAGCCCTACGCTATGCTCGCTCTAAAGATCCCCTCATGTACGGAAGGAGAACCTCGATCGCTTTCTGCAATAGCGCCGGAAACAGCCCGTCCGGCCCTGGTGACTTGTATGGGCTGAACTCGTTGATCGCCCAGGTTATGGTGGCGTCCGTAACGACTTTATCTGCCAGTTTTCAGTCGGGTTTAACCCTAAACTGATTGCTCTTTCAAGTTGTTCTTTTGTGTCAATGTTTATTTCAAGAGGGTCCCTATTTCGGTCCAGAGTCGACAGATAGCGTCCCCAGTCCGTACTTCTTGGGTTCCTCCTAAGTTCTGGCGGTTCGGTTCGGTTCGGTTAAAAATCAAACAAGTTTCGTGGCTAATCGGGCAAAGAGGAGTTTTTGTTTCTGTCATATATTTTTCCATGGGTAGCTAAGCTTAAGCTCACGGGGGTCCAAGATCTAATGGACACCTAATAAGAGTTGACAGTTAACTGTTTCGTCCTTATGGGACTCCACAGAACACTGCTTGGTCAGTTTGACAATTCTTGCGAAGTTAATTAGACGGTTTTGTCTCTAATCATAAGTAAATAGTGAGAAAGCTATCGCAAGAAGCGCCATCTACCGAGATACGATTGATTGATCGATATGTATAGCAGTTTTTCATATCTCGGTAGATGGCGTTGTGATAGCTTTTTCTCAATATTTACTAATTATTAGAGACAAAACCGTCTAATTAACTTCGCAAGAATTGTCAAACTAAACAAGCTGTGTTCTGAGGAGTCCCATAAGGACGAAACAGTTAACTGTCAACTCTTATTAGGTGTCCATTAGATCTTGGACCCCCGTGAGGTTAAGCTTAGCTACCCACGGAAAAATATATGACAGAAACAAAAACTCCTCTTTGCCCGATTAGCCACGAAACTTGTTTGATTTTTAAATTCACGGGTACAAAATTTCACCTTTGTAAGAGATAAGACTGTAAAAAGTTAGTGAGAAGAAAAAATTCTTTTGGCTCAGGGACTAATAAGAATATTTTTTTCACCTCACCATGCCTACAACATTTCTGCCGTGCAAAGAAAAAACCTAGTTACTCGACTTACTCGAAAATGAAATTTTTTTACCATTGAAATCACCGTAAAAAACATCGCCAGCCAGTTTTTCTAGAATGTGGATATCTTGAAAAAGAAGGAAATTATTTGTTAGTATGTAGTTAGATAAAGTATAGTTAGTATGTAGTTAAATAAACTTCAAACTCTATTTCCCAAAACACTAGTTTTTGACTTACTAGGTTTCTGTTTTGCATTGCAGATTTGTACAATTGCTACGAGGTGCAAGCCTGCGATTTTAATATCCTTGTTAGCTATTCGGTCTCTTCTCATGATGTGGTAGCCGTTGTGCGCTGTGTAGAAGCGCGGTGGAATTTGTCGGGTCTGTTAATCAAACTCCCTCGAATAAAGGACGGATGAATATAGATTGTACCACATATTAAAAAGGATAGAATTATTCAATTTACGTCACAGCTATGCAAAATCTTAGAAAATCGGGGTAGTTTCCCGTTTATATTAAAACCAGATGGGAACTGCAAGTTTGTAACTAGTTAAGTGTTTACACAATCACGGCACTTTTATGAGCGAATATTTATTTTATTTTTTGTCAAAGCAAAGGCATTTTATATTTTGTAATATTTAGTGATAGAAAGTGATTTAATGCTTTGCCAATAAAAAAGACAGACGCATTGAACTATATATGTTTACGCTCGATTAATGTCACTTTACAAAATCTAAAAATTGACTAAGTTTTTATTATTTATAACAGTTTTTTAAAAATATGTCTTTGTTCCCCACTTTGCAGAACCGCCACTTTTGAACCTCACGCGCCGCCACTGTGCAGGGTGGAAAGCTGCTCCCTGGCAGTAAAGTCCTTACTTTAATCCTCATTGTCCCACTGCTTAACCAAGCCGAGTTAAACAAGCGCAGCTTGCACAAGGTGTGAATTTGAAAATTATTGGCTTTCAAATATTCCAAAAATTCACCAATTTCATAGACATTCAAGTTTTCTAAATCTAAAGTTTACAGATGCGCAAAGGATATCATTCAAAATATTCTTTCTAGACATTTTTTTACTTTTAAGGTTTTTAAAATCTGGTTCTGCATGCTTAAACGCTAATGTGATCTCATTATTTAACTTTAAAATCTTGAAGCGAAGGCATTTTGCAATTTTATTTATAATGTTAACATTTTCCTGGAATTTGTTTATACTATTCTCTGCGTATTAACTAAGGTGATTAGTCTTGTGCATGGTGTTAGTTTGTTGCTGTTTCAGTATTTGTTAGTTGTGACGGTCCTGGTTTTCGTAACGCAGGTCCATCACAGTCAGGTGGCAAAAATGGTTTAAGAAATAGGGTGATGATAACGTTCTGGCCAAGGACGCGTAGCCTTTACGGGTAGAAAGTCTTTTTACCTTAAATAACTGCCTGCATGTACATCGTTATTGGTAAACTGGGCCCCTTTCACACCATAATTTGCCACTTGACTCCACCGACCCTGAATTTTGAGGCCTATATTAAAGCGGTTCTGGCAGCCTAGTCTTTCACGTGGGATCCACTGCTTAAGAGCCACTTTCGGGAGGAAATTCGCCCCGAATTTTGTTTTAAATCATAATAAAATTATAACATATCAGTCTTGTGTGTGAAATCACCCTAAAAAAACAACTACTCCGAGGGAAAATACCCCTACCGGAATTGAATTATACTAATGGTTTAAAGCTTTCGTTGGGAACTTGTTAAAACTGTTTGGTTTCCACTTTCTCCGTAATATACACAACTTATACTCTACACGGAGCTATCGCCTACATTCACCTGAGGATGGCCCAAAAGGTCGAAACCGGTCCGGTCGTGTTATTTTTTTAATAGGGTGCTAGTGCGGCGTTAAGTGGCAGTAGGTTTCTGTGGCAGTAGAGTGGCTCTCGAGATGTCTTTGAGTGCATATCCCCAGACGTGTAGGGTCCCACCCTTAGCAGGACATGCTGGAAGCCAGGGGGTCAGATAAGCAACCTAACACATTTTATTGAAACCTTCAATCACAATTGAAATGAATTGTTTTTTGACATACTGTCAAATAGGTTAAATATTAAAAACAAATTTTCATAAAATTCATTATTTTAAAATTATTTAAAAAACAACTTTATCCTAAGTGCTGATGAGACAGTACCTTATAAAAGTTCAGTGAACGAATTTCGCTTTGATGTGTCAGCATTATGGCCCTGGCAACGACCCATCGCCAATAAGTGCTGACGCAAGAAGGAAGTTATATTAGGAGGTGCTGGCTCATTAGCGGGTATCAGTAAGTAAGTGAAAGTAAAAGAGTACAGAGCCCAAAGATGTGTCCTGACCTGTGTTTACCAACACATGTCTTAAACCATTACATTTTTTCATTCCAAAGCTATTTAATTTTACATTTAAATAAAATATATATTGGTAAGGTTGTTTAGAGACTGACGATCCTCATCTTCTACAACAACCATACCGATAAGGCTGTGGCCTATCAAAATGCGTTGAGTGCCATTTGGGGCAGCTTAAAGACGTTGCCGTCATTTTGTGACACTGTAATCAGAATAGTGACAAATTGCCAACTTGTGACACAACAAAACCACTGAATAATTAAACAAATATCTGGAAGCAGAACTGTATTTTCCAGCTAGGTAAAACATTGATATGCCCGGTAACTTTTATACAGTGGAGAAGGGGGGGGGGGGGTTCAGAAATAAGAAAATTTTAAGTGCGCCACATTATTTAATACCAATGTTTTACAAAGAAGTTCTTAAATAAAATACAGTTCAACCCAAACGTTGTAGCCAAACAATGAAATTCTACCTACTTCCGAGGCTTCCAGAGTATTTGTGTAATTAAAAACCAAAAAATTGACTAATAAACAGAATAAAATTCCAAAAGATTGAATTAAGATGACAAAAATAGAAGCACTTTACAGGTAGATGGACGACTTTAACAGGTCATAGTATACCTACATCTGAGTCAGTAGTGTGAGACTCAGTTATATAAACGATTAAAAAAGAAATATACACTTACAAAATCATTCCCATCATAGGGGAGATCGGGACCAAATATCTGCTGTCATCATTCTACGTTGGATAGAATGAGACAGACAGCAACCCAGTCCGAGATCCACCCCATGAAGTAGAACAATGTAAGGAAACCGCTAAAAAAAAATATAACCTCATCTCTCTTTTTGTCTCTGCAAAGTCGGTCATTGGGTTGTACAAATAATACAAAAATATTAGTTCATCTTGTTCATTTTAATGGCCAAGTTGGATAAAATACCAAAAACATAAAGATGAATAAATAAATGAAATGGATGTAAACAAGTTAGGGGCAGAATAACACTCAATAGCAATTTGACAGTAGAACTTAAGTTAATTAAGCCGCAAAATTGTGGTCATGACGTCATACCTTCATCTTGCGTTTTTATATGGACAGATTATGTCTAAATTATATTAAAAATTTATATAAAAAAATTATGACTAAATTATATTGAAAATTTATATGGAAGAATTTATATCAAAAAAATGTTTGCTTGTGTGAAATTATAGGAAGCTCCTACCTTGATTCTGTTTTTATTTCTTTTATAGTTACGGTAGATGGGTTCCCTAGAGTGTGGTATAGTTCCTCGCGGCTACATCTGCCTCAATTCTGCCCGCGCCTCCCCTGCTGACTAACTAGCACATGGTACTAGGGCAGCACATGGTTTCGGAAAGTGTGCTGGATCTTTGCCCGAGCGTAGAACCATGTGGAAAATGAAATGTTTCAGTTTCCTGGAATTCGTCTATTTTGCACGAAGTTCCCCTACACCGAGTAATTTAAATCGAGAACCCCATGTCGACTCAATAAAATAAAGTAGATTTAAACAGATGAACTAAAATAACCCTAACGTACCTTTCCAGGGTTACAACTGGCTCGTCGATGGAACAGAACCTCGTCCCACCAGCGCAACTGTCCCGTCGATGGAATGGACGGTACTGTAACCAAAGGAGAAAACAATATATAGTTTTTATCCAACACGTGGTTAAAAGAAAAATATAAAAACGCCAAAAAATACCCCACGTCTTTTGTCAAAAAAAGGTACATTTCACATGGAAAATAATTACAATTTGGGAGGCAAATATTATCTTGAAGAGTCCTCAAATAATAAAAAAAATGAAAAAAAAATAAAATCGAACTTACCACTGCTCTTTCCCGTACAAATGGCGTAGGCCGCCTTAAATCCCCTTCAAAAGGGTATGAGCGTCACTTCAGGATTCGCCTAAACACGACGGACTCACTTCTACAGTTTCTGGGATATCTCCTACAATCGCTGCAGTGCCAATAACCAAAAACAAAGGCGATCCCAGAAACTGTTGTCGACCCAGCCAAAATTCGTTAGCAAGAGACCAGGCACTCCGTCGAGAATACCAAAATAATGAAGTCACCGGAAACCGTTCGTAGATCTGGTGGGGAAAGTAAAACAGTAATACCAACCTAATTTTCCCGGTTAAATTAAAATAAAGGATGCAAACCTATTTATAAAAAAACTTTTTCGCCAACAAATCTCTACCTTCGGTTGCAAGACTGGAAGAAAAACCCGCGGTTTTCAAACTAACCAATGAGGAAATACACCAATAGTTCCATACCGGTATATAGGGGCCAGCACCGACCAAGGGGATAGAAAGTACGTAAAACGCGCATTGAGGTGTTATCGGATCTATTTCCACGGTTGGAATTTTTATAACAAGGACGTGGAGACACCCTCCATACATAGACCGAACATTTGCCTACCGGACCCCTGCCAACATATCAAGTAGGAGAAGAATAACCAGACGGACTGTAAGAAGCTCAGCATTGAAACCATCAACTGTAAAATGAATTACTGAAGATCAGGGCATGCATCAAACCCAGGAATATTCAAACACTCAACCAATTCCCATATGAGTAAAGCTATACTGAGTGTAGAATTTAGTTGTATTTTAGTTACAGTCTTAGTCAAAAGTTTCCTTTGCTCTTTATAAATGTTTTCTCTAATATTCATATGGTTTGACGCCATTTTTGTAAAACATTTCTACATTAATAAAGTTGTTTCTGAACCTGAACCTAAAAATACACACTGAACTACTGCTTAAACTCGGCACAAGAGTGTTCAGATGTTAACTCACACGATTTCGTTTATTCTTTATGTCTTGGTTTTTATCCCTCGTTTATCTCCCATTTACAAAAGTGCATAACTCGTATTTATTTTATCTTCTCCTCATCAAATTAATAAAGATATCAAAGGGGCGGAGCCTCGGTTGTTACTGGTCAAACCGTGGACCTAAATATGTTTTCGTGCTATCACAACTAGCTATGAGGTTCGGATTGTCCCAATATCCTCGAGAATAAACGTAAGGGAATGAAATGTTCATCTAAATGTTTCCTTCCTGTTACCGAAACCATTTGTGATGCGGCAACGCCGCTATTCCCCAGCTGTTTAATTTCATAAACGTCAAAGAGAATTACGAAGTGCAGATAAACAAAACAATCGAAAATTTTTATGTGATTTTTAAAGAACTGTAATCATAAATTCCAATTACGATGTCCAGATAATGCGATGTGCGTAGTGTCCACAGTAATTCGATGGAATGCCTCCTTTTAAGGTAACTTCCTAGACACTATATAACCTCCAAACCTAGCTCTATAAAATACCCTTAATTTGTGTACAGAAAGACGAGTCGAAGAGCCTTGATTATTTACCTGAATAAACAAATATGTAACGTTGCCTTAAACGTAAAAATGACACGTTACATGGCTCGCACCCAATAGTCGCGAAGGCCGGGGTGCGACATATGGTGGAGGCGCCTCCTTCCCTGCACCTAAATTCAATTATATTATATAAAATAAAAAACTAAAATTCCCTTTTTTTAGGTATCTAGTGTTCTGTTGTTTTTTCAATATGGGGATTTTGGAGATAAAGGAGCGATAAAATTTATTTTAAATTTTGAATTTTAACTAAAAGATAAAAAAATTGGTAGTGCCATGTTTTTTGTGTTAAATATTTTTATTTTTTTTTAATAAAATTTAAAAAAAAAATTGGTAGTGCAATGATTTTTTTAAAATATTTTTATTATAAAAAACAATAAAAAATTGGTAGGCAAAACGTTTCTTTTTTAAAAAATGATTATTTCAATGAAAAATTGGTAGATCTTTAATGTCGTCATTTGAATGAGATTTTCTTTATTTTGTTTTTTTTTTATGAAATGAGTAATAATGAGAAAAATCCTTTTAAAAGAACCACTCGTAGTCAGGTAAAAAATAATCCAATTTTAAAAATTACAATACCCGAAAATTTTTTGACTTTTGAAGAGGAAGCAACAAGTAGCAAAAGAAGTACCGAATTCCCAAGAGAAAATCATGGTTCAGTTTTAAGTCCAAAAAATTCTTTAAATAGAAGCCCTCCCCCGCCCCCAATTAATTGTTGGTGCGCATGTCCAAATGCGCGAAATGCACTCTGTCCTTCATCCAATTGTGTGGTTTTAAAAAGTTAAAAACAACCGCGAAATTTAGCGGGAGCTAACATAACTGCCCTCCAAAACACACAATTTTAGAATCTCAACCGGACAGATATAGATATAAGAAAAATGATCGACCGATAAATATAAATGAATGAAAACAGATAAGTATCGTAAGTTTATTTAGAGATAACGAAATCCCGAAAAGGCAAAACAAACAAACAAAAAATTCAAAAAAAAGAAATAAAAATAAAGAAAAACCTATTGTAATCCCGGTAATAGGTAGAAAAATTAAAATTACTTTTAATTTGGCAAGAGGCACAGTTTTACAACTGGCCGCTTATAAACACCGGTAACCGTTTGTACCGTCGCAACACGCACCTGACCGTCCCCGCCGGGATGCAGTTCGATGACCCGATCGACCGGCCATTTCAAAGGTGATTGAATGTGATCACTTGTTATGATAACCAAATCATTTAATTTGATATTTGGGGACGAATCAGCCCACTTGTGTCGCTGTTGTAGCGTATGCAAATACTCTATAGAATACCGTTTCCAAAAATCATTATGTAGTTTTTGGATTAGTTGCCATCTCGAGAGCCGATTTAGGGGAACCTTGGACAAATCTGACTCCGGAATTTCTGAATTAAGGGGTTCAAGTGTCAAAAAATGCCCAGGGGTAAGAGGTTGAAGATCGTGTGGGTCTGAAGAGGCAGGAGATAAAGGGTGACTATTAAGTACGGCTTCTATGCGACAGGTAAGGGTGGACATCTCCATGATAGACAACTTCTGGTCGCCGACAACTCGAACAAAGTGAGTTTTAAAACTTTTGACGCCAGTTTCGGCCAGGCCATTGAAATGTGGACTGAGAGGAGGTCCCAGATGCCAACGAATAGAAAGTCTGGTGGCAGCACTTCTTGCGTAATCAAGTAATTGGTTACGAAACCCTATAAAATTACTGCCTTGATCTGACCAGCATTGCGTCACGCTTCCACGTCTAGAAATGAATCGATGGAATGCACCTACGAACCCTTCGGTGGACAGTTCCATGGTTAATTCCAAATGCACGCAATATGTGGCCGTACAGACAAACACACAGACATACGATTTGAAAGTTTTACAACCACGGTAACGACGAGGAATCACAAAGAAAGGTCCACAAAAGTCGATAGCTACACTCGAAAAAGGTTTAAGTTGATTGATTCGATCAGCGGGAAGTGAACTCATTATGGGCGGTCTATAGGGTTTAGGGTTGATTCTAAAACATTGCAAGCACTTGGATATGGTTCTTTGAATTGCCCGTCTGGCCGATAATATCCAAAATTGCTGTAAAAGCAGATTATGTAATGTTTTAAACCCAGGATGAAGGTATTGTTGATAAGCGGACTCGATAAGAAGAGTAGTTAAACGATGGTTACTCGAAAGTAAGACGGGGTGTTTTGCAGAATAAGACAAAAGGTCAGATTTTTGTAATCTGCCACCGACTCTAATGATACTATTTTCATCAAGGAAAGGTGAAAGTCCTCGAAAAGGTTTCGGTATTGGTTTATCCTTAGATAACGCGGAAAAAAGCTCAGAAAAACAAGAACCTTGAACGCGTTTGATAAGAAGGTATAACGCACTTTGCATCTCACCGGTGGTAGGAAAAACAATATTCTCAAAAATAACTTTTTGGTCCGGTGGCTTAGTGGGTTTTTGATAGGAATGGTTTTGAAAAAGGTTAACTATTCGAAGGACATAACAAATGATACGTTGAATTTTTGATATAGATGAATATTTGATAAGAAGCTGATCTAAGAAGTTTACATCAATTATCGCATTGCAACAGACCTTTGGCTTTTCCTCCAGATTAATATCTCCGAAATCAATCGGCATTTTTGATTTATGAAAATCGCTCCATTCGTTTTCGGGAGAGCACAAAAACGACGGTGCGTTCCACCACATGTCATGTCACATGAGCTGTGAAGGGGTGGCCCCTCGTGACGCAATATCCGCTGCATTTAAAGCAGAAGGAATGTAGCGCCACGAGTTTGAGGGAATGATTTCTTGGATTCTACTGACTCGATTTCCAACAAAGGTTTGCCAGCGATTAGGAGGGGATGAAAGCCAGTGCAATACAACTTGCGAATCGCAGAAACTAACGATATTTGTAAAAGTTAGTTTTTCTTCATAGCTAGATAAAACGAATTCAATTAATTCGCTTAAAAGAAATGCGCCTAGGAGTTCTAGCCTAGCCAAAGTCTGTGACTTTATAGGCGCGACCCTAGATTTTGCAGATATGAGAGAAACAGATATATTGTTTTCCTCTTCTACACGAAAATATACGACGCCTGCGTAGCCTCGAATTGAAGCGTCACAGAAGCCGATGATTTGACAGGTATTGGTTTTTGACAGTTTGATTTGTCGGGGTAATTGAAAATTGGAAAGAAGCGGGAATTCAGAACGAAGTTTGTTCCAAGAGTCGATGATAGAAGAATCTGGTTCTTCGTCCCAGCCTATTTTCGATATCCGCAACTGTTGCAAAATAAATTTTGCTTGTAGCAACAAGGGACAAAGAAAACCTAAGGGATCGAAGATTGTTCCTATGATAGATAAAATAGCACGTTTGGTTGGGGGTTTGTCCTTCATTCGGCATTGATAAGAAAAAATGTCGTTTTTTGGATGCCATTGAAGTCCTAAAACTTTGATAAAGTGGGGTTCCTCCTTGTCAAAAGAGAGAGGCATTTGACGATCGGATTCTGGCAATGTTGCCAATAACTCAGGACAATTGCTTGCCCATTTTTTAAATTCAAATCCTCCCGACTTCAACAAATCATTGAGTTCCGTTTGAAGGGAAAGAGCTTCAGAAAGCGAAGGGCTAGTTCCCAAGATATCGTCGATATAGATTGACGTTTTTAGAACAGTACTCGCCATAGGAAAACGTTCCTTTTCTCTCTCTGCCAGCTCATTTAAGGTACGCATGGCTAGAAAAGGTGAGCATGTCATGCCAAAAGTGACAGTAGAAAGTTCCCACACTGAAAGTGTGTCATGTGGAAAAAACCTCCACAATATCCTTTGATAAGGACGGTGATAAGGATTGATAAGGACTTGACGGAACATCTGTTTGATATCAGCAATGTAGGCAATAGGATTAAGACGAAACGTAAGGAGTAAAGAAGCAATATCTTTTTGAAGTTTCGGTCCCGATAACAACGTCTCATTGAGTCTAATATTTTTTGGGGTGACTGCCGAACAATCCCAGACTACCCTTAATTTTGTACTTAAGCTTTCCGGCTTTAGTGCGCAATGATGTGCTAAAAACATGTTACGTCAACTTTTGGTTGACTAGATAAAACTAGGCTCATATGATTAGAATCGATATGGTCTTGCATGAAACTTGAATAGGCAGTGTACAGATCAGGATTTTTGATTAATCTATTTTTTAGAAGTAAAAATCTACGATAAGCTTGCGGATAAGCATTTCCTAGATCAGGGTTTATTTTATCTTTAAACGGAAGATCTACCATGAATCTACCGCTCGGTTGCCGTACTACACTCGCAGTTAAAATTGATTCTGCTTTTTTTTCTTCCTTTGATAAGATTTGTTTTTTAGGCAAATTTTCGATTTCCCAAAACCTAGGGAGATTGACCTCTAAAGGAGGTGAATGACTCGTTAAAAAACAACTGGTTCGTTCCGTAAGACTACCTACTTCGTCAGCTTTTCCCATGACGACCCAGTCAAAGATAGTTTCAAGGGCTGAAGGTTGCCCTATTTGTCCAAGAACCCTGCCCTCCTTGAATATCTGTGCGAATAGCTCGCAACCAATAACTAGGTCCACAGGTCTAGATTTGAAATAAGATGGGTCGTTAAGTTTAAGGTTTTCCAAGTGTTTCCACTGATTATCGTTCAAAGTGAATGTAGGCATATTGGAACATAGTTGTGGAACAACAATTGCTTCGAAATTAAGTAAAGGAGTGACTTGTCCTTGTGGCTTAATGTGACATTGAACGAGCCCTTTGGAAGTAAAAGAAGACATCTGATTTAATCCGAATATTTCAGTGGTGTAACTTCTCCTAGGAAGATTAAGACGCCGAATACACTTTTCACTGATGAATCCTGTCTGTGATCCAGAATCAAGCAATGCCCTTACAGGTTGAAAATTTCCGCAACCGTGCATAACATCTATTATGGCGGTGCATAAAAGAAAGGTACCTGAAGTTCCTGAGGTATTTAATGACACATGAAGATTATTGACAGGTGGTGTGTGAATGACAGGACTAGTATCTTGGCTAACAGACTCTTGATTAGTTTCTAAAATATGAGTTAAAGTGTGGTGCCTTTTACTATTGCAAGTCCTGCATGAATATTTGGATTTGCACGTATCTACCCCATGCAAGGGATGAAAACACGCTAGACATAATTTTTTCTGCTTGACGAAAGATAGGCGATCGATAGGTGAGAGATCAAGAAATGTTTGACATTTCGAAAGCACGTGATCTTGATTACACCGGAAACATTTTATTCCCGTACTTGAATATTAGTTGGGGTGCCAGCCAGTCCTATAAAAGACGAATTGGATGATTTATAGGTAGGCTTTTGCCCAAACTGATTTCGCATAGAATTTGAATTTTGATAGGTAGGCTTTTGCCCAGACTGATTTTGCATAGAATTTGATTTTTGATAGATAGGCACCTTTTTGGGTGCTGTTGATTGAGGAAGTGATTCCAAAACTTTACATCTTTTTTCTAGAAATTGAAAAAAGTGACTGAATAGTGGGAATTTCGGTATTAGTATTGGCGTGACTCATTTCGAAATTTGAACGCGTCGGAATATCCAATTTTTCTAACAAAATGAAAAGTCCCAACTGTCAACGTCAAAGCTAAGTGATTTTAAAATTTCTAGGGATTCAGAAAAGGTGTCAATTAAATTACGTAATTCTTTAGCTGACTCGTTTTTTAAGGTGGAGTTCATAATTGAGCTTAAAGCATCATTTGCGAGGTCTCGCTTGTTTTGATATCTATTGACTAATTTGTCGTAAGCAATTTTATAATTTTGATCAGATAAGCTAATCCCTGATATCAATTTTAACGGCTCATCCTCTAGATATGAAAATAAATATTGAAGTTTTCGGACGTTACTTAGACTTTGATTTTGATCCATAATGTTATTAAAAAGATCGAAAAAGCTTGGCCATAATTTTTTATCACCTCGGAATATGGGAATACCTAACTCTTTGAGTTTTGGAGTTTCGTTTTGTCGACATATGATCCCGAAAGGGTTGGGGCCTCAACCGGAAATATTTTAGAGTAAACCCCCTTACACGCATAAAAATATTTACGAGCTTCTGAAAGGATCGCATCCTGCGTTTTAAACTCGTCGTCGTCCGCGTCATCTATCAACATAATGACGTCATTATGTGCCAGCATGCATTTATCGAAGGTTTCATCCAAATCGGAATACCTCACTTGAAACTCGTTTCTCGCTTTTTCATCGGTCTGTGAAAACACATAACACTCGGTTATCGCAGATAAAAAACCCTTGCGTTTTTGCACGGCTTTTTTGACAGACATGATTTTTACCTTTGAAATGACGAAATTGTCGGTAAATATACAATTAACGCTAAATTAATGCTTCTGAAATAGAAAAATGACGAATTGTCAAAAATATGCACTAATTTATCGCAATTGATGAAAATTGTTTTAAATATCGAAATGATATGGAACACATCTAATCACAGAAATGTCGGTAAATATACAATTAACGCTAAATTAATGCTTCTGAAATAGAAAAATGACGAATTGTCGAAAATATGCACTAATTTATCGCAATTGATGAAAATTGTTTTAAATATCGAAATGATATGGAACACACCTAACACACTGAACGTTTGATTTGTTTGTTTTGATTCGCGATACACACGTGCACTGCGCCGCTACCGTTGATCGAACGACTTTCTCTCGTTTCAATACGATTGGCAAAATTCAAGGCCGCCTTGTTTTCGACGTGAAAATAATGGCCGACCTATCAATACCGTGGTATGGAGTAAATTTAAAATAATTCGGCTCGAAAGGAACACTTATGTTATCTCGCGGTTAGAAAAACGATAAATGCAATGGACTGTATATATTTTAATTAATGAAAGCGCGAACAAACATAAATATATTGATATGAAATTACGAAATAGTCAAACGTCCATAGGTTAATTGTTGTGCCACACAACGGCAATCAGAAACAAAGGCACTCACCAGTTTGCAGCCAATTTCTCCACGTTCTAAGGGGCCCCTGATTGGATCTAATGATGTCACCACGTAGCTGAAGGGCTGAAGTTTCTAGTTCTATGCTTCAGTACACCAAAATCGAGCACTTTCAGGTGTAGAAATTTGAAATAGTTGGAGAACGAAATTAACACGCCATTTCTCGAGGCGATTGACAAAGGATCTCTCTTGATTGTTGGTGCGCATGTCCAAATGCGCGAAATGCACTCTTTCCTTCATCCAATTGTGTGGTTTTAAAAAGTTAAAAACAACCGCGAAATTTAGCGGGAGCTAACATGTAGTTGTATAGTTATATCTAATGTCTGTCGCGTTTCTATGACCGTTCGGCGATATTACGCGCTGTGAGAAGCTAGCGTGGGAAAGGCGCAGTTCGAGCTAGCTTGTGAAGGCGCGAGCGGGAGCGGCTCGCAATATCCCGCACGTGAGAAGCCAACCTTCGACGTCCCATTTTTTTTTTTGATAAAAATAATATACTTTTTCTTATTAATTTCCTAGCCCGCACAGCAATTGCTAGAGAGAAGGTATTGTTTTCGACGATTTTTTTTTTAGATAACACCGAAAATGTGTTATTTGGGTGTATTTTGACCTACCCTAACAGTATCGTCGTGATGTCTGTGTGTGTGTGTGTGTGTAACTCTGGCCGTAATACGATAGCTCCTAAACCGCCCAACCGCCCACTAAGCACAAAATCGTAAAAAACTTTAAATAAATGTTGAAAACAAAACGTTTTTTTTTCTAACACAAATTTGTGTTAAAAATAAGTCAACTTTTGACATTAAAAAAACATGTAGAAAATCCTAACGAAAATTTCATGTAAAAGCATTACCAAAAATATATTTCCCAATAACGTTCAGGAACCAGCATTAAAAAAACCATAATTTCACTAACATTAAAAATAATACCATCAATATATGGTTATTTTTATAATGTTTGTCCTAGATCTCACTTCTAACTTTGAATTTAAGATATATAAAGCTAACAAATGTTTTGTTTTTTAAACATTAAAAAAATATATACTATAGATGGCGCGATGGCAGCCCTCTATAGTATAGCAGTCTCAATACCTGAACATCGCCAAAAGTTGCGTTTCGCTGCAAGTTGATACGAGTCGGTAGCAAAGACGCTTTTTGTAATTTTGGCAAACATGGCAAATTTAAAGCACAGTTATTAATATTGATAGTGAATATATATTTAGATCGGAATAATACTCCAATTGTGTGGGAAAGATGGTATAGTTAAAGAACATCAAATGTGTGTACAGTGATCTAAATGAAGCACCACAAAATCAGGCAAGAAAAAGTAAACAAAAGAAAAAAAATGGTTTTCTATGAAATATTGCATACCTATAGGTAATCAGACAGGGAATGCGACAATTCACAGTGGACAGAATTATATAATAATATTAAATCGTCTTTATTGATAAATAAATAAATATAGGCGAGGCTTAGCAAACTGCTACTTGGCAAGCCTAGCAGCGGGACCAAACGAATGCTTCGTTTGCATTCATGCTAAAGTGAATAGGCGCCTTGAAATTGCTTGCCTTGTATTCGGTTAAGCATGAATTGTTTGGCCGCGTAGCGAGGAACTTACTACAAAATTACTGTTTACATAAAATTTTCAATTTTATTTTCAGAAGCTACGAGCCGAATTGCCTTTACTGAGTGTCGAGTTCACAAAAACCTCAACGGACTATGGCTGCCCTGCGTTTTCAAAATAGAAGAATTTTATTTACATTATTAATGTTACCTTATCTTTAGAGATATTTGAAAAAAAATATATTTTTTCATTGTTAAAAAAACATTTATTTTTCAATGTTAGAAAAACATTTCTTTTTCTCTGTTAAAAACGGGTTATTAAGCTTCTTTTTCACTATGAATATGACGTTAGAACTAACATCCATGTGTTAAGTGGGCGATTTTCATGAAATTTTTAGGTAAAATAGTACTCGATACTGTAACGAGCTGATTAGATTTTGGTCGAAATTTGTCAATGCTAATGGCAGTTTTTTGACAGTTGAAAAGTTTTAAAAATGCTAACTTTTGAACGGAGCGTTACATCAGTATGCGGTTTTCGGAATATTGTAACGCACATTTTTTTCAAAAATTTGTATAACCAAAAACTTGGTAGGAGCTTTCGTTTCAGACATATTTACAAAAAACTGTTGTGAAGGTTCATAGAGCATGGAGTTTACTTGGAGTGTGGTCATGGGTTAGAAAGGTATCAGATCCGTCATGGATCCATTTATTTTTTTTGCGCAAGGTTAAAATTAAACACTCTGTACTTACCAGGTACCTATTCACTTACCTATTGGTACATTTCGCAACAGCTTTGTCCCATACTACCTATTTTTTGAACGGTCCCAAAACAGTGTGTAGATGAGAATTCTCATTCTCCCGGTGCAATTCAAAGAAAAAAAACTGCTCGAAGGTTGTTACTCCACATTAGTTTAAAAATGTCGGACGACTTGCCATTAGTCGCCATATTTAGACCGGACCTTTTATTATTTTTATTTATACCTAAGGGTTGCGTCGATATAATGGCATTGTAACAACAAAAAAAGATGACCAATATCGCAAGGTATTTATGAACAATTTATATAAATATTAAAAACTATTGCATTTACGGGAAAAATGAGTTAAACCTTCAACCAAAATGTAGACTTTTAAACCTTGGATTGTAGGACTTAGCACTTAGCACCCTTTAGTAAATACTGGTGTTATGGTCTGGTAATTTTTCTCCTAATTTCTATGTTGGCAGTGGTTCGGTTTGACATTTGTTTTAATCTGTGCACGTGCACCTAGAAATCTCGTTCATAAATCCATAGAAAAGCAGCTTGTGGTTTTCCGTAGAAATAGATCCGACAACGCCGCAATGCGCAATGGACCATTTTCCGTTGTCCCCGTGGTTGGTGCTGTCCCCTTCAGACTTGTACTGAAGTACTAATGTGCATCCTCATTGGATAGTTTTAAATTGGCGCTTCTTGTTGGCAAGCTTACAAACCTAGCCGCTGGGGAATTTTTGTTCACAAGTGTTTTTATAGGTAGGTTTGCATTTTTATTTGAATTTTACCGGGAAAATTTCGTTAGTACTGTTACCCCATCCAATTAAGAGAAGACTTCCTGCTTGTTCATTTTTGGTACCGTTATTGTTTTTTTGTTTACTGGCACTGCAATGATTGTAGGTTTTTTTCAAAGACGGTGAAGCGTGAGGCCGTTGTTGTTGATAGTGTTTTGTATTTGGGTAACACGGTCTCACATCCTCTGGATTGAGGGACTCAAGGCGGCCTACGCCATTTCTACTGAAAAAGAATTGGTAAGTTTAATTTTTTTTATTTGGGGATTCTTTAAGATAATATTAAGTTCTGAGTGCCTCCCAAATTGTGTGAGTCACCGTCATTTTTTCCTACAAGGGACGTATGGAATTTGTTTTAGAATTATATATATTTTTCCACGTTTTGGAGAGAAACTATATATTGTTTTTCTCCTTTGTCGACAGTGCTATCGAGTCCACCATCGCCCTGGACGTTTGTGCTGTTAAAAAGCCGGTTGTAGCACTGAAACCCTGGGAAGGGTATGTAGGGTTGTTTTAGTTCATCTGTTGACATCTGCTTTATTTTATTAAATCGTCATGGTGTTCTTGATTGAGGTTACTCTGGGTAGGGGAACCTCGTGCAAAACCGACGAATTCCAGGAAACTGAAATATTTCATTTTCTACAGGGTTTTACGCTCGGGGTAAGTGTCCAGCATAATTAAGACCCATGTGCTGTCCTAGCGCGATGTGCTAAGCAAGCACGAGGGAGGGCGCAGGCAGGACAGGGACCCGGAGAAGCAGGGATATGCCTGGAAAAACACAACTTTTCCAGGTTTACCAAAAACACCACAGTGTCAATCATAAAATAACAACTGGACCAAGGTAGGAGCGAGCCTCAGATATAATTGTTTTGTAACCGCAAGATAAGGTGTACTGCAACGGACTCGTTAATTACGAGAAAAACGATGTATCGTTTAGGCAAGCAAAATATGGACTGTACATTCACGAAGTTTTTTATGTTTTTTAAGTTACCTTTTATCATCGGTCAACCGATCGTGTCTGTCGACCACGTGCGAAACTGCGGGGGAAATTCGCCGTACGAACGGCAGAGCCTGGTATTCCAAGCTCTTAACTGGGGAATTTAATTAAAATAAAATAAAAACAAAAAGGCACTACAATTTATCTTAAAAACTAAATTACCCCAAAATACCAATAAAAATAATAATTCGATTAAGATCGAATATAAGGTATGACGTCATAACCACAATTTTGCGGCATAACTAATTTAAATATTACTGTGCAATTGAAAGAACCTTACTATTTTGTTCCAACTTGGTTTCAATTTTTTTTTATGATCAGTTTCATTGTCATCCTCCTTTTAAAATAAACAAGATAAACTAAATTTTTGTGTTATTTGTACAACCCAATGAACCAACTTTGCACAGACACAAGAGAGATAGAGTAAATGAAAAATAAGGTTATTTCCTTATTATATCAATTATATATATATATATATATATATATATATATATATATATATATATATATATATATATATATATATATATATATATATATATATATATATTGATAAAGGGTACTTAGCCACCTCAAAACGAAGTATATAAAGTACGGTGTCACCTCATATATAACTTTGGTACCTCAATTTTTTGAGGTGACAACGTTTCTCAATAAAAATTTCAGGGACGATTCCTAACACACTCAGCAAGCTGTGTGCAAAATTTTGTTCTGAGGTCATAAAATGTTATATATAGCTACTTTTTGGCCGTGTAGTTCAGGTATCTACCGGTGGCGCTAGCGTCGCTTTTACTGTAACTAAATGGTCCACTGAGTCACCTCGGTGGTATAAAACGTATTCTGCGTATTAAAACCGCGTCGCACCGGCCTCAGAAATTTGGCAACATTGCAGATTAGATTTTAGACGCTACGGGTTTCTTTGTTATATGTAATTTGTACCTGCTTTTTTTACCCTTTTACCCTTACCCTGTGCCTGGGTCTGATATTTTAAAAGGGGCTTTGTAAAAGATTATTATTGTATTTTTTATCTTATTGAAATAATTTGACTAATTTTGCTAGTTTTCTTACATTTTTTTGCTTATTCTGGCTGGTAGTTTTTAACGGTTTTATTTAACTTGAATTGATTGATTTTGTAATATAATAAATTTTTGCGAGCTATTCAGACATTTTCCTATGGGCAAGACTTGAAATTAGTTAAGTAGTTTAACCATATAATACGACGTTTTGGTGCAAAAGGTCCGAAGCTTGGCACAATTATAGAGCGATGCCTGCTCTCGCCGCTTTTTTAAAAAGAAGGCGCACGAATTCTCTTTTTTTTAAATAACTTTTTGTACAAAGTTTGAAACAAAAATTATAGCCAACAAAGTTTTATACGAAAATGCTAAACTGTGTTTTTTGTTAGACTAAAAACAAGGTTCGTAACCATTTTTTCATTTTGGAATTTGTCCAATTTGTTTTTTTATTGGCCTTTAAATTAAAAGTTACTCATTTTTGAGAATGATTGAAATGAAATAAAATAAAGATAGATAAATATTCTACAAAAATTATTAATCAGTTGCATGGGTAATATTCTTGATAAGATACAAACCATAAAGTTTTAGGTCTACCCACATATAATGTATTTCTATATTATATGCAAAATAAACTGAAATAATTAGGTTTTATCTAATTTTCTAAAAACTAAGTACCTAAGACTTCATGGGCTATTTTTAAAAATTAGAAAAAAAACCTGTATTATTTTTATAGGTTTCGTTTGTTAGGTTCGCGCGCCGTATACCATCTTTTCTTGAAACATTTCAGCCGATATTTGACCTCTCTAAAACTCTACTTCGGAATGAGCTACGAAGCTCAAACTGTGCACATTCATAGATCTTCATAGAGTTAACAACCCCTCTAAGTTTCATGGAATTCCATAAGGCAGTAAAGTAGTTACGAAATTTTCAAAAGCGTCGAAATTGACACTCACTCATGTATAGATCATCAATATTCTACTGTACTTACTTCTAGACATGCTACAAAGCTGAAATTCGGCAGACTTATAGAAATTATGACCAAACCCCTGGAAAAAATATTATAGTAATTAGAATACCCCAAAATTCTAATTACTCCCCTCCCCCACACATGTAAAGATATGTAAAAGTAACATTGTCCACTTCCAGAAATGGCAGACTGATAGGAACTATGATAAAACTATAGAAAAAAAATTAAAAACCTCAAAATTATAATTCACTTTCCTCCCCTATAAATGGAAAGTAATGTAAAAGTAACATTGCCCACTTCCGGACACGCTAGAGAGCTTTGGAAGGCCGATAGTAACTATGATAAGACTATAGAAAAAAATTAAAACACCCCAAAATTCTAATTTACTTCCGTCCTCTATAAATGTAAAAGTGTGTAAAAGTAATATTGTGGCGCACCCAGGGATAGTTCTTGGGGGGGGGGGGGCGCGAGGCCTCTGTGGTGGGCCCGAAGCCTCATGATGGCGAATTTTATACTCTTTAATTTTTATTCTGGAAATATTTGGAAAATCTTTAAAAAAACCTTAGGCATTTGGGGGCCCGGCCCCCAGACCCTCCCCCCCACTGGGTACGCCCATCATACTTCTAAGTAAAACGGTAAAACCGGATTCATTTCTTTGAAATATTCAATTTTTTTTAAATGGGTGCTATTATGATGTAAAGCAAAACATACGTAATTTGACACATGAAAATCATTTTTATCCATATTTAAGTATTTTTACCTTCCTAGCCCGCAAAGCAAATGCTAGGAAGGTATTATTTTCGATGAAAAAAAAATTTGAGATAACGCCGAAAATATATTTGGGTGTATTTTGACCTATCTTAGCAATATCGTCGTGATGTCTATCTGTGTGTGTGTAGGTGTGTGTGTGTGGGTGTGTATGTGTGTGTGTATGTGCATATTATTTCTGTCCGTAACGCGATAGCTCCCAAACCGCTGAACTGATTTTCATATAATTTTCAGATAAAATAGTGTTCGCCACTCTAAAGAGCTGATTAATTTTTGGTCACAATCCATTAATGCTAGATAGTTTTTTGACAATTAAAAAATTTAAAAAGAAAATTTGTTTTTTCAATTTTAGTGCTTTTGTACTTCATGCAAGAAATTGGTTTCAAATATGCAGAATTATTGTTAAAAGATCCTTCTGGTTTTTAAAAATTTTATAGGACGTTATATTAAACATTCATATTAAAATGTGTGTTCTGGACCAAAAAAGAGATACAAAAAGTGGCTCCGGTTCAAAAGAGCGATATTTAAAACGGCGACATTTAAAACAGCGGTCTCATTTGAGCGACATTTAAAAGAGCGACAAATTAAAACAGCTATATTTAAAACAGCGACATGTTAAAACAGCGACATATCAAAAGGGCGACAGATTAAAAGAGCGACATATTAAAACAGCGATGTTTAAAACAGCGACATATAAAAACAGCAATATTCAAAAGAGCGACAGATAATAAAAACAGCGACATTAAGAAAGCGTCTTAAAAAATATCAACAGTTCGACTAAGACTAAGACTTTCCTAACATATTTTTTTCAAAAAAAAAACTTTCCTGACTCCTTTCCCGGGATCCTAGAGGGTGTGAACCAAACCGAACCGAACCGAACCGAACCGAACCGAACCGAACCGAACCGAACCGAACCGAACCGAACCGAACCGAACCGAACCGAACCGAACCGAACCGAACCGAACCGAACCGAACCGAACCGAACCGAACCGAACCGAACCGAACCGAACCGAACCGAACCGAACCGAACCGAACCGAACCGAACCGAACCGAACCGAACCGAACCGAACCGAACCGAACCGAACCGAACCGAACCGAACCGAACCGAACCGAACCGAACCGAACCGAACCGAACCGAACCGAACCGAACCAAGCCGAGCCGAGCCGAACCCAACCGAACCGAACCGAACCGAACCGAACCGAACCGAACCGAACCGAACCGAACCGAACCGAACCGAACCGAACCGAACCGAACCGTATCTAACCGAACCGAACCGAACCGAACCGAACCGAAACGAACCGAACCGATCCGATCCGAACCGGACCGAACCGAACCGAACATATAGCCCTCGTGGTATAGAATCGGTTTGTTATTTTGCGAAGACATTTCCTTTTTAACGTTGATTAAAAGTGACTGGCAGTGGCTTAATTTGACGATTTTTAATGTTGTTTTAGTGTATCGTGGTTACAATAAACTTTACTCAAATATCGGGTGTGGCAAGTCATAAGACTTTTTTCTAAGTGTTGCCTAATATTGATTTTTGAATTGCCGCTCTTTTAAATGTCGCTATTTTGATGTGTCGCTGTTTTAAATTGTCGCTGTTTTGAATGTCGCTGTTTTGATATATCGCTCTTTTGAATGTCGCTGTTTTGATATGTCGCTATTTTTATTAGATGTCGCTCTTTTGAATATCGCTGTTTTGATATGTCGCTCTTTTGAATATCGCCGTTTTGATATGTCGCTTTTTTGAATGTCGCTGTTTTCAATGTCGCCGTTTTAAATATCGCTCTTTTGAACCGGTGCCACAAAAAGTATACCTCATATTTTCAACATACCTTTTTTTAAATGATTACTGCTTGTTTAAAGGATTTGGATAATATTTAAGTTTTAAAGTAGTAAAATATGTGGGATATTGTTCAAAACTTTTGAAATGCATATTAAAAATGTTGAGGTTTTTTATATTTTCCTATGGTTTTATCATAGTTCCTATCAGCCTTCTAAAGCTCAGCTCTCTAGTGTCCCTGGAAGTAGGCAAAGTTAATTTTACATAACTTTACATTTATAGAGGAGGAAAGTAAATTAAAATTTTGGTGTTTTTAAATTTTTTCTTATAGTCTTCCAAAGCTCAGCTCTCTAGCGTTTCTAGAAGTGGACAATGCTAATTTACATAACTTTACATTTATAGGGGAGAGAAGTTAATTAAACTTTGGGGTTTTTATTTTTCTTTTACAGTTTTATAGTTCCTATCAGCCTTCCAATGCTCAGCACTCGAGCTGTCTGGAAGTGGGCAATGTTACTTTGACACACTTTTACATTTATAGGGGAGGGAAGTAAATTAGAATTTTGGGGTTTTTAATTTTTTTTCTATAGTTTTATCATAGTTCCTATCAGTCTGCCATTTCTGGAAGTGGGCAATGTTACTTTTACATAAATTTACATGTGTGGGGGAGGGGAGTAAATTAGAAGTTTGGGGTTTTTTGATTTTTTCCAGGGGTTTGGTCATAATTTCTATAGGTCTGCCAAATTTCAGCTTCGTAGCATGTCTAGAAGTACAGTAGAATATTGTACAAAAACCAAGTAATTTTAAAAAAAGAGAATTCGTGCGCCATTTTTTTAAAAAAGCGGCGAGAACAGGCATTACTCTATAATTGTGCCAAGCTTCGGACCTTTTACACCAAAACGTCATATTATATGGTTAAACTACTTAACTAATTTCAAGTCTTGCCCATTGGAAAATGTCTGAATAGCTGTCGCAAAAATTTATTATATTACAAAATCAATCAAGTCAAGTTAAATAAAACCGTTAAAAACTACCAGCCAGAATAAGCAAAAAAATGTAAGAAGACTAGCAAAATTAGTCAAATTATTTCAATAAGATAAAAAATGCAATAATAAATAATCCTTTACAAAGCCCCTCTTAAAATATCAGACTCAGGCACTCGTTTCTGAGAATTCTATTAGATATTCCAAGGGTAAAAAAGCAGGTACAAATTACATATAACATAGAAACCCGTAGCATCTAAAATCTGCAATGTTGCCAAATTTCTGAGGCCGCTGCGACGCGGTTTTAATACGCAGAATACGTGTTATACCACCGAGGTGACTCAGTGGACCGTTTAGTTACAGTAAAAGCGACGCTAGCGCCACCGGTAGATACGTGAATTACACGGCCAAAAAGTAGCTATATATACCATTTTGTGACCTCAGAACAAAATTTTGCACACAGCTTGCTGCGTGTGTTAGGAATCGTCCCTGAAATTTTTATTGAAAAACGTTGTCACCTCAAAAAAGTGAGGTACTAAAGTTATATATGAGGTGACACCGTAATTTATATACTTTGTTTTGAGGTGGCTAAGTACCCTTTATCAATATATATATATATATATATATATATATATATATATATATATATATATATATATATATATATATATATATATATATATATATATATATATATATATATATATATATATATATATATATATATATATATATATATATATATATATATATATATATATATTTAACGGTTTCACAACGTTCTACATCTTCCGATACCCAATCTCCACTCGTTTCTGTTTGCCCATAATTCATCATCTAGGCCTCTTATTCTTATTTCACTGTCTATTCCTTCTCTCCAGCTTCTCCTTGGCCGTCCTCGTTTTCTTCGGCCAGTTGGTTTCCAGTGTATTATTTGTTTAGGTAGTCTTTCATCATTTATTCTTTGTACATGTCCGTACCACACCAGTTGTTTTGTTCTTATATCATCCACTAAAGTACGTTCACCTAATGTCATAATTTCTCTTATTCTTTGATTTGTAACTCTTTCTCATTTTGATTTCCCTGCTGCTCTTCTCCAATAGTCTATCTCCGTAGCGGAAAGCATTTTTTCTGTTCTATCCTTGATTGGCCATACTTCTAAGCCGTATTTATTAATACTTTTTACAATGGTGTTATATATAAGCTTTTTGTTATGTTTTGATATACTTTGATCCCAGATTATTCCATTTAATAAAGTTATTGCTTTTCTTCCTTGTACATTTCGATCTTTTATAGCTTTGTCTAGTGTTCCGTCAGCTGTAATTTTTAGACCGCGTAGTATTTATACTCATCACAGGACTGAATTCGCTGCCCGGTATTTAAGATTATATCCTGTTTCGTTCCACCGATACACATATACTGTGTCTTATTGAGATTAACCTCTAGTCCCCACTTATTGTACTCTTCTATTAGTTTTCGTGTCACATATTCGCGGTCGTCATAATCCTGAGCCACTACTATCTGATCATCGGCAAAACATAAAGTATACAAGGTGGTTTCGTCCAACGGAATTCCCATGTTTTGACATTTTTCTTCCATACTTTAAGGACTTGTTCCAAGTATATCTTGAAGAGAGTATGCGAGATACAGCAACCTTGTTTAAGACCTTTATTTACTTGAAAGCCTTTGGTTAGTTTTGTTTTTTTTTTTAACTTTTGCCTTACTATTGCGGTATAACTCCTTGATGGCCTTAATTAGTTGTACACTTATGTTTGTGTTTTCCAACGCTTTCCAAAATATATTTAGTGGTATACTATCATATGCCTTCTGCAAATTGACGTAAAGCAGATGCAGCTCTTGTCCGTATGCCATTTTCTTTTCAATAACTTGGGTTATACAAAGGAGATGATCTGATGTCGATCTACCCGCCCTGAAACCGGCTTGTTCTTCTGCCTCCATGCCTTTATATTCGCTCTCCACTTTATTTCTTATTATTTTACCGTATATTCTACTTAGCGTACTAGGCACAGATATACAGTCGAACCTCTCTAACTCGAACCTCAATAACTCGAACCTCTATAACTCGAACCCCTCTATAACTCGAACCTTTTAAGCGGTCCCTGCACTTTTTACATGTATTTTAATCTATGTAACTCGAGTTTCTATAACTCGAACTCTCCATAACTCGAACTGTTTTAGTTGTCCCTTCAGGTTCGAGTTATAGAGGTTCGACTGTACCTCTATAATTGTCACATATATCTTTCCTCCCTTTTTTGTGTGTGTCCAGATATATGACCTTTTCCACTCAGTTGGTACTACAGTTCCATTTAAATATTTTTGGAAAAGATTCCGTAATCTCCAAAACAGTTCTTCAGTGCCATATTTAATAAGTTCAGCTGGGATATTTCCGGGTCCGGCAGATTTACCGCTTTCTAAGGTTTTGCACACGTTTTTATCCTCAGAGATTGTGAGGGGTACTGGAGATCCCATCGTTCTAATTATGTTAGCTCCCGCTAAATTTCGTGGTTGTTTTTACTTTTTAAAACCACAAAATTGGATGACGGACAGAGTATATTTTCGCGCATTTTGACATGCGCACCAAGAATCAGTGAGATCCTTTTCTACCGCCTCGAGAAAATGGCGTGTTAATTTACTTTCTCCAACTATTACAAATTTCTACACTTGAAAGTGCTCGATTTTGGTGTACTGAAGCATAGAACTAGAAACTTCAGCCCTTCAGCTACGTGGTGCCATAATTAGATCAAGACAGGGGCCCCTGGAACGTGGAGAAATTGGCTGCAAACTGGTGAGTGCTTTGTTTCTAATTTCCGTTGTGTGGTACCAACAATTAACCTATGGACCCTAATTATTTCGTGAGTTCGTATCAATATACTTATGTTTCTTCGCGCTTTCATTTAATAAAATATAAACAGTCCACTGCAGTTATCGTTTTTCTAACTGCGGGCAAACAATTATATTGTCTCTTTCTTCTTCCTTGAATTCGGCTCTACCTTCAGGTAAAAGTTTTTTGAAATGCTTATTCCATTCTTTGTCTGGTATTGGTGAAGTGATATCTCTGCATGTTTCTTTTTTAATCAATCTTATAGTTTTCCAGCTTTCGGTACTTCTCCTACCTCCTAAGTAAGAATCTATATTCTGGCACTTTTGCGGCCACGAATGATTTTTCTTATCACTGATCATTCTTCTCACCTTTGATTGCGCGATTTTGTATCCTTCTCTGCATCTATCTGTCTTTTGGGATAAGTAGGTGTGATATAATTTCCTTTTTTCCTCTATTTCTCTTTCAATCTCAGCATCCCACCAGTATGGTTTTTTTCTTTTAGAAGTTTCTTCCACTAATCTTAGTGGTTCTTTTGCAGCTTGATGGATGCTTAAAGTAATACTTTCGTATTCTAGAATTCTAGAATCTGGGGATTCACCTGAACTTGTATTAAGTTTTTCGTTCAGTCTCTTTTTGTATAAGTTTTTTACGCTGTCATGTTTTAGGCTTAGTAGATTATATTTATAGTGATCAATTTCTTCAATCACTGTTGTAGCGTTACCGCTAATTAGTTTAGTTTTAATTATTTTTGGGTATTAATTATCTATTCCACTGTGGTTATAAGAAAATTGAAACTTGTTTTTATTTTGTATACTTTGGATTTATATTCTTTCTTTATCGCGTTTTTTCAATTGGGATGATATTTTTTGCTGCAAAAAAATAGACATTGTGCACAGACAAATTTAAAGTGGATTTTAGTATCTAAAACTCGCTATTAGAATAAATCTCGAAATAAACTCTTATTTACCTACGCTGTTAATATTTAAAATTGTGTTAATTATATCTCTATTGCTATAAACTCTAAACCCCTTAGACTATAAACTTTGAGTGAAAAGGTGTCCCACAGCTGCAAGGAGGTACCTCCAGGATCAAAAAAGAAGAACAAGTGGGGTAAGTCATCCCAATTGTCGTTTCTCTCTACTACTCTAAAATTTTAACTTTTTACAAATCTAAGGCCAGTGGAGTACTACAGTTATCGAAGGGAATAGTACATTTTATGGCCCATTACGAGCCGGATTTATACCAGTTCGTATCGATTTTGTGGAAAGTTTCAATTTTCTTATAATAAAGTATAAAAAAGTTATAAGTTTTTTTTTATGTAAAAAAGTGTATGTACAAGGTCGCTTAATTTCCATTGCAGTCGTTAGGCAGAATAGTTTCTTTCTCTCTTGTTACATGCAAACGTCTCTCTCTCAAAAATATATTTTGCCAGTTTTTTGTAATAAAAAAAACTTGGATAAATTTGGTATTGCTTTTTCCACTATACTAAAGGTTTTTTAATAGTATTTTTTTGTCTTTTTTTTGGGAAAAATGTCGACCGAAGCTAAAATAAAACAAGCTAATATTTTGTGCCAACAATTAGAGGCCAAAATAAATGATTTACACACTATCGCAAGTGACGCGTTAGAGGACCCTCTTGTACGCCCAAATTTTGAAATGCGCATGCGCCATCTCGAAGCTATTTATAAAGATTTTCAAAAACAACACGCTTTTCTATTGCAATGTTTCTCAATGAAAGAGGAGGCCGATGATCATCTAAAGAGTCTTATGGATATGGAAAAAAGTTTTTGCGATAAGTATTATAAGATTTTAGAAATTAATGAATCCCTGTTTAAACCTAATGCTCCTACCCAGATTAATCAGCCAACTTTGCGCACAAATGCCGAGTACCCTAAAGTTAGAATTCCTACCTATTCGGGCGATTTAAAACAATGGAAAAGTTTTATTGACATGTATGACGTCATTGTTCATAATAACCCAAATATTGCGGATATTGAGAAATATAATTTATTAATAAGCTCCTTAGAAAATGAACCCCTTTCGATCGTTAAATGCACCCCCGTAACTGGCGCGAATTACGAGGTTGCTTATGAGGCACTTATGGAACGTTACGATAACATACGCTTAATAGCTAGTTGCCATTGGCAAGAAATTGAAAATGCCAAAAGGATAACCTCCCCAAACTCTCAAAATTTGCGCGCACTTTTAAACACGTTTACAGAAAATGTTTCGGCTTTAAGTAATTTAAAAATAGACACCTCTGGATGGGATTTTATTTTATGTCAAAAATTATTGCATTGTTTAGACCAGGACACAGTGACTCGATTTGAATTACATCACAACTCAAAAAAAATACCAAAATTTTCTGAACTTCAAAGTTTTTTATGTAAACAATGTAACGCGCTTGAAACCGTTGATTTTAATACCGAAATTAAATCGCAGTCCTCCTCTCACTCACGCTTAAAACCTCCAAATACTAGATCCAAGACGTTTGAGACCAGAACATATAATTTAAGACCAAGGCATCATTCATTATTTACAAATAATAATTCACCCTCAAATAATAATGTTTCCTCAAATAATACATGCGCCGTTTGTCAAGCTCAAGGTCATTTGATTTACCGCTGTCCTTTGTTTTTAGAAAAAACCCCTCAAGAGCGTTTTAATATGGTAAAAGCTAATCGCTGGTGCGTTCATTGTTTAGGATTAAAGCACTCCAAGGAGGGCTGTAACTCCAGTATTTTGTGTTTAAGATGCGGGAGAAGCCATCATACTTTACTCCACTTCCCTCAAAATGATTTTCGCCCTCAAACGCAACCTCAAAATACAAATAATTATAATAACTCGCCTCAGAATTACCGAAACAACTCTCCTCAAACTCAAAGCACACGAAATAGCTCCCCTCAAAGCGGACCTCAAAATACTAATAATAGTCAAAGCGTAAATAGTCAATATTCTAATCCCAGCAGCTCTCAGGCAATGCTTAGTTTTGATTCAAACTCCTTTAATAATACCTCCTCTTCGTTGACCGGTGTTTTGCTCTCTACTATTATATGTGAAATTCGTGACTCTCAAGGTTATTATCACGAAATACGCGCGGTTTTGGATGGAGGGAGTGAGATTTCGGCGATAACCGAAAATTTGACTAAAAAATTAAAATTACCCTATAATAATTTAAATATGAATATTAGCGGGTTAGGGTTAATGAACTCTCATGCTTCAAAAGTGGTGATTTGCAACATACGCCCCAAAAATGAAGAAAACCCCCTCTACACTGTAAATGCCATTGTCTTACCTCAAATTTGCAATAAGCTTCCCTCTACTCGCTTTGTAGAAACCTCGTGGAATCATATTTCTAATTTACCGCTCGCCGACCCTCATTATAATATGCCGGGGCCGATTGATATGCTATTAGGCGCAGATATTTTCCCCCTCGTACTACAATCGCATAAAATTTCTGGTGTCCACTCTAACGAACCTACTGCTATTTTTTTTAACCACGTTTGGTTACGTAATCACAGGCAAAGTTAGCATCCCCTCTCAATGTAAAATTAACTCTTTTTTATGTTCTAGTTTTGAATCTGAACTCGATAAAAATTTAAAACGGTTCTGGCAAATCGAGGAACCACCCTCAGCACCCCTTTTAACCCCTGATGATCAACTCGCAGAAGAAATATATTGCAAAACACTCTCTAGAAATAACGAAGGCCGCTATATTGTTAGTCTGCCATTTCGCGAACCCGCTCCCTCTTTTGGAGATACTCGCACTCTAGCAATGAAACGTTTTTACTCCCTCGAAAATAAATTATTGCGTAACCCCGAAATTTACCAAAAATACTGCGAATTTATGTCCAATTATTTGCAAAATAATATAATGGAAGAAATTGTCGACCCCTTCAAAAATTTAGAAAATTCTTTTTATCTCCCACACCATTGTGTACTCAAACCAGAAAGTGCTACCACAAAACTGAGGGTTGTTTTTAATGCGGCAAGTCACGTTTTTAGACACCCCAGTCTTAATGACATGCTTTTTCCCGGTCCAAAATTGCAGCGCGATATTTGTGCAATTTTACTTAATTTTAGACTGCCTCTTGTAGTTTTTTCGTGCGATATAAAAATGATGTTTAACCAAATTCTTTTAAATCGCAAGCATGTTGATTACCAACGTATTTTTTGGCGTTTTTCTAATTCGGAACCTCTAAAAGAGTATAGGCTCTTAACTTGCACTTTTGGTGTAACGTCATCACCTCTCCATGCTATTCGAACTTTATTACAATTAGCTCAAGATTATCGAGACCAATATCCTGTCGCTGCAAATATCTTAGAAACTCAATTTTTTGTCGATGATGGTGCAGCAGGTTTCAACTCTATTAAAGAGGCTCTATGTGCTCAAAGGGAGTTAATTGACATTTTAAAATGTGGAAATTTCGAATTAAGAAAATGGGCTAGTAATGAACCCTCTTTACTCTCTCACTTACCCCCCGAATATTTACTCCATGAATCCCTTTCATTGGATCTCCATGATGAGAATTTTAGTTTTAAAATATTAGGCTTAGAATGGAATCCCAGCTCCGATCATTTTTCTTATAATGTAACTTGCCAAAATTCTGTTTGCACTAAACGCTCTTTACTTTCCGAGATACATAAAATTTATGATCCTCTAGGCTATTTATCTCCTATTACTTTATTTGCTAACTATCTTATTCAGTATTTGTGGACTCTAGGTCTCGACTGGGATCAAGAACCTCCATCCGACGTTATAAATAAATGGCAACAGTTTAAAGTCGAGTTACCCCTTCTTAAAAATTGCAATATACCTCGTCGAATTATTTCTAATAATTTTTTATCATGTCAATTACATGGTTTCTCAGATGCAAGCATGCGTGGGTATGGTGCCGCGATTTATATTCGCATACTTACCATTGAAAATAATAAAATAAAAACATTCTTAATCTGCTCTAAATCAAAGGTTGCCCCGCTTAAAAAGGTTACCTTACCACGTTTAGAATTGCAAGGTCCTGTTTTATTATCAGATTTACTCTCCTTTGTAATAAAAACTTTCGAAAATAAAATTCATTATAATAAAGTCTTTGCATGGACTGATTCTCTCGTCAACCTCGCTTGGATAAAAAAACCACCCTATTTGTGGAAAACTTATATTTCTAATCGCGTGACCCATATACAAGAAAGGATTTCTCCCGATTTATGGCATTATGTGCCAACTGAAGATAACCCCGCTGATCTGTGTAGTAGGGGTAAATTACCCTCCGAGTTAATCAACAATCCCTTATGGTGGGGGGGACCTATTTTTTTGCAAAAAACTTCCGACACTTGGGACTTAACTTTGGATGAAGTAAAACCTTGTTCCATTGCTTTAGAGGAGCAGCAAAAAGTTGTCCTTGCTAATTTCGCTGACACAGAATATATTGATACGCTCATAGAAAAATACTCCTTTTTATCTAAGATTCAACGCATTATCTGCTATATTTTAAGATTTGTTTATAATTTAAAAAATAAGGATAATAAAAAAACTGGGTATTTTAGTTTAAAGGAATTGGACGAGGCTCTTTTGGTATTAATAAAACGCGTCCAAAATATTTATTTTTCAGAAGAAATAAACAATATTCAAAATAAAAATTCTCTATCGAAAGAATTTAGAAAATTAAATCCCTTTATTGATTCTTCTGGTTTATTAAGAGTTGGAGTCGTCTCAGAAATTCTAACTTAGATTACTCGCAGAAACATCCTATATTGTTACCCCGTAAATGTCTCTTAACATATTTAATTATTGAGAGTTATCATAAACAGTATCTTCACCCTGGGGTGCAAACCCTACATTTTTTAATTTCTCAAAGATTTTGGATTCTCTCCGCTAAAAAAGCAATACGCTCGATTATTTCAAAATGTCACTCTTGTTGGCGGTTAAACCCTAAACCCTTTGAAGCGCCTATGGGAGATTTGCCTCCTTTAAGGGTTTCTGAATTACGCGCTTTTTCGTGCTCAGGCGTTGACCTTGGCGGCCCTTTTTTAATTACCATGGGTAAAAGTCGCGGCGCGAAGACTTATAAGGCTTATATCGTTTTATTTGTATGTTTCTCCACGCGCGCTTTACATTTAGAGTTAGCTTCGGATCTCTCCTCGGAAGCCTTTTTGGCAGCACTTCGGCGTTTCATAGCACGACGTGGACGAGTGGTAAAATTAACGAGTGATTGCGGTAGCAATTTTAAAAGTGCAGCGAAACAAATCGCGGATATGTTTGCTAAAGCTGCCGAAGTTGAAAAATTAGAGTGGCATTTTAACCCCCCGGCAGCCCCGCACATGGGAGGTTTATGGGAGGCTGGCATTAAGTCCGTAAAAACCCATTTAAGTCGTGTTGTAGGCGACCAGAATTTAACATATGAAGAGATGTATACTTGCCTAGTATAGATAGAAGCTCTTCTAAATTCGCGTCCCCTTGTCTCGGTATCAAGTGATCCTAACGATTTATCTGTTTTAACCCCGGGGCATTTTTTAACCCTTGAACCGTTAACAGCGTTGCCAGACTTTGATTTAACTCATTTAAAAATGAATCGTTTGACTCGATGGCAGTTAATTCAAAGGCTTCATCAAGACTTTTGGTATAGATGGAGGAACGAATACCTTCACACATTAATACAACGTGCAAAGTGGCATATGCCCGGTACTCCAATTTTACCTGGTACTCTTGTAATTATAAACAGCCCCCTTGCGCCTCCAACAAAATGGCATTTGGGGCGCATAGAAAATATTTTTCCTGGTAAGGACGGCATAACTAGAGTGGTGTCGGTGCGTACTGCCAATGGTGTAATTAAGCGACCGGTAGTAAAGCTATGTCCTTTACCGGACTCTCTAAATAGTTCCGTTTAAAAGTTGTATACTTTTAATGGTGGGGGGAAAATGTAGCGTTACCGCTAATTAGTTTAGTTTTAATTATTTTTGGGTATTAATTATCTATTCCACTGTGGTTATAAGAAAATTGAAACTTGTTTTTATTTTGTATACTTTGGATTTATATTCTTTCTTTATCGCGTTTTTTCAATTGGGATGATATTTTTTGCTGCAAAAAAATAGACATTGTGCACAGACAAATTTAAAGTGGATTTTAGTATCTAAAACTCGCTATTAGAATAAATCTCGAAATAAACTCTTATTTACCTACGCTGTTAATATTTAAAATTGTGTTAATTATATCTCTATTGCTATAAACTCTAAACCCCTTAGACTATAAACTTTGAGTGAAAAGGTGTCCCACAGCTGCAAGGAGGTACCTCCAGGATCAAAAAAGAAGAACAAGTGGGGTAAGTCATCCCAATTGTCGTTTCTCTCTACTACTCTAAAATTTTAACTTTTTACAAATCTAAGGCCAGTGGAGTACTACAGTTATCGAAGATAATAGTACAACTGTATCATCAAGATCTTGTTGATGCCAGCTTCGGCATTGATAAGGAAAGAGAATTTTGGACTCCAGAAAATAGTGATCACTTCCGCATGTTGATCCACGCTTTGTTCTGACATCTTGAATTTTTAGTTTTATCTTTTGTTTAGTGATAAGATAATCAATGATGGATTTCAGGTTTTGTGAGGGTTTGGTCCAGGTATATTTGTGTATGTCCTTATGTTATGTTTTGGATTTTTAGGTCTTTGCTCACATACTGTAATTAGCCGGTTTCCATTGTCATTAACAAAATCTCCATTTTGGCCAACTGTCAGATCATTAACTCTGTTACCGGTTCTACTATTTAAATCTCCCAATATGACAATTTCTCTAGATGTACTTACTGCTGTTATTTCATTGTGTTTTTCTTTAAAAAAATTGTCTTTCACGGGTATATTTGCATCGTCATTATATGCAGAGATTCCAATTCATTTCATTGTTATATTCATTTTAATTAGCCTTTCATTTACTACTTCCCAGTTGGTGATAAATTTTCTAAATCCTTTGTTGACCAAAATAGATACTCCTTGTTGAGCATGTTTTTCTTTTGCTACTCCGCTATAGAAATGGTCATATTGTCACGAGGGGGTTGTCGTGACTATTTGTGTACGTGTTGCGCACAGTTTAAGGGTTTATTTAATACTAGTACAAATATACTTACACACTAATCTATACTGTCTGACCCAGTTTTCTGATACAAATATTCACTTGCAGGTCGGGTTCAGCTCTCGATCAGAATCTATTTACCGTTTCTATACTTGACTATTAAGAACTTAGGTACTTAGCGTACTCACTGACTGAACTGAACCTCGACTATCCGTTCTTGATTGGTTTTATAGAAGCATGTGATTACAAACGTGTTTTAATCTAAAACATAAATCGTTTGCACCACATACTTCCTGGGTTGACGTCCTAATACTTTTACATCCGGTCAACCAAAAAAGTTCCGGATAGCATGCCCAAATTACATACATGACAATATTGTCCTAGGTTTTCATATCCTTGCCTTTTCGTTTCTGTTAGTACAGCAAGGTACCTTCATTCTGCTGCACTCATGTACTATTTTATTAACTTTTCGACCCATTCCTTGCACGTTCCATGTACCAAAAATCATATTCCTGTTTCTTTGCTTGGTTCGTCTTTTTTCCTTTCCGAGGCGTTTGATTTGGTTTTTTAACAGTGTACCTTGTTTCCGTGTATCAGAGAGTTAGTCTGATGCCCCCATCCCCAACCTGGAGGACCAGGTGATTTTTGATCGAGGTTTTCTTCCCCTAGCCTTTGACGATTCCCACGCCGGTACTACAAAGCAGCATCTTCTTCACCTGTGATCCTAGGCGGGAGCCCTTACAGGGTGCTATCATCCGGGCCAGATGAACCCTGTTTTTTTTACGAGGTTACTACTCCCCCCTCTCCTCCTTTCTCGTTAGTGCAATGGGACCCCAGGCTTGAGACTGGTACAGCGGAGTTATTATTTAGTAATTACTGAATTATTATATATTTTTAATTAATTTATGAAGCCTCTAGTTCCTTTGCTTAAAGATATAAAATGGAAGGGGTTTTATAAATAAAAGAAAAAGTTTAAATACAAAAATAAGGGCAATTATATTTTTATTAAAAGTTGCATGGGGTTACAACCCTTCTCAAAAAAAAAATTAGTACGTATTTAAATATGTAAAAAATGTGAAAGAACTCTCCTTAACTAAACTAACCAGTTTGTTCCCAAAATTTTAGAATTTTCTGACTACTTACATCTAAATATTAACTACTATGGTAACGTCTGTTAGCTCCCGCTAAATTTCGCGGTTGTTTTTAAATTTTTAAAACCACACAATTGGATGAAGGACAGAGTGCATTCGCGCATTTTGGACATGCGCACCAAGAATCAGAGAGATCCTTTGTCAATCGCCTCGAGAAATGGCGTGTTAATTTCGTTCTCCAACTATTTCAAATTTCTACACTTGAAAGTGCTCGATTTTGGTGTACTGAGGCAGAGAACTAGAAACTTCAGCCCTTCAGCTACGTGGTGACATCATTAGATCCGGAAAGGGGCCCCTTGGAACGTGGAGAAATTGGCTGCAAACTGGTGAGTGCTTTGTTTCTGATTGCCGTTGTGTGGCACCAACAATTAACCTATGAACGTTTGATTATTTCGTAATTTCATATCAATATATTTATGTTTGTTCGCGCTTTCATTAATTAAAATATTTACAGTCCATTGCAATTATCGTTTTTCTTACCGCGGGCTAACATAAGTGTTCCTTTCGAGCCGAATTATTTTAAATTTACTCCATACGACGGTATTAATAAGTCGGACATTTATTTTCACGCCGAAAACAAGGCGGCCTTGAATTTTTCCCATCGTATTGAAACGAGAGAAAGTCGTTCGACCTTCGGTGTCGGCGCAGTACCTGTTTCTACTACCGCGTGGTCATTCAGTATAAACAAAAACGAGGATCAATGAAAAAACAAAACAAACAACATTTCTCATTTATGTGTTAGGTGTGTTCCATATCATTTCGATATTTAAAACAATTTTCATCAATTGCGATAAATTAGTGCATATTTTCGACAATTCGTCATTTTTCTATTATGTCTTTTTAATAACATTATAGATCAAAATCAAAGTCTAAGTAACGTTCGAAAACTTCAATATTTATTTTCATATCTCGAGGATGAGCCTTTAAAATTGATATCAGGGATTAGCTTATCTGATCAAACTTATAAAATTGCTTACGACAAATTAGTCAATAGATATCAAAACAAGCGAGACCTCGCAAATGATGCTTTAAGCACAATTATGAACTCCACCCTTAAAAACGAGTCAGCTAAAGAATTGCGTAATTTAATTGACACCTTTTCTGAATCCCTAGAAATTTTAAAATCACTTAGCTTTGACGTTGACAGTTGGGACTTTATTATTTTTTTCATTTTGTTAGAAAAATTGGATATTCCGACGCGTTCAAATTTCGAAATGAGTCACGCCAATACTAATACCGAAATTCCCACTTTTCAGTCACTTTTTCAATTTCTAGAAAAAAGATGTAAAGTTTTGGAATCACTTCCTCAATCAACAGCACCCAAAAAGGTGCCTATCTATCAAAAATCAAATTCTATGCAAAATCAGTCTGGGCAAAAGCCTACCTACCAAAATTCAAATTCTATGCGAAATCAGTTTGGGCAAAAGCCTACCTATAAATCATCCAATTCGCCTTTTATAGGACTGGCTGGCACCTCAACTAATTCAGGTACGGGAATAAAATGTTTCCGGTGTAATCAAGGTCACGTGCTTTCGAAATGTCAAACATTTCTATCGATCGCCTATCTTTCGTCAGGCAGAAAAAATTATGTCTAGCGTGTTTTCATCCCTTGCATGGGGTAGATACGTGCAAATCAAAATATTCATGCAGGACTTGCAATAGTAAAAGGCACCACACTTTAACTCATATCTTAGAAACTAATCAAGAGTCTGGAAGCCAAGATACTAGTCCTGTCATTCACACACCACCTGTCAATAATCTTCATGTGTCATTAAATACCTCAGGACCTTCAGGTACCTTTCTTTTATGCACCGCCATAATAGATATTATGGACGGTTGCGGAAATTTTCAACCTGTAAGGGCACTGCTTGATTCTGGATCACAGACAGGATTCATCAGTGAAAAGTGTATTCAGCGTCTTAATCTTCCTAGGCGAAGTTACACCACTGAAATATTCGGATTAAATCAGATGTCTTCTTTTACTTCCAAAGGGCTCGTTCAATGTCACATTAAGCCACAAGGACAAGTCACTCCTTTACTTAATGTCGAAGCAATTGTCGTTCCACAATTATGTTCCAATATGCCTACATTCACTTTGAACGATAATCAGTGGAAACACTTGGAAAAACTTAAACTTGCCGACCCATCTTATTTCAAATCTAGACCTGTGGACCTAGTTATTGGTTGCGAGCTATTCGCACAGATATTCAAGGAGGGCAGGGTTCATGGACAAATAGGGCAACCGTCAGCCCTTGAAACTATCTTTGGCTGGGTCGTCATGGGAAAAGTTGACGAAGTAGGTAGTTTTACGGAACGAACCAGTTGTTTTTTAACGAGTCATTCACCTCCTTTAGAGGTCATTCTCCCTAGGTTTTGGGAAATCGAACATTTGCCTAAAAAACAAATCTTATCAAAGGAAGAAAAACAAGCAGAATCAATTTTTACTGCGAGTGTAGTACGGCGACCGAGCGGTAGATTCATGGTAGATCTTCCGTTTAAAGATAAAATAAACCCTGACCTAGGAAATACTTATCCGCAAGCTTATCGTAGATTTTTACTTCTAGAAAATAGATTACTCAAAAATCCTGATCTGTACACTGCCTATTCAAGTTTCATGCAAGACTATATCGATTCTAATCATATGAGTCTAGTTTTACCTAGTCAACCAAAAGTCGACGTATCGTGTTTTTTGGCACATCATTGCGTACTAAAGCCGGAAAGCTTGAGTACAAAATTAAGGGTAGTCTGGGATTGTTCGGCAGTCACCCCAAAAAATATTATTCTCAATGACACGTTGTTATCTGGACCGAAACTTCAAAAGGATATTGCTTCTTTACTCCTTACGTTTCGTCTTAATCCTATTGCCTGCATTGCTGATATCAAACATATGTTCCGTCAAGTCCTTATCAATCCTTATCACCGTCCTTATCAAAGGTTATTGTGAGGTTTTCTCCACATGACCCACTTTCAGTGTGGGAACATTCTACTGTCACTTTTGGCATGACATGCTCACCTTTTCTAGCCATGCGTATATTAAATGAGCTGGCAGAGAGAGAAAAGGAACGTTTTCCTATGGCTAGTACTGTTCTAAAAACGTCAATCTATATCGACGATATCTTGGGAACTAGCCCTTCGCTTTCTGAAGCTCTTTCCCTTCAAACGGAACTCATATATTTGTTGAAGTCGGGAGGATTTGAACTTAAAAAATGGGCAAGCAATTGTCCTGAGTTATTCGCAACATTGCCAGAGTCCGATCGTCAAATGCCTCTCTCTTTTGACAAGGAGGAACCCCACTTTATCAAAGTTTTAGGACTTCAATGGCATCCAAAAAACGACATTTTTTCTTATCAATGCCGAATGAAGGACAAACCCTCAACCAAACGTTCTATTTTATCTATCATAGGAACAATCTTCGATCCCTTAGGTTTTCTTTGTCCCTTGTTGCTACAAGAAAAATTTATTTTGCAACAGTTGTGGATATCGAAAATAGGCTGGGTCGAAGAACCAGATTCTTCTATCATCGACTCTTGGAACAAACTTCGTTCTGAATTCCCGCTTCTTTCCAATTTTCAATTACCCCGACAAATCAAACTGTCAAAAAACAATACCTGTCAAATCATCGGCTTCTGTGACGCTTCAATTCGAGGCTACGCAGGCGTCGTATATTTTCGTGTAGAAGAGGAAAACAATATCTCTGTTTCTCTCATATCTGCAAAATCTAGAGTCGCGCCTATAAAGTCACAAACTTTGGCTAGGCTAGAACTCTTAGGCGCATTTCTTTTAAGCGAATTAATTGACTTCGTTTTATCTAGCTATGAAGGAAAAATAACTTTTACAAATATCGTTACTTTCTGCGATTCGCAACTCGTATTGCACTGGCTTTCATCCCCTCCTAATCGCTGGCAAACCTTTGTTGGAAATCGAGTCAGTAGAATCCAAGAAATCATTCCCTCAAACTCGTGGCGCTACATTCCTTCTGCTTTAAATGCAGCCGATATTGCGTCACGAGGGGCCACCCCTTCACAGCTCATGTCACATGGCATGTGGTGGAACGCACCGTCGTTTTTGTGGTCTCCCGAAAACGAATGGCCCGATTTTCATAAATCAAAAATGCCGATTGATTTCGGAGATATTAATCTGGAGGAAAAGCCAAAGGTCTGTTGCAATGCGATAATTGATGTCAACTTCTTAGATCAGCTTCTTATCAAATATTCATCTATATCAAAAATTCAACGTATCATTTGTTATATCCTTCGAATAGTTAACCTTTTCAAAACCATTCCTATCAAAAACCCACTAAGCCGCCGGACCAAAAAGTTATTTTTGAGAATATTGTTTTTCCTACCACCGGTGAGATGCAAAGTGCGTTATACCTTCTTATCAAACGCGTTCAAGGTTCTTGTTTTTCTGAGCTTTTTTCCGCGTTATCTAAGGATAAACCAATACCGGAACCTTTTCGAAAACTTTCACCTTTTCTTGATGAAAATAATATCAATAGAGTCGGTGGCAGATTTCAAAAATCTGACCATTTGTCTTATTCTGCGAAACACCCCGTCTTACTTTTGAGTAACCATCGTTTAACTACTCTTCTTATCGAGTCCGCTCATCGACAATACCTTCATCCTGGGTTTTAAACATTACATAATCTGCTTTTACAGCAAATTTGGATATTATCTGCCAGACGGGCAATTCAAAGAACCATATCCAAGTACTTGCAATGTTTTAGAATCAACCCTAAACCCTATAGACCGCCCATAATGAGTTCACTTCCCGCTCATCGAATCAATCAACTTAAACCTTTTTCGAGTGTAGCTGTTGACTTTTGTGGACCTTTCTTTGTGATTCCTCATCGTTACCGTGGTTGTAAAGCTTTCAAATCGTATGTCTGTGTGTTTGTCTGTACGGCCACACATTGCGTGCATTTGGAATTAACCATGGAACTGTCCACCGAAGGGTTCGTAGGTGCATTCCATCGATTCATTTCCAGACGTGGAAGGCTGTAATTCAGATCAAGGCAGTAATTTTATAGGGTTTCGTAACCAATTACTTGATTACGCAAGAAGTGCGGCCGTCAGACTTTCTATTCGTTGGCATCTGGGACCTCCTCTCAGTCCACATTTCAATGGCCTGGCAGAAGCTGGCGTCAAAAGTTTTAAAACTCACTTTGGTCGAGTAGGCGGCGACCAGAAGTTGTCCATCATGGAAATGTCCACCCTTACATGTCGCATAGAAGCCGTACTTAATAGTCGCCCTTTATCTGCTGCCTCTTCAGACCCACACGATCTTCAACCTCTTACCCCTGGGCATTTTTTGACCCTTGAACCCCTTAATTCAGAAATTCCGGAGTCAGATTTGTCCGAGGTTCCCCTAAATCGGCTCTCGAGATGGCAACTAATCCAAAAACTACATACTGATTTTTGGAAACGGTATTCTATAGAGTATTTGTATACGCTACAACAGCGACACAAGTGGGCTGATTCGTCCCCAAATATCAAATTAAATGATTTGGTTATCATAACAAGTAATCAACCTTTGAAATGGCCGGTCGGTCGGGTCATCGAACTGCATCCCGGCGGAGACGGTCAGGTGCGTGTTGCGACGGTACAAACGGTTACCGGTGTTTATAAGCGGCCAGTTGTCAAACTGTGCCTCTTGCCAAATTAAAAGTAATTTTAATTTTTCTACCTATTACCGGGTATTACAATAGGTTTTTCTTGATTTTTATTTTTTTTTGAATTTTTGTTTGTTTGTTTTGCCTTTTTCGGGATTTCGTTATCTCTAAATAAACTTACGATACTTATCTGTTTTCATTCATTTATATTTATCGGTCGATCATTTTTCTTATATCTATATCTGTCCGGTTGAGATTCTAAAATTGTGTGTTTTGTAGGGCAGTTATGTTAGCTCCCGCTAAATTTCGCGGTTGTTTTTAAATTTTTAAAACCACACAATTGGATGAAGGACAGAGTGCATTCGCGCATTTTGGGCATGCGCACCAAGAATCAGAGAGATCCTTTGTCAATCGCCTCGAGAAATGGCGTGTTAATTTCGTTCTCCAACTATTTCAAATTTCTACACTTGAAACTGCTCGATTTTGGTGTACTGAAGCAGAGAACTAGAAACTTCAGCCCTTCAGCTACGTGGTGACATCATTAGATCCGAAAGGGGCCCCTTGGAACGTGGAGAAATTGGCTGCAAACTGGTGAGTGCTTTGTTTCTGATTGCAGTTGTGTGGCACCAACAATTAACCTATAGACGTTTGATTATTTCGTAATTTCATATCAATATATTTATGTTTGTTCGCGCTTTCATTAATTAAAATATTTACAGTCCATTGCAGGTATCGTTTTTCTTAGCGCGGGCTAACAACGTCTATTTTTGTTTTAGTAAAGAAATAATTAAATGTTCAAAAATAAAATATTCAATATTAATTATTTTAACTAAATATTTTAGATTGCAGAATTCCCTCTTCAACTGCTTAATGTTTTTGTTTTACAAAAAAAAACTGGAAAAACATTTTTAATAAAAATAAATATTTTTATTTTCTTTGTTTCTTTAAAAAATCCCAGAATACCTGTGTGGCCTTCTACCTTGCCTCATCTCCCGTGACTCGAGTTTCCCCTAAAATAAAGGGACTGCAAATCACTCACACGTCACGGCAGACCTGAAGCTCAGCGCAAGGGTGGAAGTTGTTTTAACCTCAAGGCCACACAAAAACTAGTTGCTACATTGTCTGTTTTCCTTCCCCAGAAACTCTGCAATATATTAAAAAACCAATCAGAAAAAATGTAATTGCAAGGAATGAAATCAACTACCAACATCTTAGTTCTTAATAACAAATTATCCTTCACTCTCCCCTGTTCCTTCTTCCCACTTTCTTAGCTTATGGCGGCTACGGCCGTTCCCATAATCCAAATAGGTGTTTCTGTAAGAAACAGAAAAAAGGTCTAAATGTTTTGAAAAAATCATCAGTGGTACGATCAAACGTTAGAAGATACCCTTAGAAGTAATTTACGAAAAGAAACTTACCCTTAAAAAACATTTTCACTCAGAAAATCACAAATTTAAAACTAATGATGCTTTTGATCACCAATGGCTACCGGAAAAAGAAATGATTCTGTACCAAAAATTTGTGGGGGCATTAGCGCCTGCGCAGGTTGGATTCGCACCCATAGCAGCCGACAACGATCAAGCATTCTCAAGTCTTGCTAGAACTAGAAGACGAAAATAAATCAACCAAAATAATCGCCAAATCAGTTTGCTACCCTTAGAAAGGAAAGGCGCATGCCTCAAAAGCATATATTCCAGTAAAAATATTTTTACCCTTAAAAAGGGATAATTCACAGCCTTACATCATTTTGCAAATCTAACTACTTTTAGTTCTGTGGTATACTTCAGCGCAGATAAATAATTCATTTAGACTCTGATGTTATAAAAATAATTATACGAGCTGGCATGGCCCCACCCGCCGGCGGCGGCCCCACAATCTAGAGGCCCGGATCGAACCCCACATACATACATATATTTTTTTTCTTATTTTTCCTACCATTATTATTTTCTGGGCTAGAAGAAAGGGAAGAGAAACTGGATCGTTTTTAAACTTATTTAATTAATTTTAAACTAGCGAAAATTAAAAACGCTACACACCACCTCACCTAGGAAAAATATTTTACCCAGTAAAATATTTAAAAAATAACCTTTTCTTATTACTACCTACATCTACTCGACTAAGATTAACTATACAATAAATCCTACAGTGATCTTTCTTAATTCTTGATATCTACGCGTATCACACGCCCAATGGGGTCAAAATCAGTACAACACAGTTTAAATTAGTTTATGGACATAGTAATGAAAAGACAAAAGCAGGAATGTCTAATAAAGAAAACACCATATGTAGATGTATAAAAAATTAAAATTAAACTGATTACTACTAAGCTTTAAAACTAAATTAAATGTGATAAGGAATCACCAATGAGAATAAGATTAACGAATTTATATACCTACCATCTAGTCCTCTTATATCTTAGAAATGTTTTGAATATATTTAAGGCTAAGAATATGCGCATGCGCATGAAATTTATATAAAAGTGGCCACTAAAATTAGATACTTTCTTCAAAAGAACTCGAAGAATCAACTAAATAACTTTTGTCATATTCAAAAAATGGTTTAAGGTCTTTAATGTGCCAAGCACCTGCTTTCTTACCATCGTCATTACTCAAATCGTAAACCAAAGGAGATCTTTTTTTCTTTATAACTGACTACATATATTTGGGAGCAAGTTTAGCACAAAATTTATTCGCAGCATTGGACAGTACTTTATTACGTCTCCAAACCTTGTCACCTACTTTAAAGGATACATTCCCCTTACGAAGATTATATGCCTTAGAATTTTGCTCCTAAGCAAGGTGAAGCTTTTTTCGAACTTCAGTAAATATCTCCTTTAAGCCTGTCAAGTTCTCAGCATACGAATCTCGATCTCCTGGGTGGATTTCTATATCTTCTTCCTGGATTCTTCCCGTATCAAGATAGAATTTGCCTGACAAAACCGAAAACAAGAAAAGATGGCGAATAGCCGGTGACTTGGTGTCTTGAAGTATTGACCTCTTGACAAATCTTGGCAGCATTTACATCCCAATCATCATGAGACTGGATGTAGCATCTCAAAGTGGTGCCAACGCTTTGATTATTACGCTCCACAAAATTACACTTAGGAGAGTAAAGGGCGGTAAACCAAACCTTATTTACCTCATATTCCTTACAAATATCCTTCACTATTTTGAAGGCAAATTGATCTCCATTATCCATTATGACTGTATCGGGGACTGCGAAGACTAAAAAGACTTCTTCTTCCAAGGCTCGTCGAACCAGAGGGGCTTTAGCATTTCTTGAAGGAAAAATGAGCGTGTACTTTGAAAACGAATCTGCTACTGCTAACAACCACTTATTCTGCTTTTTGGACCTAACTAAGGGACCTATGTGTTTGTTTAAAAATTTTTAACCTTGCGATATCTTTCCGAAACTGAGCGATTGATCCTGATTGGATGGAAAGTCCCAGTATAAATAAAAAAAATAAAAAGTAAAGGACCTATCAGATCAATAGCAAGAATTTCAAATGGCCTTGTAGCTTTCTTTTCCATGCCCATAAGACACATCTGCGCTCGATTACTACTTACGCTGTGCACCACAAACTCTACAAGATTTACAATTTCTAAGAACGTCTCTCTTCATCTTAGGCCAATAGAAAAATTCTTGCGCCCTTGCCAACGTTTTAAAACAGCCAAAATGACTTGAAGTAGGTGGATCATGACAAGATCGGATCACATTTACTAGCTGAGGTCTTAAAACTAAATATTTCCACTTTGGCAATCCAGTGTACATAGGTAGTCGTGTAGGGATAAATTTAAATACAAAATCATTGTCCACTTTCCATTGTGCGCATTGAGAGGGCTCTGACAAAATTTTCTGACGCAGGTCAATGTAAAACTTATCTAATTGGTCTACTTTTATTTGATACATTGAAATTTGACTGATTACGTTACATTCTTGAGTGTTTTCATTTTCTTCGTTATAAGAAATACGTGACAGTACGACTGGGACCAAATTTGCGCTACCTTTTCGATGAACAAGGTCAAAATTATGCTCACGCAATTTCAAGGCCTATCTTTGGAGTTTCCTACTGGCATTTTTCATTGAGTTTAACCATAATAGAGACGAATTGTCAGTTACAACAGTAAATTTTTCAGCCCCCTCTATGTAACATCTGAATTTTGAGATACTAAACAGTTTAGCTAAGCATTCTAACTCAACTATGCTATAATTCCTTTCCGATTTTGACAAGCCTCTCTTCACCGTCAATATTCTGCAAAAGCACCCCTCCAAGTCCACGTGTACTAGCGTCACACTGGATAATAAATTTTTTAACAAAATCTGGCTGACTTAAAATAGGTGCTGAAACCAACATTTCTTTTATCTTTAAAAATGAGTCTTTTGCGCCCTCAGACCAGGACACTGATTGCCCCTTCTTTCGACCTTTAAGCAATTATGGGAGACATTAGAGCTGCAAAATCCTTAATAAAATGCCTATACCATGAACACATGCCCACAAAACGCCTAATTTCTATAAAATTTCTGGGTCTTGGATAATTGACCATACACTCTACTTTATCTGGTCAGTGCGTAAGGAATTATTGCCCAGTACGTAACCTAAAAATTTTAAATCTTCTGTTTTGAAAAATTCCGATTTTTTAAAAATTAATTGTTAAGTTTGCCTCTTGCAACTCTTTTTTTACAAGAGATAATAACTTCACATGGTGCTCAAAATCAGGTGAAACGATCAAAAAATCATCCAAATATGAAAATACATGTGGCTCAAACTCCGGACAGAAGATACTATCAACAAGACGCTGTTGCATCTGCGCAGAGTTGCACAAACCAAATGGAACCGATCGAAACTGGAATAACCTTTACCAATTACACTAAAAGCTGTTTTAGGACGTGTTTCTTTAGCTAATGGGATTTGACAAAACGCTTTTTTTAAATCAATAGAAGATATGAACTTAGCTCCTCTTAGCATACTTAAAATTCGGTCTATATTCGGTAACGGATAACTATCATGGCGAGTAACTTCGAGCCCTACCATCGAAACAAAAACGATATTCTCCACCAACCAGGAGCACGCTTCTCTCTTTCTTTACCTAAAATTCGCGTTAAAATTTGTCTTTTCCCTTTATTAGGATGAGGAGAGCCATAACCTAAATCAATTCAAACTAAATTGCGCAAAAATTTATAAGAATAAATCAGTAAAAATAATTATTTATTAATTTTACATTATAAGGTAGGGACAGGGAGTTCCTACCAGAAAGGAAACCCTTTTTTTTATGATTAATATTAGACAGCACTGTTTGTATAGCTAGTTTAAAATTTTTGAAAAAATTTTAAAAATTTATAACATAGCAGTTGAGAAAGGAAAAATACCTTTAAATTGTTTTTAATTTCCTAAAAAATATTTTTACTACAAAAAAAATTCTATTTATTTAGGCCCAAGAATAGCACATGGAATAAAATTCATAGGAACCGGATCTAATTTAAGTGGTACTAACTTCTTACCTGCGTTACGCTTCACCTGTCAGCGACCACGAAAACAAAAAAGGAATTTTATAAAAAATTTAAAATGTTAGTTATTCAAATTAAATGGTTTTGCTTAATTTTCCTTTACCCTCTGTATATCATATCTCTTTGAAATATGCACTCCATAAGTCTACACCAAGATAAAAAAAAAGTATGAGAAATAGAAATTCTAAATTTTATGATTTCAAAAAAAATTTAAAGTTCCTTTAGGTCATATTTTAAATATGCACTCCAAAGCCTAAAGCCAACCTTAAGTTCAAAAAAAAATTTAAGGAAAATATTTAAAAAATTGATAAAGGAATTGAAATCATGAATCGAAAAAAGTTTTTAAATCGCTCGATGATCCTCGTAACTCATCAAAAATCTTTAAGAACTAAATAACTAACCAAAGATTAAGAATAAAAATTTTCATTGGCTCACCAAAAAAATGTATTGATCTCTATCTACGAGCAATAGTAATGAACTTGATCTAGTACCTATAGAAAATTAAAATTTGTCACTAGGGGTAGCAGGGAAGTTACTCCTACGCCCGACCAACTTAGTATGATGATAATGGCCATCTAGCGACTCCAATGACAAGTTTCTCACCGAAACCTGTCACTAGTCCACACATCACCAGCCCAATCCGGCCCAACTGTGACAACACACAATACTTATGAAATCAACTGAAGGTTATGACATTACAAAGGTTCAATTAGGGAGACTTTTACCCCACCCATGAAACTACAAAGCAGCGGTATTCTTTTATCTACTAGCCTTAATAGAGGCCACACTGCAGAACCATTAATAAAAAATGTAACAAATAAATTCGTTACCGTAATTTTCCTCGAAGAAAAAAAATCAGTTGTGTTATATAATTGCACATACTCAATAAAATATTAAAAGCAAAAAAAAATTTTAAAAAATTTTGGTGCAAAAATATTGAATAATAGTCAAAACAAGGAAAACCATGCTTCAAAATCATTGCCATAGTATAATACAAATGTACTTAAAACTTTAAGAGCGCCATGTAAAAAATAATTTATGATCAGGATAAAAATAAACGTAAGTATACCTATTTTCAATTAATGCAATCAAAAAATTAATAATACGAAAAATATTTTGTGATGTAAATAACAAGTTATTGGTAAAATAAGAAACAGTTTACGGCGCTCCGAAAAGAAAAATGTCAAAACATATTTATCAATCTTCTTCTTAAACGTAAGTTATCAGTCAATAAGGGTCCATCTCACCGACTTGTTTTTCGTTGCTAAGCTTAACGCGTTTCTTAATATAATCATAATATGACGTAATAAGACACACTTAAGGTTAAGTAACGAAAAAAAAAGTCGGTGCGATGGGCAATAAAACGCACAAAAAATTGGGAAGGTTGTTTGCAAAACAAAAATTATTTTAACGTAAGTTTAGTAAGTAGTTAGGTATGACAGTTTTTTCTTTAAAACTCCACTTTATAACTTTAAGGATCTTGGTTTTTAAGATATTTGCAAATAAAAATTTTCAGGTCGAAATCATATTTTTCAAGCCCCTTGCCATTTTTTTGTGCAGCGTTTTTCCTTTCTCCAACAGGAAATTTTTTTAAATAAACCTATTTTCACAAAAAATAAGTACATCAGCTCCAGCAGCTATTTATCTGGAGGCATTGGGTCATAGGTCTAATAAAAAATATGAAACGATCTTAATGAGTAGAATAATAAATAAGCTGGTTTTCTTTAATTTGGACGCCACTTAATTTTTATTTAGGAAAAATTAAGAAAAAACTACTGAAGTTATTATTTAGTCATTACTGAATTATTATATATTTTTAATTAATTTATGAAGCCTTTTGTTCCTTTGCTTAAAGATATAAAATGGAAGGGGTTTATATTATATTTCTATAATTATATTTTTATTAAAAGTTGCATGGGGTTACAAGCCTTCTGTAAAAAAAATAATTAGTACGTATTTAAATATGTAAAAAATGTGAAAGAACTGTCCTTAACCAACTTAACCTAATTGTTTCCAAAATTCTAGAATTTTCTTACTACTTACATCTAAATACTAACTACTATGGTAACGTCCATTTTTGTCTAGTAAAAATATAATTAAATGTTCAAAAATAAAATATTCAATATTAATTTTTTAACTAAATATTTTAGATTGCAGAATTCCCTCTTCAATTGCTTAATGTTTTTGTTTTACAAGAAAAAAACTGGAAAAACATTTTTAATAAAAATAAATATTTTTATTTTCTTTGGTTCTTTAAAAAATCCCAGAATACCTGTGTGGCCTTCTACCTTGCCTCATCTCCCGTGATTCGAGTTTCCCCTAAAATAAAGGGACTGCAAATCACCCATACGTCACGGCAGACCTGAAGCTCAGCGCAAGAGTGGAAGTTGTTTTAACCCCATGGCCACACAAAAACTAGTTGCTACATTGTCTGTTTTCCTTCCCCAGAAACTCTGCAATCAATTAAAAACCAATCAGAAAAAATGTAATTGAAAGGAATGAAATCAACTACCAACATCTTAATTCTTAATAACAAATTATCTTTAACTCAACCCTGTTCCTTCTTCCCACTTTCTTATCTCATGGCGGGTACGGCCGTTCCCATAACCCAAATAGGTGTTTCTGTAAAAAACAGAAAAAAGGTCTAAATGTTTTGAAAAAATCATCAGTGGTACAAATGTTAGAAGATACCCTTAGAAGTAATTTACGAAAAGCAACTTACCCTTAGAAAACATTTTCACTCAGAAAAAACAAATTTAAAATCAATGATGCTTTTTATCACCAATGGCTGCCGGATAAAGAAAGATCGATAGTCCAATGATTCTGTACAAAAATTTGTGGAGGCACTAGCGCCTGCGCAGGTTGGATTTGCACCCATAGCAGCTGACAACGATCAAGCATTCTCAAGTCTTGCTAGAACTAGAAGACCAAAATAAATCAACCAAAATAATCGGCAAATCAGTTTGCTACCCTTAGAAACGAAAGGCGCATGTCTCAAAAGCATATATTCCAGTGAAAATATTTTTACCCTTAAAAAGGGATAATTCGCAGACTTACATCAGTTTGCAAATCTAACTGCTTTTAATTCTGTGGTTCTGGACCAGCGCAGATAAATAATTCATTTAGACTCTGATGTTATAAAAATATTTATACGAGTTGGCATGGCCACAACCCGCCCGCTGCGGCCCCACAATCCAGAGGCCCCGGATCGAACCCCATATATTTTTTTTCTTATTTTTGTTACCATTATTATTTTTTAAATTGTTCTAAAAGAAAGGGAGGAGAAACTGGAGCGTTTTTAAACTTATTTAATTATTTTTAAATTAGCGAAAATTAAAAACGCTACACTATTCTGATAGTCTTCCCTACCACAATAGGACGTTGCCAAAGTTTTACTTTCTTTTTAGTCGTTATTTCATAGTTGCCGTAACTTTTCTATGTTACTTATTTACCACTAGAAAGTTAAGCCTCATTGAAGTCGCAAACAACTACATTATAACTTTAATTATTACCACAAAATTTCGTGTCATCATAGTAACATCTGATGTAATAATGTAGAGAAAATAACTTTTTGCAACAACTTGAAAGCCGTAAATACTTTTTTTATTGTCGATCTTTTAAAGTAGATACTACCTCCTGTTTCTACTTTGGAAACGTAGACATTTTGCAGTCGCATCTTGGTCGCGCTCATTTTTAACCCTACTTTTGTAGCTTCTTTTATAAATAAGAAGTAAATCAAACAAGTTTAGTCGTTCTCCACTAATTTTATTATTACAACGACATATTTCGAGAGCATCTTCAGGTTGTACACTAAAAGAAAATTAGGTCTAATAAATGCCCGGTACCTACAATTTTTATAAAAATAATAACCACCCAAACTTAACAAAAGAACAACCTGAAATTAAAAACCTATAAACCCACCTTGATGGAGTTAATCCATCGCCATTGCCCACAGTTTGTAGGCTCAAAAAAATTTACAACAGCATGTGCAATAAAGCAGCACAACAAATAACTGTAGCATGTGTAACGAAGGGGTTAAATTAAATTAACTGAAAATAAGGAAAAAGCAATCAACAAACCGTTTATAAGTGTCAAAGGTTTAATTTTTTCTTAAAATAATTCATATTTAAACTCGTCGACAATGATTGTGTAGAAATAAAATTTCGGACTTCCATTGTCTTTATTTATTTTAAAACACGACGTTTCGGTTAGTAAGTATCTCTAACCATTATCAAGTGGTTTACACTTGATAACGGTTAGTTTATTTCTACAATTCATATTTAGTTATTCTTCTCTTTCGATTACAGAATGAATTTTCCCTTTCTGTTCATTATATTTAAAAAAAAAGAGCAGAAACTTAATTCATTCACTTTTATATAGTTATGAGTTTGGGATTGTACTACAGAAAAAATAAAAAAAGGAAGAAAAAAAAACTATCCCTTAATGTACATACTTAAGAAAACCCTCCCCCAACGGAGGGATTGGTTTTTAATTTAATAAAATAAAGCATTTAAAAAAAATAATTTACTTTTAACTTTTCTCTAAATGAACCATGACAGTGCATAAACGGAAAAGATGGCGGTTCGACACTTTTGACAGAAGGTCAGAATAGGCAGTTGATTGGTTGCTCCCTCCTCCACCCGGTTCTAGGTATTGCTTGAAGTAGGGGTACTCCATCAAGGACCAGTCCCATTCAACAGAATAGTCAAATAAACTCATCTTAAACTAATTAACGAATTTTAAAAAACTAAAACTAGAAAAGTCAAAATGACTATAATGGAGGGGTAGTTCACAATTTACGCTAGAAAAAACGAACAGTGCTGCAAGAGGGACAGGATGGTTGGTTTAAAGAAGAATTTGTAGGTGGAGCTCAGACGAACATGTCTTTATGGCGTACATTAGACATAACGAAAAACAAAACTAAAAATAAAGTAATTTTAAATTTCAACACAGTTAAAAGAAAACCCGGTCGGATGTATATGAACCGAAAATTCGTACTAGATGGCTCTGTAGTATTTAAATAGCTCGTTGTTTGATTGAAAGCAATGTGGAAATGTAATCAAAGATAAGTTATAGAAAAATAGAAGTAGTAACGGAACTTATGGTGATGTGATAAGACAGAGGTTTATCATGTAACGAAACAACTGAGAGGAAATCATAGAAAAATAAGTAGAGGAACTCATAGAAAAATATGTAGAGGGATTTATGGAAAAATAGGGGTGGTTTATGTAAGGTATAAGAATAATATGTAAGATAGGGTGTATGAAAAGAGGGTAGTAAAAAAACCCAAACCGAGAAGAAATAGATTGAACGTTGGTAACTTTCGAGAAAGAGGTCTTTGTTAATCTATACTTTTTATGTTTATTTATTGGGACCAATTAATATATTATCAAATGAACTTAAGAGAATTAAAAAAGTGTTGCCAAGAATATTCTAGTTGAATGTTTAAGCAATTGGCATTATCATTTCGAGAGGTTTTGGTAATTTCAAAAATCTAGTTCTAATTGTCGGCTTTTATCATAAAAATGAAGGAAGTTCATGTCAATATCAGGACTGAACACATTTCAATATAAAGATGCCTAGCAAAATGCTATTTTTGTATATGACTACGTTCTTTTAGCTCACTAGAATATGGACCTTGCTTGATCAGTTTCTAGTAAAATAAATCACAATACTTATTTTGGTTTCTAATACAATACTTGTATAAGTTTTCGTAATAAAATACTTGCATTGGTTTTTGTAAAATATTCTCCCCGGTAAGTGGCGCCCCTGAAAGTAGAAAATGTATACCAAAATGTGTAACCAAACCTGTAATAAGAGGCAGTAATACTATATTTTACGACTACGAGACGCAACCGAACCGAACCGAACCGAACCGAACTTACAAATTCACAAAACCACGATATACAGAACACAGAACAAAAACCAGAATTAGGCATTATTGTTGACAAAAATGACAATTGGCCTCACCCGAATAACTTAAGGATAGTGATATTGCTTATCGCGTGGTTCCTACTACTGTGAAGGTGTTTATATAAAGGCGAAAGTTAGGGAATAATACGTTGCCGCGACGGAAGGGTGTGTGCTATCAAAAACTAAAAGGGAACACTGCCACAAAAGTGGTTCGTATTACGTTGCCGCAACTTAGGCTCACTCTCTAATGTGGTTGGGTGATTGGTAGTTTGTTTTGGAATAGACAGCTAGATAAAGAGTTTTATGTGGAATTGAACATATCTGGTTGTTCCAACCGAAGGGGATTGTAATAGCTCCCAATTTTCCTTAGCTTCTATTACTGACACCTTCACTTGAATAAGAATTTTACTTTGAGCAAAAGAACAGTCACATAAGGGAAGGTCGTAATATTTGGATATTTTTGATGGTTCAATCGAGAGTTTTTTACTATTTTTGAAAATTTCAAATTTTAGTTTAAATAAGTCTTCTGACAATGTTTCTGGTTGAATAAGATCCAAAGGAATCTTATGTTGCTTACAAGAATTAACGATGTTTTGTCTTCTTAATGCCCTTGTAAGTAACATTCTCTAACTTTTAGGGTTCTCGAATAGATGTAAAAAAATGATTAAATTGACACTATCTTGTTTGTTTAAAGAATTTTTTATTTTTTCTTGCAACTTGTTTGTGTGACTCTGAATATAGTTAATTCTCACTTTTGTGGATTTAAAAGTTTTTTCCAACTCCAAGTTGTATTTTTGAAATATCTGTGAGTTTGTCGTAGTCTCTTTTATTGCGTCTGTCAGTCCGTTTGTAAGTATTTTGATTTTTTGCTGAATGTCTCTTTCGTCGTGTGTTTTGAATTTGATTTAATTCATTTGAAAATGATTTACTTAACTCGTCTAAATGGTACATTATGATACCTAGATCCAGATTGCTATTATAATCATTTATTGTGGAAGTTAGAGTGGGTGACCAATTACTCCCTTCATCCTCCTGCCATTCAGAAATGTATGTCAAAGGTCGCTTCATACAACGTTGTTCCTGGTAATGGTTGCGAGAGTGCACCTCCATTTATCTCAATCCTTGGTACATTGGCTATTGCCCATATTGGAATGCTAATCCTAGGCATAAAATGTGTTAATAAGGTATATTGGCTTGTTCTCGCCCTTTCATAAATTAAAATATTCCAGGAAAATAACGAAAATCAGTTTGACAACATTGTATTTGTTCCGCTGCGAATTTATTTTTCTTTTCATAAGGGACTCGGGTTTTGGCCACCTTCGGATAAGGTGAAAAACATATATTAGGCGGTTTCATAAAATTTGTGGTGAAAGAAAAACGTCTTTTCTGCATCGAATAAAGAGTGGTCCTTTTTGGTTTACAAATAAGCAAGCGACACCAGTATTCACTCAACCTTACAATTTTTCCTTTTACCTTTCCCTCCTATTTTCACAATTTTTCCGAGTGAAAAATAATTAGGACAGAAGATCTACATAAACGTGGTGAGTACAAAAAAAATTTATCGTTTATTGGTGTTCATCAGCTTTTCATTGACTATCGTAGGAACATTGGCCTTGCGAGCCAGGATAATCAGCGCGATAAGTTTTTGTTGTCTTGTTTACGCGGTATATTTAATTTAATTTTATGGAAATACCTACACATATTTATAGAGGTTTCGAATGAAATTTTTTATCTCTTTATTTTAGCAGGTTTATAAAAGACAAAAAAGCGGTTACCGGGTTGATCTTTTTTTGTATTTATGCAGTTTTGGACAGCGGCAAAATACAGCGTTGTCAAACTATCTAAAAATAAAAGGTTTTGAGGAGAATTTTCACCATATTTTTTTTGAAAAGTAATTCTAATTAATTGCGAGTTAATTGGGTTACATTTGCGGGAGGTTTTAGTAATTATTTTACAAAATGGCTAGCACGTCGGAACGTCAGCTAAAGACTCTTACGGCGAAAAAAGAGTCTTTGTTTAGCATTTTGCAAAAACTTTATGATATGTCCAGAGACTTATCCACAGAAAACTTAAAAACTAAATTTAGAACTTTGCTTGCAAGTTTTGAGGAAACAAAAACTAACATTTACTCAATCTTGGATGAAATCAATGAGGTTCAGTTTGAATTAGACGAGAATTACACGCCAAATTATAAGGTTTTGGAATCATTAATGAACTTTGTTGTTATATCCAGACCGCGGCGGAAAAAATAAAGGTACCTACTCAAGTTACTACAAATAGTGGTGGTTCTTCCCGTGCGAACACTAACCCAAGTGGAGCTCCGACTTTGCGTAGATCATTACAAATACCAGATCTTCATTTACCGGAGTTTAATCGGGAGATTCGGCAGTGGGAGACCTTTCACGCGTTATATAAGAATTTAGTGCATACTAATCCTAATTTGACGGATTTGGATCGGATCCATTTATTGATTGGGTGTTTAAAGGGATCTGCTCAAGGGGTATAGGCAGGTATCGCGATTGTGCCCAATAATTATAATATTATTTTTCAAGCACTATGTGATAAATATGAAAACAAACGGATTTTAGCTAAACCTACCTGCAACAAATCATGGATTTTAAAACCTTTAACACGGAATCGGAAAGAAATTTAACTACATTTTTAGAACGATTTGATACATCAGTGGCGGCACCAAAAAATATAAATTTACCGGATTTAACGGATTTTATTTTAATTTATGTTGCTTTATCTAAACTGGATAGCGACACGGTACGGGCCTTTGAGATTGATCAACGAGGCAAAGATATTCCGACTTATGGGGATTTAATTGAGTTTATTAAGGGGTAGACGCGTATTCTCCATATGAACAAGCCATCTAGTAGTACGGGTGGAAAATCAGAGGTTAAAAGTTTTTTCGTTGGAGAAAATAAAAATAAAACAAATATGTGTTCATTTTGTAAAAAGTCTGGACATTATATAGGGCGATGCGATAAATTCAAACAACTTACGGCTTTTAAAAGGTATGAAGTGGTGAGAGAGAATAATTGGTGTTTTTGTGCCTATCTTCATCTCATGGAGTTCGAAATTGTCCATCAGAACGAGCATGCACCGTATGTTCCAAAAAACATCACGTGTTACTCCACTTTGCTAAAACCCCACAAGAATCGGATCAGTCACGTGGAAATACAGTATCGGAAATTTCAAGAGAGGGTAATTTTTCGGGAAATAGTGCGCAAGAAAATTTTGAATCCCATCTTTGCGCTTCGAGTGCGGAGAAAAGAGCCTTTAATTATACAACTTTATTGTCTACGGTGGTCGTTTCGGTGGTAAATGGTTGCATGCCGAATAGTACCGCTAGATTTATTTTGGATTCAGGGAGTCAGACAAATTTATTAACTTTAAATTGTTGCAAAAAATTAAGATTACATACTTCAAAAAATTTTTCATCTTTAAACGGTTTAGGCGGGAATAAACAAAGCGTAAGAGGGATGACGACGCTGTCGATTGCTTCGCGGTATAACTCAAATAAAAAATATACTATTGATGCGCTTTTAGTAGAAAAATTACGGATAATTTGCCAAAGGTACGCGTGGATGTGGGCGCGATTCCGGAGTTGGATAACATTTATTTGGCGGATAACGAGTATGACAAACCGGGAGAAATACACGGAATAATCGGAGTAGAACTTTTTGGCATTATTTTGGGCAAAAATCGGATCACGGGAACAACGGGTTCTCCAGTAGCGGTTGAAACGGATTTTGGATATGTCGTCATGGTTCCGGTTTTATCAAGAACGACATCTCCCTCGGTTTATTTTTCTTTACGAGAGGAACAATCAATTGAGCAACTCTTAAATAAGTTTTGGGAAGTCGAACAGGTGCCAAATCGACCTTTATTAATTCCAGAAGAGAAAGAATGTGATGACATTTTTAAGTCAACATACAGTAGGGACAAAGACGGACGTTTCACGGTAACGCTTCCTTTTAGAGTTTCCCCGGAGAGTTTGGGCGATTCATACATTAATGCAAAATCACGGTTATTATCTTTAGAAAGACGGTTAATCAAGGATCAAAATTTGCGTGTCGAATACAATAAAGTTATGCAAACGCTCTTGGATGATGGGCATATGGCGCTAGCTACAAGCGGGGATCAAGATTTGTCATATTATATGGCACATCACCCAGTGATTAAAATTGGTAGCTCTTGTACCCCTGTGAGGGTAGTGCTGGACGCAAGCGCTCCTTGTGATAATCACGTTTCGCTAAATGATATTTTATACTGCGGCCCAAAATTACAAGCGAATATTGTTTCGTTGCTTTTAAATTTTCGGTTGTTTCAAATTGCATTGACTTCGGATATAAAAAAGATGTATTTAAAAAAAAAATAGTTCCTGAGCATTGGCAATTTCAAAAATTATTTTGGCGGTTTAATCCAGAAAACGAAATCCAAACTTATGAGATGCGGGTGGTTTAGTTTGGGTTAAAATCTTCACCTTACTTGGCGCTACGGACGGTTAAACAGCTGGTCGAGGAAGAGGGCGATAAATTTCCTATGGCGGGTAAATATGTATTACGAGATCTGTACATGGATGATTTTTGTTGCAGTATTGACTCGGAAGATCAAGCTGTTCGGTTATTTTAAGAGTCAGTTAGTTTATTTAAATCAGGCGGGTTCGACTTAGTTAAATGATCATCTAATTCGGTGTCAGTTTTAGAAAAAATACCAGTTGAAAAAAGGCTTTCAGAGACTGTTGTTTTTAAGACCGACACAAAAATTTTAAGTATTCAATGGAATCCGGAAAATGACACTTTTGGCTTTAAGGTTAGAATTCCAGAGCCAAAATGTAGAAAACGTGCCATATTGTCAGCGGTTGCTCAATGTTTCGATCCTATTGGACTTTTGGCACCATTCATTTTGTGGTTAAAAGCATTGATTAAGGAACTTTGGCTATTGAAATTAGGTTGGGACGAAAAACCCCCAGAAAATATTAAGAAAAAATGGCAATTAGCGCGGTCCGAATGGGCTGAACTCGGAGAATTTCAAGTTCCAAGACATTTGGGTGCAAGTAGAAAGCAGCCAGTGATTATTATTGCTTTTGCAGATGCCAGTTTAATCGGTTACGGTTCAGTAGTTTATTTAAAAACGGGGTTTTCTTTCGGAAAAAAAGATATCAATATCCAGCTAGTTTGTGCGAAATCTAAGGTTAGTCCGACTAAAACTATAACTATTCCCAGAATAGAACTGCTGGCCTGTCATTTACTATCAAAGCTGGTGAAAGAAGTTGTAGAAAATTATCGAGATCGTGTTTTAATTTCAAAGATATTTGCATTTTTAGATTCATCGACGGTTCGGTTCGGTTCGGTTCATCGGATTTTACAAATAAAGGAAAATTTAAAAAATGCAATTTGGGATCACGTAGAAGGTATTCAAAACCCAGCTGATGCTTTATCGCGCGGACTTAGCCCTTCTCAATTAGTTTCGAATCCTTTATGGTTAAAGGGACCCTCATGGATTAGTCAGCCAGAAGAAGAGTGGCCCGAGTTTTTGAATATCGGGGGAAACTTTTCGGTTGGTCGAGAGGAATCAGAGGTTTTTACGGTTAAAATGGAGGAAAGTTCTAATGCATTTTTTGAGTTAATGGAGCGAATGTCTTCTTTTTCTAAAATGATTAGAACAACGGTTTTTATTTTGCGGTTTTTAAAGGTATTACCTAGAAGGCAGGGCATTGTTTTAGCCAGTGAGTCACAACAGGCAGAGCTAACGCTTATAAAATTAATCCAAGCCAAGCATTTTAAAAGCGAAATTAATCAGTTGAATTCGGGAGGCAAATGTAAAACGACATTAAAAAGACTTAATCCTTTGAGGGTTGGGGGTAGAATTGGTAACTCCAACCTAGATTTTTCTAAAAAACATCCACTTATTTTGCCTGCGAAAGACATTTTTACGGAAAAACTGGTTGAGTTTCATCATATTATTAACATGCATACGGGGGCCTACTTACTGGAGGCACTCTTCAGTAAAAAATATTGGATATTGTGGGGTAGAAATTTGATTCGAAGTAAAATACACAAATGTATTCACTGCTTTCGATTGAACCCAAAACATTTAACACCTTTGATGGGAAACTTACCCCTTCCAAGAGTACAAGAAGTTAAAGCTTTTACGAACAGTGGCGTAGATTATTTCGGTCCAGTTAGAATTTGTATGGGGAAAAGAAAAAATGCTCCCGTCTATAAGGGTTATGTAAGTCTGTTTGTGTGTATGTCTGTTAAGGCGCTGCATTTGGGGTTGGTTAGCTCGCTATCTACAGACTGTTTTTTGCAAGCATTCAAGCGGTTTATATCTCGTCGAGTGCCAATTAGGGCACTTTGTTCGGACCAAGGACGGAATTTTGTAGGAGCTAGATCAGTCCTAAGCGAGTTAAAAGGACGCATGTGCTCTCCAGAATATATTAGCGCATTTGAAACTGAGCTCGGAGTGCACGGTATAGAGTGGCATTTTAATAGCCCAGCAGCACCGGAACAAGGAGGTCTTTGGGAAAGCAACGTCAAATCGGTGAAAAATCATCTCTATCGGGTTATCAGTTGCTAACCTTTAAGGGGTTTTCCACTTTGTTGACGGAAGTTGAGGCACTGTTGAACTCAAGGCCTTTGTGTCTGTTATCAGCAGATCCCAGTGCGCCAGAGGCTTTAACGCCCGCTCATTTTTTAACCTTAGCGCCATTACGTGGGTTTCCGGTAGAGAACGTTATGGGTGTGCCACTTAATAGATTGAGTCGGTTCCAACTAGTGGATCGGATGGTACAAGATTTTTGGAGTAGATGGCGTTTAGAGTACTTGAGTAGTTTACAAATTCGAAAAAAGTGGAATGAACCTATTACTAATGTAACGGAAGGTACGGTAGGTATTCTCAAAACGGATAACGCTCCACCATTACATTGGCCATTGGCTATAATAACAAAAGTTCATCCAGGCAGTGACGGCGTTGTGCGCAATGTTACTCTAAAAACAAGCAAAGGCACTTTTACTAGGCCTGTAGTAAAATTGTGCCCTCTGCCAACACAGTAGTTTTTTTTTATGTTGTTTTGCTGGTTTTGTCAGCTTCAATAAGTTGATTTAGTTAAAAAAAAAATTCTCTATTTTTATAATTATTTTTATTATTATTATTTATTTTTTTTGTTTCTCAAAATAATTTTATTTTTATAGGTTTTGGTTATTAAGGTTACGGAAAACCTTGCGGGTTTAGAGTTAGATAAGTTAATGTTCTGTTTTTTTGTCTAATAGGACTGAAAAACTATTTTTCAGGGTTGGGGGTATGTTCTCGCCCTTTCTTAAATTAAAATATTCCAGGAAAATAACGAAAATCAGTTTGACAACATTGTATTTGTTCCGCTGCGAATTTATTTTTCTTTTCATAAAGGACTCGGGTTTTGGCCACCTTCGGATAAGGTGAAAAACACATATTAGGCGCTTTCATAAAATTTGTGGTGAAAGAAAAACGTCTTTTCTGCATCGAATAAAGTGGTCCTTTTTGGTTTACAAATAAGCAAGCGACACCAGTATTCACTCAACCTTACAATTTTTCCTTTTACCTTTCCCTCCTATTTTCACAATTTTTCCGAGTGAAAAATAATTAGGACAGAAGATCTACATAAACGTGGTGAGTACAAAAAAAATTTATCGTTTATTGGTGTTCATCAGCTTTTTATTCACTATCGTAGGAACAGGCTATTTTGTATAAAAATATACCCAAATCAATCATAAAATAAAATCGTGTTTACGTCCCTTTTATTACAATTAAAATTCTCTAAAAATAAAAATTACAAAAAAAATCGTACTGCCCATTTCTTGTTAAACTCTTTTCTCGTTTTATACAGAAAAAAACTTTATGTATTATTAAGTTCATTGGTACCTTGTTTCATGCATTTCTTTTGCAAAGCGTTTGCCTTATATCTGTAATTTAATAATATTTATAATAATTTCATATCCTGTTTTGTTTTATAAGTTTTCCCAAAAATTAACCATGCTAAAATATTATCTATTTACAATATTTTATTTTATCTCTTCTATAAAGAAAAAAACGAATCTAAGCTATGAGCTTTTTGCTTGTTTGTATGTCTGTTTCCATTATAAATTTTGTTAATTTTAAAACGGTTGCACCGATTTAAATAAAAGTATTTTGTTAATTTGTAACTACTGAACCGATCGATCTAGCAACAATTTATATTTTTATTTTTTGTAACTTACATAGCTTTGGATGATTAGTTTTTTGCGATATAAATCTTTTTGGCTATTTACCATAAGTTTTTGATTTTTTAAAAGGTAATTTTATTGCTAAAAATTTTTGTTTTAAATACTTGGCAAGTTTTGTACAATTTACCGATTTGGCATGATTTTGTTGAGATGTGCTTGAAAAAAAAGTTAGTTCGTTTTGTAATGTGAGAGTATCTCATAGCTCGTAATTTTTGCTTGCTCTTAATTCATGATTAAGAATTTAACAGCGATATTTACTAAGATGATTTAAGGTTTAAGTTCTTTTAGTTTATCTTTTGTAAAACGTTTTAACTGAATTTCTTTTAAACTTAATAAAAGTTAATGGAATTTTGGACTAATTATAACTACATAGGTTATATCGGAATGGAAAAAAACCGGTTTAAATAAGAATCTGCAAGGATTTCGTAAAAAAAATGGAAAAACGGAAAAGAAATGGTTTAAACTATAGGTTTAAGTTTGTAGGGAACGAGGTTTAAATGAAAATGCAGCGATATTTAAGTGAATTATTTAAATTTTTCAATTTACACTGACTTCCCAAACTTGACATTGTCGGAAAATGTGTTCAAATTTTGTAATTTTTATTATATAACTTGCACAAACCAAACGAAACTAAAAAATAAAATTTTAAATTTATTAAAATGACATAAAAGTGACTTGACTGACACTTGCTGGACTAAGTACTGGGATTGTCATATGTCTGTCATCTCGGTGCACGTACATGTAAATATGTATGGCTAGAGCGTATTAAAACCATTAATGGAAAATTACTGTTACAAGCGTTCCGCCATATTGGATTCAATTGAACACAAAATGGATTAAAAAAGCCAGTGACGTATATAAGGGTGGACCCCCCCCTTAGGCTATTAGTTTTTTTAGGAATTTGTCACATATTTCATGAATAAAATTATAAAGTAACATAAAATACGGCCTTATGGGGTCTCCCCCCACCCTCAAAACTCTCTCGGTCCCCTAAAACCTTTTTCCAAATACGCCACTAAAAAAAGCAAACGCTTTCAATAAAATTTATATTTTTATTGAGTTGATTTAGGGTGGAATTTATAGTCGAGCCTTAAGGTCGGACGTTTGCGGGGCGTCCTCAAAGATTTCTCAGCGTTTTTATTTTATAAAGCTTTCCTTAAGAAAGGTTGAGTCAAGGAAGCGAATAAGCTGGCTACATTGACATTTATATTAATTTTTGATATTTATGAGATCTTTTAACAATTTCAACGAATTTATCAAGATTGGTTTAAATAACAGTTTTTAGCTGTGATAAAAGTTTCGCTAGAACGAAAAAGTATGATTGTAAAGAATGGTTTAAAATTAAATTACCTACTTGAAAAAACGAGGGACAACGAAGGCCTGAAAGAAAATGAATTTGATGATCAAGAGATTTATATAGAAAGCCTTTTCAGTATCATTAAAAAGCCAAATTAATGTTTTAATGCAGTTAAATATTTATTTCAAATATCATTTGTACGAAATCTGGTTAAGTTAAATGTTGTATTTTATGTTTATATGTATTAAATGTTTTATCAAAATTAAATACAATTTTTTGACTTTATATAAAATATTTCTTTATTTGTTAGATAATAACTTTTTTGAAACTTTAGGTATTTGGTGGTTAGTAACCAATATGCATCAAATTTGGAACTTATTACTTTTAACTTAAACTAAAAAAATCAAAATGGCGGACTTTCACATTTCTGAATCAATATGCATCAAATTCGGAACTTTAGGGTGTTTTAGGACGCTTATTATGATTTCTAGCCTCAACTTAAAAAAAAATCAAAATGGCGGATAAAAAATGGCAGATTTTCCCATTTATGAACCGATTTGAGTCAAAGTCGGAACTTTGCGATCATTCAGGTCGCTGATTATTATTTTTAACTTAAACTAAAATAATCAAAACGGCGGATCAAAAATGACGGACTCTCCAATATTTGTAAACCAATGTGCTTCAAATTCGGAACTTTAAGATGTTCAGGTCGCTGATTATGATTTCTAACTTAAACTTAAAAAAAATCAAAATGGCGGATCCACAACTGTATCTTCCTATTTATAAACTGATTTACCTCAAACTTGAAACGTCGCGGCGCTTAAGGTAACTCAATACAATTTTTGACTCAAATTTAAAAACATGTAAATGGCGAATACAAATTGGCGGATTTTCCCATTTATGAACCGATATACATCAAACTCGGAAATTTGGGGTGTTTTAGGTTGCAGAATATTATTTTTCACTTAGGTTTAAAAAAATCAAAATGGCGGATCAAAAATGCCGGCTTTTGTTTTATTGTTCATTGTTACAAGTGATTTAATTGCACCGCGGTGGCAGACCTGCCTTTATCAGGCCAGCAGACATAGTTTTTAGCACAAAATAAATAGCATATACTTTTAATGCAATGCATTTTTTTAAACTTTAGTACAAAAAAAACTAAAAAATAACTTTTTTTACAAAAAAATCTGGACTTAAAAAATATTTTGGTATATTGGTTCATAAATGGAAAATTCCACCTTTTTTGATCCGCCAATCTGATTTATTTTTAGTATAAGTGAAAAATAATAATCAGCGACCTAAATGATCTCAAAGTTCTGAGTTTGATGCAAATCGGTTTATAAATGGAAAAAGTCACCATTTTGTATCCGCTATTTTGATTTATTTTAAGTTTAAGTTAGAAATCCTAATCAGCGATCTCAAAACACCCTAAAGTTCCGAGTTTGATGCAAATCGGTTCATAAATGGAAAAATCCACCATTTTGTATCCGCCATTTTGATTTATTATATTGGTTAATAAATGGGAAAGCCCGCCATTTTTCATTCGTCATTTTGATTCTTTTTTGTTTTAGTTAAAAATAATAATCAGCGACCTGAAAGACCGTAAAGTTCCGAGTTTGATGCATATCGGTTCATAAATGGGAAAATCCGCCATTTTGGATCCGCCATTTTATTTACGTTTCTAATAAAAAAATGTTGAATTGTATACTAGCCACCAAATACCTATTTGGAAAAGTTTGAAAAAAGTTACGATCAAACAAATATCTTATATGGCGTCAAGTTAAATAAAACTGTTTAAACAATTAATAGTAATATCTTAAAACAAAAATCTCGCGGCGAACTGTCCCCGCGGCAAATTATCCGCGGCGAATTGTCCCCTACTCTACTTGAGACTTTAATAAAATGTCTGTCTAAATTTTCATTAATATTGCAAAATATACGAAATTTAGGTAGCTACCTATTTATTAAACTGTCTTTATCTATAAGGTTTAAAAATTGATTTTTTTAACAGCCCGCTTTACTTTTTAATCTACCAGTTAAAGGAAAAACCAAATTGTTGTCTTCCTCAACTAATTATTTAGTTGCATAAAATCTCAAAAGCAACCGTGCTACATGCTAAAATATAAAAGAGATATGAGAATTTAGTACTAAACGGTTTATCCAGCCTTGTGTACATTGCCCTAAAAAACTCACTCTAATAGTTAATTAAAGCTAAAAATCGTATAAAATTTTGTCATATCGTTCCTAAATATGATCAAATTTTACATTTTTAACAAATAAATTAACAAAAACGTGATTGTTTTCAAGTTACAATGAGATAAACCACCCCCCGTAGGTAGTTTAAAATTTAGGACGATTTTTAGTCGGAATCCCATGACCTAGGCGTTTGAAGTGACGTAGAAGTCTAAATTAGACAGTTGTAGAAAAATCAGTTTTCCATGTTTTCTTCTTTTTTCCGGTCTATATGGTCCGTTTCAACAACAAATCGTCTTAAATTTTAATTTTTAGGACATTGTATTGTCCATAGAGGTACAAATACCAAATCAATTGCGGCATGTTTCGGCAAAAAATCAATTTTTCCAAACCAATGCACATTTAAATTTTAAACCTAAACCTTAAACTTAAACCAAAACCTAGACTAAAACTTACGCCTTAGTAAATACTGGTGTAATAGTTTAGAAGAAAGATTCTTGTTTATTTTACATTGTTTACCTACGCCGTAGGTATTATATAACCTAATGAGATAAAAAAAATCTTAATTTTAGTAAATAATAATATTAATGTTTTTATATATATATATATATATAAATAGGTTTTTATATTAATTAATAATAGGTTAAAATATATAATTTTCATGTTTGTCATGTATGTAATTTTCGAACCACGTGTCGATAGGGCTTTTTACGTGGCTCAAGAAATATGACAGTTTTAACTCTTCGTTCCACCCATTTAGTGTCCCTGATCTGTCATATCTGTCAAGCCATTCAGCCGCCGAGTCGACACAAGGGTTGAATGTGGGTGAAGGTATGCATTTTGGTGTCGCGGACGTTCTGTTATCTTGAGTCAATAGTGTTGAAATGGTAGTGTCTGCCATTTTGTTTTTAAAACGTTGTTTACTAATTTTATTACTTAAGGTTTTTAAACTCTCAACTTCTTTATTATTTGTAGCTAAGGATTCGTTATTTGGAAACAAAAAGGGTGAAAAATTTACAACCGTGTTATCAAGGGATTTTCCTGATATCTGTGTATGCGGTTCGGGGGTGGTATTTTCAAAACTACAGCTGTTATCACTAATATTTTCAATAATTTGCTCTGTATCTAGTGTCTTATTCTCAATGCTGGGCCTTGGTGTATCTTTAGAAGTAAAAACTACTAGAGATTTTGGAGTTGAGAGAGATCCTTTGTCAATCGCCTCGAGAAATGGCGTGTTAATTTCGTTCTCCAACTATTTCAAATTTCTACACCTGAAAGTACTCGATTTTGGTGTACTGAAGCATAGAACTAGAAACTTCAGCCCTTCAGCTACGTGGTGACATCATTAGATCCAATCAGGGGCCCCTTGGAACGTGGAGAAATTGGCTGCAAACTGGTGAGTGCCTTTGTTTCTGATTGCCGTTGTGTGGCACAACAATTAACCTATGGACGTTTGACTATTTCGTAATTTCATATCAATATATTTATGTTTGTTCGCGCTTTCATTAATTAAAATATATACAGTCCATTGCATTTATCGTTTTTCTAACCGCGAGATAACACTACATACTTACCTACCTATAATATGTGTCTGTCTGTATGCTTAATATGCTGCTTGCAATTATACCTTTAAAGAAATTTCTTTAAAATTTGTTTATGCTAAGAGTTTTTTATGCATATTCAGGTTGCAAAAGGTCGCCAAGTTTTGAAACTTATTGGTACGATTGTAGGGTTATTAGTTTTTAGTTTTCGAGTTGGAACAAGAGCCTCGATAAAAAAAATGTAAATAAATTGGTTCCTAATTAACTAATCTTAGTTTTAAGAAAATTATATTTATAGGGGGCTGTGTATATACCTATAATGTAAGGGGTCGTGTACAAAGGAATTTTTACCACAGTCCACTACGGTACACTGTGATTTTTATCACTTTACACAAATGTGTTAATCACAAAGTATAAAATACGTAAATACCCACAGGGGGCCCAATCTACGAATTTAAATATATTAGTATTACATTGGGAAATTGGTAGGGTGGAGAGGGGCCTAGATCATTAATTTAGCCCTAGAGGGCTCATGTTTCCTCTCCACGCAATGGCGTATCCAGGCTCTGATCTTGAGAGTGTTAATCCAGTCAAACCACATACATAGGTACTTGATATAAAAACACATCTTAAGGTCCTGCAAAAAAAAATTTGTTTTTTTGTATACATGTAGCGCAGACGAAACATTTTGCAATTTTAATCAATAAATTCAGGCTAACTAACTTATTTTGAACCAATATCACTAAAAGTGGTACAATGTTAGTAACAATAAAAAACTTTTTTGTGCCGGGCAAAAATTTTGCATTTTTTGTGGAAAAATCCTCAATTTTTACCAATCTTAACCCTCAACTGGCGTCGTGCTTTTCAGTAACGTTAAATGTGTTGTGGGGTCAGATGGACCCCATCTTTTTTTTGAGGTTTTTAGAGGTCTGGTGACAATTATATATTTTTATTTTGTTATTTTTCAATGGTTTATGATAAGTAAAAATATTAGATACACTTTTTTAATATTTTTTATATTTATCACAAAAAATAATGTAATTTTTGGGTTTTTTTGATAATAATATCAAAATCTTTTTTAAAAAAACTAAACAACTAAAAGCAAAATTTTTTTACATTATCTTTGTTTTGTTTAATACACAAAGCACTGAAATAAACAACCTAAATTACTAAAAAATATGATTTTTAACAAATGTGCAAACAGTAAAATATATCAATTTTTTAAAATGCAATTTTTGCAAACATATGACCTGCAGTCACTGCACATGGCTCTACCACATTTGCTGCAGGACATTTTTGTTTTTTTGTCGTTCCTCCGCTCGCAGATACCGCATCTTCTTCGCTTCTGGTCCTAAAAATTTAATTATCGCCGCTATGCTAATGGCAAGGGCTTACTAAGCAATACATAAACGAAGCTTTTTTTTTACGGTTATGCGCACTCGCAAGGAGATCCCTATCACGCTCGAGAAGCGGCAAGTGCGCGGAAATGTTGGTGTATGCTGGTTTTGAAACGGTTTAGGTTGTAATCCGCAGGGAAAACTGTCACAGGGAGTCCATTCCACAGCGATGCTGTTCTCCAGAGATATGAATTCTGATATAATGAGGTTCTTGGTGCACCTATTTTGACAGTAAATTGATGGTTACCGTCTGTTTGACGTGTTCGCCTAGTAGGTGCTACTCCCGCGGGGATCATACGTGCCAGCTCTTCAGAGCATTTTCCGTGATAATACCTGTAGAAGAGAGATAGATCACCCACGGTTCTTCGATGTTCGAGACTATCCAAGCTACGGGTAAATGCGGGGTCATTGATCGACTTGATAGCTCGTTTTTGCACGGTGTTCAAAATCATTAAGGTATGTTTGGGTGTCGCACTCCATATATGTGAGCAGTACTCCATAGTTGGTCGAATCTGGGCTTTGTAGAGTGTCAGCAGTTGACTTGGTGTATACAGATGTCTGATACGAAATAACACCCCAAGCTTTTGGGACGCCCTTTTGGCTATATCTGCCACGTGACTGTGCCAAGACATGTTGGTCTCTGCAATGACTCCTAAGATGTTTAACTGGCTCTGCAATGTGACAGCACTTCCAGATAGCATGATGTTTGGCTCACCGGTGCTGGTCTTTTTTGAAAACAGGGCTGCTTGGGTTTTCTGCGCGTTGAACTGTACAAGGTTTTTGTTGCCCCAGTCCTCTATTATCTCCAGGTCGTTATTTATCTGCGATATTTGAGTTAGTTTAAGATGATGGAATTCAGGTGCGGAGAGACATGTGGGTGGTGTGATTAAGGAGACTACATTGCCATCATCTGCAAAGCAATAAAGTGGATTTACTGTTTTATCTATGAGGTCATTTATGTAAATCAGGAAAAGTGTTGGCGAAAGGATTGCTCCCTGTGGCACACCAGCATTTATTTGGTAAGAGTTGGAGTTCTGACCATCCAGTGCCACATAAAAGGATCTATCATTAAGGTAACTTTCAAACCAAGTGCAAAGTTTCGGCGACAATCCCATTGCTTTGAGCTTGTTGAGCAGATTTTCATGCCAGACTTTATCGAATGCTTTAGATATATCTAAGGCAATTGTTCTTGTTTTACCCCGCAACTCAATCGCTTTTTGCCATAAGTGAGTGACGTATGTAAGTAAATCGCCAGTTGACCTATATTTTCGAAATCCGTATTGCTTGTCGTTGATAATTTTGTAATTGTCCAAGTACTTGGTTAGGTGATTGTTCACAACTCTTTCCATTACTTTTGATATCACCGGAAGTAGAGCAATTGGTCTATAGTTTAACGAATCTGTCTTTTTTCCTTTCTTTGGAATGGGTTGTACTGCGGCAGACTTCCATTGTGATGGATATACTCCTTGCCTGTAAGATAAATTGAATAATTTAGCGAAAGTTGGGGTGAGTTCATTAGCACAATTTTTGAGTACCATCGCGGGAATGCCATCTGGACCCATTCCTTTGTTTGTATCTAACTTTTTAAGGGATTTTCGTATTTCTCTATGACAAAAGGGTACCTCTGGCATACTGTGGGAAACCCTTTCAATGAACGGTGGATTTTTTCCATTTGGCACTGTTAGGTTTAAGTTGGAGGAAAAAATTTTGGCTAGCATATTGGCTTTTTCCTCTGATGTTGTGGCTAAGTGATTATTTTTATCTTTAAGTGGTGGTATGGATGACTTGGTGAAGTTTGATCCAACAGCTTTTGCAAGAGACCAAAAGGACCTAGAACTACTTTGACAATTCAGCAACCTGTTTTTTATTCTTTGATTGTATGTTTCTTTGGAGTCGTCAATAGTAATTTTGCAACTATTTCTGGCTTCTATAAATTCCGTGTGGTTTTGAGCGGTTTGTTGTCGTTTCCAAAGGTTATATGCTCTGTGTTTTTTTTGTACAGCCGTTTGACACATGCATCCATTCCAGATAAGATTACTTTTGTGATTTCATTACAGCAAATAGTGGGATCAGCTGTTTTAAGGCAAACCTCTTGCCATGGAAAATCCAGGTAAAACTGTTTAAGGTCATTCCATTTTGCCGATTTATAGTGCCACATTTTACGAGGAAGTGATTGTTGGCTTGGTGGTATGAGCATTTCGCACTTTGTTATTATAAATTTATGGTGGGGGATCTACTTGAATTGTGTACAAGTCAGGATTTGTAGTTAGGAACAAGTCTAAAAGTGCTGCAAATTCACCCCTTTCTAAGATACGGGTAGGTTCATCGACAAGCTGCGTTAGACCACAACTTATGGCAAAACTTCTGCTTCCCTGCCTTCATTATCTGTTTTGTTGTGGTGTTTTAGCCAGGGTATATTGTGGACGTTGAAATCGCCTAAAACGACAATTTCCGCATGTGGAAAGTTTGACTGTATATTATCACAGTTATCGGATAATGTCGCGAAAAAGTTTTGGAACTCGGTGTTACTTGGCGGTCGGTAGAGGCAGCAGATGAACTTCGTCGATGACTTTGAGGTAAATTTTAGCCATATGATATCGAGGTTCGCTGGTTCTAGCTTCTCCTCTCGATGACCTGAAAGGTCATTTTTAATGTACACACAGATCCCAAAATTATGTCGAAATCGGTGGTGTAGGTCATAGCCGGGATAAAGATAGTTCACAATAGGTGTTGCAGAACTGATTTTAGTTTCAGTGAGAACAAGGATGTCAGGTTTTGTTCTTCAAGATGTTGGTGAACTGAATTCATGTTTGTACTTAATCCTCTTATATTGCTAAAATCAATTCTGAGTTGAGTTTTTGGTCTTCTTTTAATATCTTTACATGAAGGACCCCCAGGATCACCCGACGCCCGGAGATCCGAGTGGTCGGGTATTTTACCTGCGGAATATTTTGATCCTGGAGGTGCCATCATGCTATCTGTTACTCATTGTTGGAACCGGACTGCCAGCGCAGTAGCGGAACGTGGTGATACCACTTAGCGCTAGTCACTTCTGGCATGGTGGTATCTCACCGGTCGACGCCCAATGAGTAAAAGCGTCTACCACCTAACTCTCTAGGTAGCCAAGAATTGCACAATCTAATGTTCAGATATGGTTCCGCAAGTTGCCTTGCAAGAATTTTACAAAAGCCTTTCCTCTCTATGGCTTTGCTATTTTTATAACATCCATGTAAAACATGTGCCAACACCTGCAATGTTGAATATAGCGTAAAAAATAGCTATGGGCCATCTCCTAGCTCGCCGGTTTGTGGAATATGTGGTGCATTTTTGATCTAGCGCATCCACACCGCCTTTTGTTTGATTATAGAACGAAATAATTTCGGACTTACAAGTCACTTCATCCTGACTTTCTGTGTGATGCATCGACGAGATTAAAACGACTGCTTTTGCTTTTTTTGGAACGTAGGAAACGATCGTGTAATCGTTGGTAAAACCGTTGTTTGATGGATGGTAAAACCATAAATTGAGGATCCCGCTGCTGGTTCCCCCTTTGGAAGAAACTCTTTAGGTATCTTCCCTTTATTCTTTTTTAGTGTACATAATTACAATCACCGTAACACACAGTTTTGGAATCGCGCGCCATTTTAAAAACGTCACACTACTGGCGTCGTGGTGCCACAATGACCCCAGCAGAACTTTGCCGCCGGCTGTCGAGTACAATACTGAATGAAAAAAAGCGCGCGTCTTGCAGTTGCTTGCAGGCACCCCCACTTACAGGTAGATCAAACAGCAAGGCCTAAATTTTAAACTCGCCAATTCTACATAGATTTAAAATGTGATTGGGGTCCTGTTGATCCCACAACTCCAGTTAAGGGTTAAGGAGGGGGGGGGGTTAATTACCCCCATTACCCTCCCCTCCCTTTTATTTGCTGGTGTCTCCACGGGCCTTGTGCTACCCATTGCACTGAAAGATGTCAAACTCATATACATGGGTTTTTCAACGATACCTATTATTATATAAGGCGCACTGCAAAATTCACGGACTAAACCTATGTAAATGCAGTGAGATTTTAAATTGCTTCGCATTTTGTTATTAATGTATGTTTATAAATAGTTTTCAGTTATTTATTCATTATTTTGATTGGAAAAATTTTGTATGTAAAAGATTTACACGAAAATGTAGTTACTATATTATTTTGCAGATTTTAAACCACCTTTCAGGGGTGGTACTACAATTTGAGACTATTTTTTACGGGAATCCTATGACTGCACGGACTAAATTACCAAAAATGACATTTCGTTACAAAATTGTGTTTTTTTTACAAGCTTTTATTTAGCTTCAGATGTTCTGTCTAACTATCTAACTATCTAACTATCTAACTATCTAATAAATCTTGTGAAGCGTTTTTGACACACTTCCCATTATGTGGATAAATAAATGTCCTCCCACCCCTACCCCCACCCCTTCTATAGAAAAATATGTTTTTGACACACTTCCCATTATCCGATTTGGATAAAATTTGGTATACACATAGTGGTCCGATGACAATACAATAATAAGAAAAAAATATCCTCCCACCCCTACCCCCACCCCCTTCCATAGAAAATGCGTTTTTGACACCCTTCCCATTATCCGATTTAAATGAAATTTGGTATACATATAGAGGTCCGATGACAATACAACATTGAAAAACAATCCTACCACTCCTACCCCCACCCCCATCTATAGAAAAATGCGTTTTTGACACACTCCCCATTATCCGACTTGGATGAAATTTGGTATACATATAGTGGTCCGATGACAATACAACAATCGTTTTTATTATTATAATAATATTAGAATGTTAGAAAATTATTTTTTAATTTTTAGTACATTTTATAAAAGCTTGTGACTTAAAAAAAAAATTTTACCAATTTATTTTATTTCTAAAGTTAATTTGAATTTATATGAGATGAAACTCACTGAGAAATACTTACTATCATATTGTACATTGGGGAGAACCAAACCTTTGCAGTTATTTGACCTGTGAGTATTAAAAAAATACACCTAAACCGGTCGGTATCAAGTCTATAGACTTGATACTTAAACCCGGTCTACAATGCTAAGTCTTAAGGTCTTAGTAAATACTGGTGTAAAAGTTTAGGATTGAAACCATCAACTGAATCAATTACTGGAAATCAGAACATGCATCAAACCCAGGAATATTCGAACACTCAACCAATTCCCACACGAGTAAAGTCATACTAAGTGTAGAATTTAGTTGCATTTTAGTTATATTTTTAGTCAAAAGTTTTTCTTTGCTCTTTATATATGTTTTCTCTAGTATTCATACATTTTGAAGCCATTTTTGTAAAATATTTTTACAATAATAAAGTTGTTTTTGAACTTGAACTTGAACATATGCCATCCGACTGCTTAAACTCCGCATGACGATGCTCAGAGGTTAAGTTAACTCACCACTAGCCAGCCCCACATAACGCTTCAATCTGACTAACTAAGTTAGATATTAACTTTATTTAACGTTGATTATATATTGTTACAAATTTAAGTTATTTAAATTTTATAGTTAGAATTTATTTAGGTTTAGTATAGTGTTACGTGTGAAATTATCCTTAAGACACCGTGTAGGTTTACACTAACAATTGTGGTTAGTAATCAACATTTTTTTTATAAATCTACTTTAAATTCTATAAACCTACCTCAAGTTTATGTAAATCAATCCATGTTTCGCGCACTGTTAGACAGGTTCTGTTGTGATTTAAGAATGGCATTTTTACAAATTGTATCACTGACTGCCGGCCTATAAAACACCTTTTATTTGTTGGAAAATTAGAAAACCGTGTACTTAATTCGATTTTATTTACCTATGGAAAAGTGAGGTTGTAATACCACGCGCGGTGTTTTGGTTGGTTGCACAAGCATATTTTGCAGGTTGGGTACATTTCTCTGGTTGTACGGCTGCTCACGGATTACTTATTCTGCTCGGTGCTGAATCTGGAACACTGGGACATTGTTTATATTATCCGGACTTATGAAGCAAATAAGGGCTGATTGTTGTAAATTGATTGCACAGTACATTTTTCTGAATTTTGAGGAACGATTAACTTGGTTCAGATTGACAATACTGTTCGGTGCAACCAGTTCAGGAGGTTTGTTCTGTCCGAGTTGTGGTTGGTGCAGAGATGGAACCCGGGTTGGTTGTCACTGGTCGACTGTTCTTTCGTTCTTTTGACATCTTCCCTTTCTTTTGACATTTGTCTTTCTGGAAGCACCCTCGTGTAAAAGGGGATCGTTTTCCAGCCCTTAAAAAGGGGCACGACCAAATTTTTTTATTAAAAGCTGTTCGATCTGTCTCCCGGCTACTGCTGAAACATGGGTAGTAGTATCTTAGTTTTTGGGGTTTTGGTCAATTGTAACTTAATTGGGCGTGAAGCTGAGATTGTTTTTCTTATTTACAGTATATGGTAGCACGACCCATTTTAGCCTAATGTGCTAAGTCGAGGGCTGTGATGTGTCCGCTCTACCGGACTGTAGGATGAGACTGCGTTGGAGTGGGGAACCCTTCTTTCAGAAGGTGAGTGTGAATTTCCCCAACCGAGTCTTGAAAAAAAAGAAAATATAATTTTTTATCAGTAATGTTTCCTTGATGTTTTTTTTATTTAATTATTTATGAAGCGGCTTTATAGTTCAGGCACGACCACTGAAATATGCAGTGTGTTTCGAGTTGTTAAACCACGAATTATTAGTACACCACTGGAAAACTAAAGGTGTCCTTTTTCTTTTCCAGGTTTCTCCAGGTGGGTTCTGCGTTTGAATGTACAAGAAGTTGTGTCTTTCTCTGTGTGGTTATATGCTGTGACTGATTAGAACAGCCAGGTGATGTTGGTTCTTACATTGGTGTAATCAAGAGATGTGACGGCGCTTATGACAAAATTTTTACAATATCAAGTTAGTAATTTGTAGTCGACCTTGGTTTAGGCCTAACTAAATATTTAGTCGTTGTCAAAGCTAATTTAAAGGTCGGTTATTGGCCACAGCCTATTGACCAGGTTCGACTATAATATAAATAATAACTCATACTATTTGTGTTTATTTAAAATAATACCATGTTTCTTATATAGGTAACTTGACAATTAATATTCATAATAATTTTTTCCCCAGTGTAAACGACACCCTGATCTCAGACGTCGGAAACTATATTGTTTTTTATATTTATCAATTTTATTTGCAAGAATGATGATGATTTCTAAACCTGCATAACTCCATTTTTCTATTTCAAAACAAAAACCATATTTTGTTTTTTTAACCTAACTTACTGTTTTGCTTAAAAATGTTAATTAATATTAATGATTAATAATTTCCTCCATTTAAACTGTTAACAGATAAATAAAGCCCATTATACAATCTACTTAACTTCAATCCTTGTGTTTACTTATTTTGATAACCCTCTAACAGTGTCGCCGAATAGAATCAAAGAAATTGCCAACCTATTCTGGTGGGAGTATTCCTAGTTCTTTTAAGGGAAAATTGTTACAGTGATTAAATAGTTAGTTAATTGAAGTATTCAGTTTCCTAAATAGAGTAGTAATTAGTTCGTATTTGGGATTGTTATTCTGTGAACAAAATCTATAACAAAAATTTAACACCCGACGTCCCCCACCTTAACAAATACGTGGCGCCCCTGGTTTTTCCTAATTTAGGTTTTTCTGGACTTGAACCCAGGACCTTCCGGCTGTTAAACATAAAAAGCTGGCGGCAGGTGGGACCGGCGTTGTTTATTGCAACTTGTCGATTTTGTTAGGGTCTTGGATATATACTAGAATTTATTTTGAAAATATATATCATTAGAAACAAGGGTGATGTGCACATAAAAATTAGGGCCGCAACAGATTTGGCGCCCAACATAAAGGGCCAGGGTTTTTGTAGATAAGCAACAGATTTGGCACCCAACGTAAAGGGCCAGGGTTTTGTAGATAGGCAACATAAGTTGGCATCACCCAACTAACTTTTTTCTTCTTGTTTTTTTTCTATAATAAAGAGAACAGGAATCCTAGTAACAACTACACAAAAGGGAGAAGTTGGTATTTATAAAGTTTTAATGGTGTTTTCCTAGTGCAGTTGCTTTTCGTTAAGGAAAAATGTTGATATTTTTAATTTGCCAACTTTTTTTTATGGTCTTATGGTGGCTGGTTTATGCAATAAAGTAGTACATGGTTTTTTTTAACCTAATTAGCTTAGTTCGATTACAAGTTGAAATAGGAGAAGTGGAAGGTGGCTACTGACAAACTAGACAGTTTTTTTTTTAAATTTTTGTTGTTTTTTGGATCCGAATAATAAGTAATAAAACTTGACAGACAGACACACTCAGTAAAAACTTAGGACATATGACTGGCTGTACTTCCCTATCTTCTAACTTTTATTGGGAAAAATATTTTTTTTTACCAAACATTTGATTTTCAACAGAGTCAAACTACCTGAGAAATAGCAGTGAGCTTTGAATTAAGGGCATAAACTAGTTACTGACTGGACTTTAAAAAATAAAACCTAGAGCTATTTTCGCGAAGTAGGTATTTATAGGAACCTCAGATTCCTTTATAGATTTTTTTATGTTTTAACTTTTTTTTTTGGTGCGAAACAAGGGGGGTGGCTCCATTTTTTTAAAAAGAAGAATCCAGGAGGGATTCCATGTACCTTGATCAGAAGGGATTAAAAAAAATGATGAGTCACAAGTGCAGGTCTGATTTAGTGGTTTAGTATAAAAGGGTTAGTCCGCAGGACTGTTTGGGTATTTTTGGCATCAGACTGTATGAACCTTTTAGGGATTTATTGAACTCCTGTTTATGGCTATAGGTTTAATGTGTTTCGATAGTAAGTACTACTTGGTCGGTAAGCACCCACATTTTTTTTTATTGAACCTTGATTTGGTATGGAATAGGTTTGCTTAACTAATGTTGGATAGCTTGGATAACAATAAAGGGTTTAGGGTTCATGGGTTTTTTTTTAGAATCCGATGAGGGATGATAATTTTTTTTGCTCTGAATAGAGTTATTATAAAAACCTGAATCACTTTAGAGGTTTGGCTTTTAGGTAATTGATAACTAAACTCTACACCTACTACTAGGGAAAATTTATACCCTTAAGTTATCCATATAGGTTATTAATTGATTTAATTGGGCAGATAGATGGTTAGGTTTCTCTTGTTTTTTTTTGTATGTTGGGAAAAACTGAGTATATCAAACTTAGGAAAATCCATAATTACTACTATATAGTCTCTGAAAGGGAAACAGGAACGGGTGAATGACAATTTTCATTTATTTCTCTAATCTTTAGGACTTAAAAGCTTTAAAAAACGATAACATAGTTGGTTAATTTAAGGTCCTTTATAAACTCAATGGTACACTTTGGTCTTTTAATATTGTCGGAAAAATTCTAAGCATTTGAAGAAACTTACAGTGAAGAGAACACAGGCCAGCTTTATTCTAGATTTTAAGAAGGCAATGGTTAGCCAAGAAAATCGTTACTACTTCAACCTTAAGAAATCATTCAAAAAAGTCGAAAAACCACAAAAAGTATTTTCATTAACTATATTTTTTTTTCTCCTTGTTTGGGAAGCCAGCCAATAATTTCTTTTATGTGCTGCACAAAAAAAAATGTCTGACTAAGATTTTTTTTTGTTTTTTTGGCAATTTTCAGTACTTTTTATTATGTAGGTTTTTTTTTATTTTTAAAGACACGAATAGGTCGACACATATTAATAATACTTCAACTGAATGGAAGTTTTGGATGGTGAGAGTTTTTGGAGAATATTTCAACAAAAAAAAATAAAATCATTATTATAATTTAATTTTATTTTCCAGACCATAGGGTACGTTAGGTGACCGAAATCATCAATACACATATTTGTACAATAGGCCAATGTTTCTGTGGAAAGTTAAGACTGTAGTTTAAATGGGTATAGAGATTTGTTTTTTGTGAAGGTGCGGCTCTGTATTTTCCTAATGTTGACTAATTAAAGATAGATTTATAGTTTTTGTGCTTCAAACATTTTCTTTTATTTCATTTTTTTTTTAGTGGTAACAATTGGGGACTAACATCCTCTCCAATGTGTTACAATTCGGGTCAGAGGAGGGTCCTATTGTGCTCAGGAATTTGGGAAAACCTTAATCTAAATTACCTAGAGCCGAGGTTGAACATCGATACCTCTCTAAACAGCGCTACCTCGGAACTGTCAAACTAAGTAATTATAATCCTGTTTGTTTTTTTTCCTTTTGTTAAAAAAAAAGGGGGGACAATTTTTTTTTGGGGCTAAGGGTACGGCGTAGGCTTCGGATAGCATATACCAAATATGACCTACGGGTATACCGGCCTTAAACAAAAAATTTGTTTGTTTTAAATTATCAGTCATAATGTAAGCTTGTTCAGGTTAACCAGTACCTAGAATTACTTGATAGTTTTACAGCTCCATAGTAATTAAATACAAGAGATAGCTGCTTTGTTTAGAAGCACAACTATTTTTTTTTTTTTGGTTGGGTCAGAACGTGTTAGGTTAGCTAGTTAGGCGTAGGACATAGTAACCCCAAACCAAGCTTGGTTGAGAACGGGTGTCACTAGTGTTGTTCAACTTGAGTTTTTTTCCTTCTGTTTTTTTTGGTTTTTTTATGAAGAGTAGAAGTCACGAAATGGAGAATCCGCCTTAGACTGAGTGCAGCATATATATATTTGGTAAATATTATATGATCTTTGGGGATTCGTACCGGGAAATTTTTATTCTTTTAAGGTATTGCTAAAGCCATTCTCATAACTGACTCTTGCGAATCGACAATTAGCATGGGCTTGGAGTGCATAAAGGTTTACAGCCTTATGACCCATGGAGTTGTCAATTCTTGATAGGAGGTTTGACGGGCATGTTAAAATTACATAAGTTTTTTTCTGCTAGATAATTTATTTGTTTACTAGTTGCTCTTTGTTGGAAGATAACACTAGATGACCGTCGTTTTTTTTGAATAATTTAAAGCTAATAACTGGGTTGTTTTTCCTAATATCGCAGAATTGGGTACTGTTGTTCACGCCTACTTATTTTTTTTTTAAATTTTATTCCATTTTTTTTTCTCTTCAATTTTTTTTTTAAAGACTAAATGCTAATTAAGGTTCATTAGTCTGCTTAAGGGCAATCAGCGAACGTCGCTGTAATACCAGGGTGGGTACTGGTTCTGCTGAGTAAGTGGTGCCCATTGCCAGGTAAAGTTTAATTGTAGCTAGGGTGGTAATTCTATTTGGCACACAGTTAGAGTGAGGTTTGGTAAACACAGAGGAGACACTTGTACGATGTTATTTATTAGTTTTTTTTGTAAACGCGAACGCGGTTTTTGTCTGTTCCGTTCGGTTTTGCGGGCACGACACGTCGAATTTATTAGGTCTTGGTTTTTTTTAATAAAGATCTAATTTAGAGTAATTGGGATTATTTGCCCAATTGTTAAATTGATATAGTGTAAGATAGTGCGAGCAGTTATTATAGTGAGAAATGTGTACTTTGTGACCAGCGTAGTGTGGTTATTAGTAGACTTGCGCAGTGTACGCTTAGTTAACATAGATTAGTTATTGTTTTTTTGAAAGATTAAAAAGTTACCACAATGTCATATCCTTGGCATGGGAAAATTGACATTAAGAGACTTGAAGTCTCGGAGATAGGATACGAGTTGGCCATTAGAGGAGTAGAGTCAGTGGGTACTAAAACTGAACTGGAGACTAGGCTGGTATATATAAGGCAACAAGAGGTGAACAATGACAGTTTGCGCTATCCACCTTACCCATTCTCGGTTGAAGAGGACACCGGAGTCCTCACATCGACGCTTGATAAGTTGGTACTTTTGGTCCAATCCTTTACAGGTTCCAGGAGAACCGTAACCTATATAACCTTACATTCTAGACTAAACCACTGCCTAAATCGAATCGACAATTTACAGGCCAGAACCAAGGAGTCTATAATGCTTAAAAGATTGTTGCTGGCCCAGACCTTAGATCTTTTGGCCCAGTTGGACAATAAGTCCGCTACCAAAAAGGAGGCGGTAGCAGTAGATCTACCAGATTTGACCGTCTTAGGAAGCGGCACAAGACGAACTCCGGACTCTGATGAGGACACCGATCAAGACGAGCCATCTGCTCGACACCAGCCTAGACCAATAGGAACTTCATCACCATTACCTTATAGACTTAACTCCAGAGCTCAGATTACTTCAGTGCCACCTCACAAATGGGGTCTTACCAAGTATACTGGTGACGGCAAGATGTCGCTCACTGCGTTTTTCCAGCGTGTAGAGGAGTTGCGCGTTGCGCTTAACGTGACTAAGGAGGAAATCTTTCGATCTGGGATCGACTTATTTGATTTAAGAGCGTTTTCGTTCTATCAAGAATGCGTTGAGCAAGGCCTTGTAGAAACGTGGGATGAACTGATGGAGGAATTTCGCACAGAATTTTTGCCCTCCACACATGCGGAAGATATTTTGGATGAAATTAAACGTAGAAAGCAGGGACCATCCGAGTGTATTGGTGAATATCTCTCAATCATGAATACCTATTTCAAGAGGTTACGTTGCCAAGTGTCCGAAGAGGCCAAAATTTTAATGCGTAATATCGGTAGCTTGTACAAAAAACGATTGGGTTCTCGAGATGTGTCGACCGTTGAGGAACTCTTAAGGGGCTGTGTAGGAAGATAGAAGACAGAAATCAAGAGCGACCGACCGTGCCTCTCAGAAAGGGTTTTATGCTTGAACCTGATCTGGCTTACGTGGAAGTCCTTTCAGAAACAGAGGGCGTAGTCGATGCCGTAGAGGCGACATCTAGACAAAGCACAAATGGTACACGAACACCACCACGAAACGCTCCTCCTTCTCCACGGGGTAGCACCACACTAACGTGTTTCAGATGTGGCCAACCTGGTCATAAAGCAATTGGTTGTCTTTCTCGCAGTCCAGCTAATGTTACGGCTGTCAGGCTGTCGGAGTTTATAGAAATAGGTGTCCCAACTGTAATCGCTCGGGAAACGGCAGAGGACACTCATAGGTCGCCGGCCTTTGAGCCAAGTCGCCAATACTGATCCGGCTAATTCATTTTCGCCGATTTTAGACTTTATTTTAGATCACGCTCGTAATGATGAACGACCATATCTCGAAGTTGAGGTCCTGGGGCATAAGATTTTGGGGCTTTTGGATTCGGGTGCGTCCAAAACTTTTCTTGGTAGCTTGGGTTGGGAGATCGTCAAGAACTTGGGGCTTCGCTTGGATACTTCAAGAAAATGTTCGTGTTCTGTTGCCAACGGTCAGCGTGTACAAAGTTTAGGCGTTATCGACTTGCCGGTCACACTGAAGGGTAAATTGCGTATTGTTGAAGTTTCTGTGGTTCCGGAGTTACCTCACTTGTTAATTTTGGGTATTGATTTTTGGAAAGTAATGGGGGTAGTTCCTGACCTCAGGCAGAGCGAATGGCATTTTGCTGAGAATGCTGACACTATTTTTAGTATCGAGAACGAAACCCTTACGGTGTTGACACCCTTACAATCTGCGCAAGTGGAAGATTTGGTTAATAAGTATAAGTCCTTGATGGGTACACAACTTGGTCGTACTAATAGAGTGGAACATCGTATCCTTACTGAGTCTGCGCCGATCTGACAACGTCCTTATCGGGTTTCTCCTGTTATACAAAAGGTTATTGACGATGAGATTGAGTCTATGCTGGCTCAAGGTGTGATAGAACCTAGCAGTAGTCCCTGGGCGTCTCCGGTGGTGGTAGTACAAAAGAAAAACACTGGGAAAACAAGATTTTGCGTCGACTATCGCCGCTTGAACGCAGTCACACAAAGAGATAACTATCCTTTACCTCTCGTAACCGAGACCTTAGACAAGCTAAACAATACCAAATATCTTTCAAGTCTGGACATTAAAAGCGCCTATTGGCAGGTACCGATAGAAGAGAAGTCTCGGCCTCTTACGGCTTTTATTTGTCACCGCGGTTTATACCAATTTAAGAGAATGCCATTTGGACTTCATAACGCTCCGGCAACGTGGCAAAGGCTTATTCAGAATGTCCTGGGTGCTGACCTCGAGCCGCACGTCTTTGTCTACTTGGATGATGTTGTCTGCGTAACTTCGACGTTCGAAAAACATATTCAAATCCTTGACGAAATTTTCCGTAGGTTGATGGCGGCCAATATTACTATCAGTTGGGAGAAATGTCAATGGTGTAAGCCTGAAATGAAGTATCTGGGCTATTTAGTTACCAGCCGAGGGTTGAAGGTCGACCCAGATAAAGTTAAAAGTATGTTAGAGTTACCACGTCCCAGAACTGTTAAAGAAGTACGGAGAATATTGGGTTCTTTTAGTTGGTATCGGCGTTTTGTTCCGGAGTTCTCTTCAATAGTGACTCCAATAACCGCGCTGACTAAGAAGCATCACAAATTTAATTGGACACCAGAGTGTGAGGAGTCTTTTAGAAAAATTAAGGAGTTACTGGTGAGTGCACCTATTTTGAATTGTCCCGATTATTCCAAAGATTTTATTATACAAACCGACGCTAGTGGTTATGGGATTAGAGCGGTTCTCACTCAGCCTGATTCAGAAGGTGGTGAACGAGTGGTTTGTTATTTAAGTCGTTCTCTTACTCGGCAGGAGCAAAACTTTAGCACCACTGAACGTGAATGTCTCGCAGTGGTATGGGCGATTGAAAAACTTCGACCTTATATTGAGGGACTTCCTTTTACGATTATTACGGATCACTTTGCTCTTAAATGGTTACACAACCTAAAGGATCCTTCCGGACGCCTGGCACGCTGGTCAGTAAAACTACAACAGTATGACTATAAGATTATCCACCGTAAAGGCAAAGACCTGATTGTACCTGATATGTTATCACGGGCTGTTCCTATGATTGATCTAATTTGTAGTGAAATTACTTCACCTCAGCCGAATAAGAAGGACCGCTGGTATAACAGGATGGTTAAAAATGTGATGGATAAACCTTTGAAGTTTCTTAATTGGCGTATCGGAGAGGATGGTAACTTGTACGAATATATTAAACAGGAATTTTCAAGTTTAATGCCTCGAGGGGATAATTGGAAGCTAGTACTGCCGAAGGAGGAACGACACAAAACACTGTCTGCGGGCCATGACCCTCCTACATACTGGAGTCTATAAGACCTATGAACGTTTGGCAGAAAAGTACTATTGGCCTAAGATGCGCCAGGACGTTGCGTCTTATGTTTGACGTTGTACTGTGTGTGCTGCTCACAAAGTTGATCCTAAATACAATACAATACAATACAATACAATACAAATTTTATTTTTCCAAAGATACAATTAAATGTAAATGGACATCGTCAAATTCTTATCTAGACATACAAAGGTGTATACAAAAAAGATTTAGGCTATATAAAATAAACTAAACTATTCCAAAAAACTGTTTATACTATAGAAACACTTTTCAATTAGGTAAGTCTTAACCAAATGTTTAAAAGAATTTATATTTTGAATATCTTGTATTTCCTGGGGAAGTTTATTAAACATTTTAGGACCAAGATTTGTCACAAACATTTTTGTTTTGGTAAGCCTATTTTTTGGAATTAAAAATTGATTTTGATAACGCGTATTATACGTGTGGAATTCATTATTTCTTGAAAATAGATTCTTATTACTAAACACAAAAAGACAAATTTTGTAAATCACTATAGACGGGACAGTTAAAATTTTATATTTCTTAAAGAGAGGAACACAAGATGTTCTATTTGATACACCTGCCATGCATCGCACAACACGCTTTTGTGATTTAAAAACACTTTGAGCGTGCGGAGAGACCCCCCAGAATTCAACCCCATACAGGATGCGTGAATGGACAGTAGCGTAGTAAACATTTACTAGCTGCTGCGTATTAAGAACTGACTTTAAATTACGAACTGCAAAACAAAGGCTACTTATCTTTGATGATAAAACTCTGCAGTGCTCTGTCCATGACAATGTCTCATCGACAATAATGCCAAGGAATTGTATCCATTCCTCTCGTTGCAACTGTTCATTTTGGCAGCGTAAGTCCAAGTCTAGATTTACTTCAGTGTGTCCAGTATGAAAAACCATAAAATGTGTTTTTGATATATTTAAAAATAAATTATTTTTTATAAACCAATCGCTTAATTCTTTGATAGCGTTATTTGCTGTGACTTCCATTGAGGCATTTTTCACCTTTTTAACAACTCCGGAGTTGTCATTAGCAAACGATACAATTTTACTTAAGGACACCTGTGATGGCAGGGGGTTCACAAACAGAAGAAACAGCACAGGACCCAGGACTGAGCCCTGGGGAACACCGACATTGACCACCAGGCTGCCCGAATCCTTGCATCTCCCCGTATGATCAACCACCTGGACGAATTGTCGACGATATCTTAAATAGGAGTAAAACCAGCACAGATCTGTTTCTCCAACACCATAGAAGGTCAGTCTGTCGAGAACCATCTTATGATCTACGCAGTCAAACGCCCTGCTGAGATCACAAAAAATCCCAACAGGTCGCTCGCCCCCTTCCAGACCACTGAAAACCTCCTCCAGAAATTCAAGAGTTGCTGTTGATGTCGACCTTCCAGCTCTAAATCCATGCTGTGATGAAACTAAGATGTTATTGTTGTCTAGATGACTTAAAAGCCTTTGTAACATAGCATACTCAAATATCTTTGAAAAGCAAGAGGTCAAAGAAATAGGTCTATAGTTCTCAGCGAGAGTGTCATCTCCCTTTTTGTAGACTGGGATGACTTTTGAACTTTTTAGTGCATCAGGAAAAATTCCCGTTTTCAAAGAAATATTAATAAGATGCGTTATAGGTTTTAAACAAGATTCTAACATTGCTTTTTTAAAAATGTTCGATGGAATATCATCAGGTCCTGATGATTTTTTGTTTTTAATTTTCTTTGAAAGCAGATTGTGTATTTCAGTTTCTGTAAAGTTGTAACTTGGCATGGGGGGATATGAGCTTTGCAAATTTTCGGATGTTTCAGAATCTATAGCTTTATTTTTGTTTAAGTGCTCTAAAATGCGAATTGGCGCGTTAACAAAAAACTCATTAAACTGATTTGCCACAGAAGTAGGTTCCTGCACAATCTTACCACTTTCATTTTTGATTATTAAACTTGAAGAATTTGATGAAAGGTTTTTCCCTCGTGTAAGATCGGACACTACCGTCCACACAGTTTTTGAAGGATTATCAGATTTAGAGATTTTGTTTTGATAAAACCTTTTTTTGGCAGTTTCCAGAAGTTTTTTATGTTTACTACGCTCTGCCCTGTATAGTGCGTCCAGCCCTAAGACCTCCCTTTTAAGCCTATGTAAATTTTTTAGATTTTGGCTTAATTGTTTAACATCTTGTGTTACCCATGATTTTCTGTTATTATCAAAATACTTTGGTTTAACTGGAAAAATATTATTAAAATGGGTTAAAAATGTATTATAAAATAAATTAAAATTTTCAGTAAAATCAGATACATTGTAAATAGGTGTCCAATCCTCCTCTTGAAGAGTGAGAATGAAAAAATCTATATTTTCTTCACTAAAATTTCTGCAATATTTTATGTGTTTTTCTATAGATTTATTAGACAGACCAGTATTAAACGAAACTAATTCGTGATCGGAAAATGGAATATTTTCCGCTACAGCTTCAGTACAGTGATTTAAATTAGTGTAAATTAGGTCCAGAGTAGTTGAGACACTAGAGCAGATTCTAGTTGGTACATTGACTTTGTTTTGAAGATTAAATCTTAACATTAAATTGCAGAGGTCAACTTTATTTACGTCAGTTAAGCTGTGGGGATTGAAATCACCCATTAGAATTATTTGAGAATTGGCTTTATAATAAACGTTTATAAGTTGTTTAAAAGTTGTTCTAAAGGGGCTCGCGATCATATGATTCCTAATGAGAAACCTAGTAGGCCTTGGGACATTTCCGTTGATCTTGTGGGTCCGTTACGTCGAAGTACAAAGGGACATACAGCTCTTCTAGTAGTATATGATAATCTCAGTAAATTTACACTGGTGTTTCCCCTTCGTTCGATGTCAATGAACCTTGTGGTTAACCGAATTGAAGAACAAGTCTTTATGATTTTTGGGGTTCCTAGGAAAATCATTTTAGACATTGGTAGTCAGTTTAAGGGTGGTCAGTTTCGTAAATTGGCGGAGACGTATAATGTTAATCTCAGATTTAATGCCTTCTACCACCCAAGGGCTAACCCAACTGAGAGACAAAACCGCCAGATCAAGATCATGATTCGTATGTACGTCAAGGATAACCACCGCATTTGGGACCAACACGTTCATCGTTTGGCTTGTGCCATTCGTACTTCTGTACAAGAGTGACTCCCTACTTTATGAACTTTGGAAGGAACATGTGTTTGTCTGGTGAGGACTATCGGAATGAGGAATTGTTAGGTGTTGAGTCTGGTGTTCAAGATTCTGGGATTACAAGAAATTTACTGTTTCGAGAGATGTTTGCCGAAACCAAGAAACGTCTAGAAGTAGCGGGTCGTAAGAGTGTAGAGAAGTATAATCTGCGTAAACGCTCGGAAGAATATTCTGTGGGTCAAAAGGAAGGAAGGTGGAAGAAGAATTTTGTGCAATCCAATGCTGCTAAGTATTTCTCTCATAAGTTGGCTCCACCTTTTGTAGGTCCCTATGTGATTCACCAGAAACTGTTGCCGTGGACGTATGTATTGAAGGAATTGGATGGTAGTGTTCTTCCAGGTTCTTGGCACTCGAAGGATCTTAAGCTGTCGAATGATAACTAGATATGTTTAACCCTTGGGGTTAACCATTTTGAAGCAAGGGGGGGATTGTTACGTGTGAAATTATCCTTAAGACACCGTGTAGTTTCACACTAACAATTGTGGTTAGTAATCAACATTTTTTTTTATAAATCTACTTTAAATTCTATAAACCTACCTTAAGTTTATGTAAATCAATCCATGTTTCGCGCACTGTTAGACAGGTTCTGTTGTGATTTAAGATGGGCATTTTTACAAATTGTATCACTGACTGCCGGCCTATAAAACACATTTTATTTATTGGAAAATTAGAAAACCGTGTACTTAATTCGATTTTATTTACCTATGGAAAAGTGAGGTTGTAATACCACGCGCGGTGTTTTGGTTGGTTGCACAAGCATATTTTGCAGGTTGGGTACATTTCTCTGGTTGTACGGCTGCTCACGGATTACTTATTCTGCTCGGTGCTGAATCTGGAACACTGGGACATTGTTTATATTATCCGGACTTATGAAGCAAATAAGGGCTGATTGTTGTAAATTGATTGCACACTACATTTTTCTTGAATTTTGAGGAACGATTAACTTGGTTCTGATTGACAATACTGTTCGGTGCAACCAGTTCAGGAGGTTTGTTCTGTCCGAGTTGTGGTTGGTGCAGAGATGGAACCCGGGTTGGTTGTCACTGGTCGACTGTTCTTTCGTTCGTTTGACATCTTCCCTTTCTTTTGACATTTGTCTTTCTGGAAGCACCCTCGTGTAAAAGGGGATCGTTTTCCAGCCCTTAAAAAGGGGCAATACCGATTTTTTTTATTAAAAGCTGTTCGATCTGTCTCCCGGCTACTGCTGAAACATGGGTAGTACCAGTGGAATTGGTAAGCCATATTTTTTTTAAGGTTAGGGGTACTCGTGGTTCTTTTGGGAAAAAATCTTAGTTTTTGGGGTTTTGGTCAATTGTAACTTAATTGGGCGTGAAGCTAAGAATGTTTTTCTTATTTACAGTATATGGTAGCACGACCCATTTTAGCCTAATGTGCTAAGTCGAGGGCTGTGATGTGTCCGCTCTACCGGACTGTAGGATGAGACTGCGTTGGAGTGGGGAACCCTTCTTTCAGAAGGTGAGTGTGAATTTCCCCAACCGAGCCTTGAAAAAAAAAGAAAATATAATTTTTTATCAGTAATGTTTCCTTGACGTTTTTTTTATTTAATTATTTATGAAGCGGCTTTATAGTTCAGGCACGACCACTGAAATATGCAGTGTGTTTCGAGTTGTTAAACCACGAATTATTAGTACACCACTGGAAAACTAAAGGTGTCCTTTTTCTTTTCCAGGGTTCTCCAGGTGGGTTCTGCGTTTGAATGTACAAGAAGTTGTGTCTTTCTCTGTCTGGTTGTATGCTGTGACTGATTAGAACAGCCAGGTGATGTTGGTTCTTACATTGGTGTAATCAAGAGATGTGACGGCGCTTATGACAAAATTTTTACAATATCAAGTTAGTAATTTGTAGTCGACCTTGGTTTAGGCCTAACTAAATATTTAGTCGTTGTCAAAGCTAATTTAAAGGTCGGTTATTGGCCACAGCCTATTGACCAGGTTCGACTATAATATAAATAATAACTCATACTATTTGTGTTTATTTAAAATAATACCATGTTTCTTATATAGGTAACTTGACAATTGATATTCATAATAATTTTTTCCCCAGTGTAAACGACACCCTGAGCTCAGATGTCGGAAACTATATTGTTTTTTATATTTATCAATTTTATTTGCAAGAATGATGATGATTTCTAAACTTGCATAACTCCATTTTTCCATTCAACTTTAATTTTAAAACAAAAACCATATTTTGTTTTTTTAACCTAACTTACTGTTTTGCTTAAAAATGTTAATTATTATTAATGATTAATAATTTCCTCCATTTAAACTGTTAACAGATAAAGAAAGCACATTATACAATCTACTTAACCTCAATCCTTGTGTTTACTTATTTTGATAACCCTCTAACAGTGTCGCCGAATAGAATCAAAGAAATTGCCAACCTATTCTGGTGGGAGTATTCCTAGTTCTTTTAAGGGAAAATTGTTACAGTGATTAAATAGTTAGTTAATTGAAGTATTCAGTTTCCTAAATAGAGTAGTAATTAGTTCGTATTTGGGATTGTTATTCTGTGAACAAAATCTATAACAAAAATTTAACACCCGACGTCCCCCACCTTAACAAATACGTGGCGCCCCTGGTTTTTCCTAATTTAGGTTTTTCTGGACTTGAACCCAGGACCTTCCGGCTGTTAAACATAAAAAGCTGGCGGTAGGTGGGACCGGCGTTGTTTATTGCAACTTGTCGATTTTGTTAGGGTCTTGGATATATACTAGAATTTATTTTGAAAATATATATCATTAGAAACAAGGGTGATGTGCACAAAAAAATTAGGGCCGCAATAGTAGTATTAGGTTGATTTACCTATAGAATATTCAGAACTGAATAGTACTCCTACAAAGTACCACCGGCTAGGACAATTGGACAGAAAAGCAGTAAGTGATTTTTCCAGAATATTCGAAGAAGTTCGATATTCTTTTATTCAAAAACCAAAAGAGACGTTTAAGAACCGACTTCGACATTAACTTTACAGTCCAAAAATTGATAATTAGAGAGATTTTTTAGAATATTCTATCACTTTCTACGACGTTCTATTCAAAAACTAGAAGAGATATACAAATACCGACTTCGACATTAGTTTAGTTATTTCAAAAGTAGGAATTAGCAAGATTTTCTGGAATATGCCATAACATTCTACGACGTTCTATTCGAAAACCAGAAGAGATATACAAAAACCGACTTCGACAGTAGCTTAGTTATTTCAAATGTAAGAATTAGAAATTATTTCTAAAATATTCTATAACATTCTACGACGGTCTATTCGAGACCCAAAATAGATAATCAAATAGTGACTTCTACATTTGTCTAGTAGCAGAAAGAGTAACATTTACCAGTATATTTTAGAACATTCCATTAGGTTCTATCTAAGAATTGGAAGAGATATTGAAAAACCAACTTCGACATTCGCTTTATAGCCCTAAGATAAACGTTTAAAGTGATTTATCACGAAGTTGATGCTTACTAGAGAAATATCGGCAAAGATGGAAGATTTAACTAAAATGATGCAGGCTCTTGTAGCTCAAATGGCTCGAAACCAGAACGACATGAGACAGACCATCGAACAAAACCAGAAAGATATGAGACAGACATTAGATGGCATGCAAGAAAACTTCAATCAGATAAAGAGCAACTCCGAACAGTTGAGAGAAGAGTTCAAGGCAGCAACTAAAGATCTTAAGGAACAAATAACTCAAGGAATGCAGAATGTAGAAGAAAAGGTGCAAAACAAATTGCAGAATGTAGATGAAACGGTACAAGACCAACTGCAAAATGTAAAAGGAACCGTACAAGACAAATTGCAGAAGTGGAGATCAAGCTACAGGATGCGAAAGAACAAATTTTTCAAACAGTAAAAGAAAAATTCCAAGACGTATCAAAGCAGCTTATACAGCTTCAGAAAGAACACAACAAAATAAAAGCTCAGGACTATGTTGTGAATTCCAACCAAAACATTAAGCCTCCAAATTACGATGGTACGTCTTCCTGGTCCACCTACAAACAACAATTTGAAGCTGCCGCTGCTGCAAATGGCTGGGACCATGACGAGAAAGCTAGAGTTTTGTTAGTAGCTCTACGAGAACCTGCTCTGGGACTTTTACGGTCTATTGCAGCCGAACAAAAACAAAATTACAATGCTTTAGTGGCAGCCTTAGAAAGAAGGTATGGAGATGAACATTTACGAAATTTACATTGGTCAGAATTAAATATTCGTCAGAGTTTGAAGCAGATATCAGGAGGCTGATGTATTTGGCTTACCCAGAAATGCCAGAAAATTATAGAGATCCCTTCACGGTAGACCGTTTTATTAATGGCTTGCGAGACACGGACTTAGCAAAGTTACTTCGCCGAGAACGCTTCCATAACAGCAGCGAAGTGTTGAATCGAGCCCTTGAAATTGAGTCATCAAATAATATGTCCAGGCCAAAAGTAAGGGCTGTCGCAATTCAGGAGGGTGAAGAAATGAGCAATGAACAAGAGGTTCCCTCAAAGACGCCAAGCCAAATTGTTCAATCACTGATAGAGAAGATTGACTCTTTAAAAGAAAACAGACGTCCCTCTCCAAATGGAAAGTGTTTTAGATGCGGATGTAAAGGGCATATTCAACGCGATTGTCGTGTCCAAATGAGGTCTCGCTCACCATCTAGCGGGACAGAGTACCAAAGAAGAAATCAGGAAAACTAAAACTAGTCAACGCAGAGGGGCGAGTGTTGGCTAAAGGGAATGCAGCCCCCAAAATTTATTCAATTAAGAGCTTAAAACATACTGCTGACAGTCTTAACATCGACGGACTTATAAATGGAAGACAAGCTAACATAACAGTAGACACTGGTGCTGCCATATCATTGCTTAAGTTCAAAATTGCAACGAGATATAAAATTCGACCAACAGGAAAGAAAATAACACTTAAGACTGTGACTGGAGAATCCGCCGACGTGTTGGGGCAGACAGACCTAGACCTACAGCTGGGAATATTGAACATTCGCCACACTGTATTAGTTGCAGAAATAGAAGACAAATTTATTTTGGGAATGGATTTGATAAGTAAACATGGATTTGCGTTTGATAATAAACTTAATAAGGGGGAGGTGGTAGCATTAATCGAGCCAGTCCAGAAAGTAACAAGATGTGAAGAGCCAACTTCGGAGGATAAAAGCAAGTTACCAACGGAGGTACTTCAGCAATTTCAGTCCACTTGGCAACATCTCACTCCAGATGAATTTAGTAAAGCGAGGCAGTTTATAGAATAACAAAGTAGTATCTTTAAAACTAAGAGTAGTTCGGGACGCACAAATCTTATTCAACATTCCATCAACACTGGCGATGCCCAACCGATAAGATAGCCCCCAAGAAGACTACCAATGGCCAAACAAACAAGAAGAAGTTCACAATCTCATTAATAAAATGCTCAGTGACGGGGTTATTGAAGAGTCATCAAGTCCTTGGTCTCCCCCTGTGTTGTTGGTCACTAAAAAGGATGGAAGTACTATAGCGTTGACTATAAGAAACTTAACGATGTGACCAAGAAAGATAGTTACCCACTGCCAAGAATAGACGACACATTTACGACATTAGATACTGATGTGAGCAACGATGACATAGGAGCAGTACTCTCCCAAGTACCAGATGGAGAAGAACGGGTCATCGAATTTTTCAGCAAGAAGCAATCCAAACCAGAGATAAATAATTGTGTTACCAGAAAGGAGCTCCTAGCCATCATTAAATCCGTAGATCACTTTCACAAATATCTCTACGGACAAGAGTTTCTGATTAGAACGGATCATGCTGCGTTACAGTGGCTCAAGAAAATAAAACAACCTGAGGGGCAAGTCGCGAGATGGATAGAAAAGCTACAACAATACCATTATCAAATTAAGCACCGAGCGGGAAGGGTGCATAATAATACATTGTCCAGAAGACCTTGCCCTGAAGATTAACATTGCAGGAGAATTGACCAGAAAGAAGGAATTACCTACGTGCGTCAGATAAAATTAGAACCAGATGAAGAATGGATGTCGGCTTCAATTAGAACCACACAACTTGACGACAAAGATGTATGACCTATTTTGCAATTAAAAGAAGAAAACAAGCCACGACAATCATGGCAAGATATCGCGAATCAAGGGATGATATTCAAATCACTGTGGGCACAATGGGATTCACTGATAGTAGAAGAAAACATTCCTAAACGTGCCTGGGAAAGTGCCGATGGCCCTACTGTGATTAATCAAGTAGTAGTGCCTAGGAGCATGGTAGACAATATAATGGCCGAATGCCATGGTGGAAAATCAGGCGCGCACCTAGGCATAAATAAAACCATGGACAAAATTCGAAACCGATTTTATTGGGTCAATTACTTTCAAGATGTGAAAAACTTGTGCCGCCGATGTTCGACTTGTACAGCCAGCCAAGGTCCCAAAACAAGGTCCAGAGATCAAATGAAACAATATAACGTAGGTCTGCCATTTGAACGTATTGCTATTGATGTGGCCGGACCATTTCCAGAAACTAAAAAGGGCAACAAATAAGTTTATACTTGATAACGGTTAGAGATACTTACTAACCGAAACGTCGTGTTTTAAAATTAATAAAGACAATGGAAGTCCGAAATTTTATTTCTACACAATCTTTGTCTACGAGTTTCAAACAAAAAATACATCCTTGTTGTCATGGATTACTTTAGCAAATGGCCAGAAATTTTTGCTTTGCTTAACCAAGAGGCCGCTACAGTTGCAGAAGTTCTGTTAAATGATATTTTCATCAGATTTGGCATTCCTTTGGAACTACATTCAGATCAAGGGAGAAACTTTGACTCAAAGCTCTTCCAGAATCTCTGTGACCTTTTGGGATTACACAAAACACGAACTACTGCTTTATATCTCCAGTTAGATGGTATGGTTGAAAGATTTAATAAAACAATAGAAGAACATCTTTGCAAAGTTTTTGATGAGCACCAAACAGATTGGGATCAATATATTCCATTATTTTTGATGGCCTACAGAGCCGCCATTCACAATACGACAGGAGCTACTCCATCTAGTATCCTGTTTGGTACAGAACTGCGTTTACCATGTGATATCATGTTTGGTTTTCCTGAAGAAGAACACTTCTATAATGACTATGTAGAACGTTTAAGACAAAAGTTGCACGATATCCATGAGGTGGTTAGAGAGCGAATAGAAATAGCCAGTGACCGCATGAAAGCAAGATATGACCTGAAAGCAAACTATTCAGGGTTCAAAGAGAATGATCAAGTCTGGCTATACAATCCTCAACGAAAGAAAGGAAGATCACCTAAGTTGACACCACCATGGGAAGGACCTTATAAAGTTGTTAAGAGAATTAATGATGTAGTCTACCGAATCCAGAGGAGCCAGAAATCCAAGATGAAAGTAGTTCATTTGGACAGACTAATACCTTATCTGGCAAATGTTGATTGAGACGATCAAACCTGAGGAGGAATTTTATAGTTTAAATTTATTTAGGTTTAGTGTAGTATTAGGTTGATTTACCTTATGGTTGTATTCTTAGTCTAGGTTTTAGTTGCGTTATCTATGACATGCTCCTGCTCCATCGGTCCGCGGTCTAGAAAAAGCTAGCATAAGCGGGAATCGCAGAAGGATGGATGGTTCTCGAATAGTAGGCAGACCCTATATATAGGGCCGGACGTCGCGCATCGAGCCAGTCAGAGATAACCAACTGCCGTAGTAGCGAGATATAATAGACCGATTACAGTAGTGAGTTATTAGTAACTTTAAGTGCGTGTTTTGTACATATTGTCGAAATAAATTGACATATCGTTGTCGTTGTGAACCCGTAACAATAATAATTTATGTAATATCAAAATACGATTTTCTTTATTCTTTTAGTCCTGGCTTTTATCCCTCGTTTATCCCCAATTTAAAAAAATGCATGACTTGTGTTTATTTTATCTTTTCCTTTGACTAAAGTAGTAAAGATATCAAAGTTGGCAGAGCCTCAGTTGTTTCTGGTCAAACCTTGGACCTAAATATGCTTTCGTGCTACCAAGACTAGCTAATCCGTGAAGAAGAAGAGATCCGAAAAAGAAACCATTGTCCTAATATCCTCGAAAATATAAATAAACAAACGTACAAAATAAAGGAACGTGTGTCCAAACTGTTCCTGAAAAGATCGTGAATGGTTTGTGATGTGGCAACGCCGCCATGCTCACAGTTTGCACCGAGCAAAACAGTTGTTTATTTAGTTCATAATCTTCAAAGAAAACTACGAAATTCCAAAGATGTTTTTATGTGATTTTTTTCAAACCTGTGATCTCAAATTCCAATTACAATGCCCAAACAATGCCGCACAGCCCTTAAAATAATAGGAGGAGTTTGAATGCCTCTTCTACAAGGTAACTTTTTGGACAATATATATCCTCAAAACCCCAGCTCTATAAAACACCCTTAGAGCGTTGTATAGAAAAACGAGTCGAACGGTTTTGGTTATTTACAGAAATTAAATAAATATGTAACGTGTGCCTTAAGCGTAAAAAAGACACGTTACATAATCCCCCCCCACATCAAGACGATTAACCTAAAAGGTATCGGAGAGGTCCGCTGCCGACTTAAGGTATTTCGCATGCCAACTCCCAGGTAGTACTTTACCCGATGGTTCCTTAAGCTTAAATATCCAAGGAGAAATTTTATTTCTAATCACATAGGTGCTAATTCTAATAATTCTTCTTCTAAACACGCTGACACACAACAAAGTATGCAAATTATACTGAACTACGTTTTTCTCTCCTGCCACATCTCTCTTAACATCAGCATATAGCTTCCGGAAACCTTCGTTCTTACTTTCAGCTGCAGATTGTACACCATTCTCTTCAGATAACAAAACTGGGTTGGAATAATCTTTTCCTGACAAACACATATTCCTACCAAAATTAACAAAGAAAGGGGACATCCTGGTTGTCTCGTGGGTTGCGGTACGAATCGCACAGACAAGCTTATGTATTTGTTCGTCCCACTTCCTGTGGTTGTCCTTCACATAACAAAATAACATGGTTTTCAACATACGATTCGTCCTTTCTGTTGGATTAGTGATAATACGGATTATACTGAATTTTAACCTGATAAGCAAAACGTTTAAACTCATTACTTTTGTACTGAGGACCATTATCACAAAATAGCAAAAGGGGTACTCGGCAGGCCATAAATACTTGCTCCTCAAGATGCTTGAGAACAGCTTGAGTAGGGGCTGTTCGCATCGGAAAAACTAAGGAAAACACTTAAATAGGCCGTGACGACGAGAATCCAGCAATTACCCTTTGTCGAACGAGGTAGAGGTCCACATAAATCCGTTGAAATTATTTCCCAAGGACGAGGTGGTCACCCATATGTCCTGCGATAGGAGGATCGTGAGTTTCTCCAATAATTCTACGCCTATAATCTTTGGGGACTACCTCTTTCCAATATTCGTTAGATGGTGAAAGTTGAGGGTATTCTTGTTTAACATATTTATAAAACTTATTATCAGTGTATCTCCAATTCATAAATATTAGAGGTAATTCTACGACCCTCTTTACCATCTTTTGGTACCATCGATCTTTAATTGCTGTTGAAGCGTCTCTGGGCTACGAAATTGTATCAATCATGGGTACTGCACGAGACAAGATGTCCGGGACAACTAAATCTTTCCCTTTCCGATGGATCACTTCAAAGTCGTATTGCTGCAGTTTTACAGACCAACGAGCAAGTCTTCCACTCGGCTCTTTCAAGCTATGAAGCCATTTTGAGCTAAAATTATCTGTTATGACTTTAAATGGGATCCCTTTAATCTATGGCCGGAGTTTCTCTATCGCCCAAACCAATGCCAAACATTCTCGCTCGGTGGTCGTGTAAACAGGTTCTTGCTTAGTCAAAGATCGACTCAAATAGCATATGACTTTGTCTCCCTCAGGATAAGGTTGCGTTAAACATGCTCCTATTCCATATCCTGATCCGTCTGTTTGAATGACAAATTCTTTGGCATAATCTGGACATGACAGAATCGGTGCAGTCACCAAAATTTCCTTAATCTTAATGCACTAGCATACGGTATACTACCAATTTTTTTTGAAATATTAATTTGCGGAACGATTTAATTAAAATAAGAAATGCGGGAAATTGAGCAAGCACTTACCATTGGTATCGTCTTCTCGGGGTAGTATCCATCAGCTAGTCAAAACTGCGGGTAATTGCTGGTTTGTTTCGAGCGTATAAAGGCACTTTTTTGAGTTTTTATTTAAACTCCACGTGTCCGTTTTTTTCGAGTTTTTGACAAGTGTCTCCGTCATTTTCTGACGGAGACACTTGACACACAGAGCGGTCTGCTATTTAATAAGGATTCAATTTGGACGATAACTGTGTAAAATTCCTCAAATGTTAAAATCTGGTCACCAACAACCCTATGTAAATGTGTTTTAAAGGACTTGACGCCTGATTCAGCTTATCCCGAAAAATGTGGGGCTGAGGGTGGTTGAAAGTGCCATTCAATGTGTTCCTTTTCAGCAGATTTTTTAAAAATCTCCCGCAATTGTTTATCTGCAGCCGTGAAGCAAGTTGCATTGTCTGACACTATCCGGGAAACTCTTCCTCTACGTGAGGTAAACCTACGAAATGTACTCATAAATGCTTCACAAGATAAATCTGAAACGATCTCTAGATGCATTGCGCAAGTGGCGAAGCACTTAAAAATGCACACGTACGACTTGGTCGTTTTTGGGTTTCGTGTTTTAGATAAAGCGGTAGTAAAAAACCCTGCATAGTCTATTCCAATACAGCTAAAGGGTTTTATTTGAGATACCCGTAGAACAGGTAGATTGCCCATAGGGCCTGGTTGATAAGGTTTTGGATTAAGGATCCAGCAATTTTTACAATTTGATAGCACTGACGTGATAGCACGCCTAGGTGACAAGATCCAAAATCGCTGCATAAGCAAAAATAATAAAGTTTGCCTTCCTGGATGAAGGTAGATAGTATGAAAGTGGTCGATAATTAATTTTGTAAGACGGTGATCGCGTGGAAGAATTGCTGGGTGTTTTTGATCATAATGTAATTTAGCATTTATTAAGCGGCCTCCAACACGAAGAATACCATTTTTATCCAAGATAGCTCCTAATTTTCTTAAATATTTAGCAGGACTTTTATTTGCAGTAGCATTTGCTATGTCCTCGGCAAAAACCTTGTGCTGAACAAACTTTGTTAAAGAAAAAAGAGCATTATCCAACTCTGAGATTGTGTGATTTTCACTAAATTTTACCTCAAGAGGAACCGTTTTTTGACGTAAGAGTTTCACAAATCGGAGAATATATGCAACAATTCTTTGCAGTTGTGGTAGAGGTGAAAATTTTTCAATTAAGCGGTCAAAGCAGTTAGAATCTTCAGTAAATGTAGCGAAAGATAGATAATTACGCTCCTCCGAGGAAGCCAATTCTTTGTCTAATTTAATTTCGATTGATTTAGGCCAATTTTCTTTTGGTTCTTAAACCAGTACTTGAACTAAGTAAATCGCGCGGAAAAAGCGACCTTGACGCGCAGTCACTCGGGTTATCTTCAGAAGTCACGTGATACCACGCAGAAGGTGCTACATTTTCCTGAATTCTAGAAACTCTGTTAGAAACAAATGTTTTCCATTTGTAAGGTGGACTTTTGATCCAATACAAAGCGATAGTGGAATCAGACCACGCGTAGATATTTTGAACTTGTAAATTATTTTTGAAAACGTCAGTTGCATAAGAAATTAACTTAGAAAGCATGAAAGCAGACTCAAGTTCTAATCGCGGAATTGATAAATTCTTTCTAATGGGAGCTACTTTAGTTTTACCCATAACAAAAAATATTTTGGCTTTACCCGAATCATCAGAAAATCGTAAATAAATAACGCAAGCCATTGGTTTCTGTGATGCGTCACCAAAACCAAGAAGATCGCACTCTTTATTAATTTTATTTAAAGTAATTTGACGCGGTATTTCAAGATGCGATAAAAGCGGTAATTGATCCCTAAACTGTGTCCATCGTTCGATGGTATCGACACATGGGGTTGCGTCCCAATCCAAACCTTCCATCCACAACGTTTGAATCATTAATTTAGAAAAAAGTGTGACGGGTGCCAGAAATCCAAGGGGATCGAAAATCCTGGCACTCAGGCTTAGGATAGCGCGTTTTGTACACGAAGTGGCGCTTATATTTTGAACAGAATAATTAAAAAAGTCCTTTGACGGTTGCGTCAATGTCAAACTCTGAGGGATTGAGTTGGATATGTGTTTCAGGTAGCTCAGCTAAAAATTCAGGACTACTGCTACTCCATTTACGCAACTCAAATCCACCGGATGCCAGACATTTTATTAAATCGTCGCGGATTAATTTCGCTTCTGCAAGGGAAAAGCTTCCGCTGGCAAAATCGTCTATATAAATGTCAGTTTTTAAAACCTCAGAAGCTTTTGGGTAATTCAATTTTTCATCTTCTGAAAGTTGCATTATTACACGATTGGCCAAAAATGGAGAACTTGATAAACCAAAAATCATTCTTTTCCACCTATACTCTTTGATAGGTTCATTTGGCGAAAAGCGCCATAAAATTCTTTGAAAATCGCGGTGCTTGGGATCAATTAGAATTTGATTAAACATTCCCTTAATGTCACAAGTAAAAACGACTGGATAAATCCGAAAATTAAGCAAAATTTTTACTATGTCGTGCTGCAGTTTTTTACCTACTAAGAGAGTGTCATTTAAGGATAGATTTTGATTTGAAATTTTCATTGAAGCATCATAAACAATTCGAATAGATTCGTCCTTTTTTACGAAATGATGGGGTATAATATATGAGCTTATTGGATTCGCGGTTTTAGGAACTTCCTCCATGTAGTCTAAATCTAAATATTCACGAATTATATTGGAATATTTTTTATAAATATCTGAATTTGATAAAAGTCTTTTTTCGAGCATGTAAAAACGACGCAAAGCGGGTGCACGAGACTCATTCTTAGGAAAATAAGGTTCTAAGTCGTTTTTAAAAGGTAATTGTACTTGATAGCGGCCGGAATCAACGCGAGTATGAGTTTTGCAAAATATTTTTTCTGCTAAGTTTTCTTCCGGAGAGTTAAATGCTAGTTCTGGTAGTTCTTCCGACTACCAGAATTTTTGCATTGTCTTTTCGAGAGACAGCGTATTGTTTTCTGCATGTAAAAAAAAGGAGTTCGTACACGTCCCGATTTGTCCAATGTTCCCGGAAAGTACCCAACCGAATGAAGTTAGCATTGCTACAGGTTCGTTTGATTTGCCGGTCAAGCGGCCATTTTGTAAAATATAAGGATACAAATTTGCACCTACTAGAAGGTCGATCGATGAAGGTTTAAACCAGTTAGGATCAGAAAGCTCAATCTGTGAAATGTGCGGCCAAGAAGCTGGATGAATAGTGGCTGACGGTAAAAATGGACAAAGATTAGGCAAGATAATCGCGTCTGTGCAAAAGGTGGGTGTAGTTTTGCCGACTGGTTTAAGGGTGCAGGTAACCCCCCTTTTGAGGTACGTTCAGACATTTGTCCAAGACCATATATAGACAACGAACAATCAAACTTCTTGAGTCCTAGTTTGTTAGCGAACGATTCTGATATATAAGTTAACTGAGATCCTCCGTCCAGGAGCATTCGTATTTTATGATAGCTTCCATATTGGTCACGAATTTCAGCAATTGCTGTTGATAATAAAGTAGTTTTATTGCAAGCACTTAGCCCACAATAGCTTGGAGAAGAATTTTGCGGAATTTGATTTTCTAAATTAATATTTTGAATATCATTTGAAATATGATTTTGCGGGCATTGGTGATGAATCAGTTGGGTTATTTGCTCGTTCTAGGTGAATCAAACTATTATGTTTTAGAGAACAGAAACGACATACATGCGGAGAATTACAATTTTTGAATCTGTGCCTGGAGCTAAGACAGTTGGTACACCAACATTTTTGTCGAACAAAGTTGAAGCGATCTTGTACAGACTTATTTTGAAAACTTTGGCACCGATAAATAAGATGATCAGTTTTATGGCAGAAAGAGCAGAAATTTTGCGTATTATTATTTTGCGTATTATGATTTTGCGTATTATTATTATGCGTATTATTATTTTGCGTATTCTTATTTGAAGTAAAAAATGCATTTGAACGATATTTTTGCGTGGAGTTTTGATTAGAAAATGGCGGTTTTGATTTTTTATATTGTGATTCTGAAGCAATTCCGCTGGATTTAACGTTTGTTGTGAATACAGAAAATTCTATAGCGTCGAGAGCGTTACACTGGTTGAGAACGAATTGTTTTAAAGTTTCAAATATTGGAATGTGCTTTCCCGCTCTATGTTCTTCCATTTCAAAACGAGTAATAGTCTCTTTATCTAGATGTTAAACATGAAGAATAACAAGAAATCCCATTCTGAAACTGGAAAATTCATAGTTTTTAGAGAAAAAAGATTTTCTGTAAATGTATCCACTAATGTACGTAGCGGTTTAGAATCTTTAGAGTTTGAGAGGTAGGGTGCATTATCTAGTGCTTGAAGGTGAGAAAAAGCGATTAATCTCGGTACATCGTAACGATCAATTAAGGATTGATAAGCACTATTATAATTTTCTGCGGATAGAGGAGTACATTGAAAAAGAGCCAAAGGTGAACCTTCAAGAGCAGATAGCAAATGGTTAAACTTTTCTATATCTGAAATATCAGAATTTTCATGCACTAGGGATTTATACATATCATGAAAGTATCTAAACGCCTTTAGGTCACCGGAAAATGTCGGAATATCTATTTTAGGTAACCTAACATTATTAGTTTTTCGAGGAATAGATTGCGTGGGAGGAACCTCATTGTCCTCCAGGTATTCATAATGTGAACGCACAAAAGAAGCATTAAATTGGAACTCCGTGCGAATAGCCTCTTCAGCAGTAATGTCCTCGCCTTCCGTGATCGCAGCCAAAGTAAGAATACCCTGATGATTTTTTCTAAAATCTGCTTCTATCTGGTCAAAATGAATGCACATTGACTTAAATTGTCTTTTTGATTGTTAATCATTTTTAATGCGGCCGGCAAAGTCTTTTAACTCCGCCATTTGGTTACACGCCATAGTGCGTATGGCTTTGTGTTGTTTAATCTTAGCGGCGTTCGATATATTTATAGCTATTCAAAAAACTGTCAAGGAACTGTTTAAATATGTACCTTTAGTCAACGTGTATGTAAGCCTTTAATTTCTGTAGAACTTATGTTCTATTATCTAAATTGAAAACAAAAAAAGACCCAAACATAGTTCAATAAATCTTGTTTGTTTTGAAAATTCTAGGAAACCCCCTAAAGAATTCGGAAAACACCGCAAAAAACTTGTAAATCGGAATGCCCGACAAAAAAAACAGTTTTTTGTTGCGCGCCGAGTGCAACCTTGAATTTATTGGGCGAAAATAATAAAACTTATCAAAATGAGCATAACATAGAAAGCGGGTAATTTTAATTATTGTGAAAATAATTAATTTGGTTTTGGTTTTGAAACCTTTATTTTTTGAGCAATCCGGCTCGATAAGGACCATATGCACTAGCATACGGTATACTACCAATTCTTTTTGAAATATTAATTTGCGGAACGATTTAATTAAAATAAGAAATGCGGGAAATTGAGCAAGCACTTACCATTGGTATCGTCTTCTCGGGGTAGTATCCATCAGCTAGTCAAAATTGCGGGTAATTGCGGGTTTGTTTCGAGCGTATAAAGGCACTTTTTTGAGTTTTTATTTAAACTCCACGTGTCCGTTTTTTTCGAGTTTTTGACAAGTGTCTCCGTCATTTTCTGACGGTTTTCTGCCTCATATTCTTGACGCATGAGGGCACTTTTCGTGCAAGCTCAAGTCCATATATTTGGATTTTTTGATGAATGCGCGAGATTGTAAAAGTTTACGCGACGCGACAAGAAAATAAAGGTTTCATTTTAAAAATATATGAATATTTAATTATTACCTAAAATAACCCAATAAAAATAAAGAAAATAAATCCTTTGATAGGAAATGCAAAATTAAACGAAAACATAATTCAAAGAATACTTATAAATTAATTTTGAGGGTGAAGCCCGTGGTCGGTCGAGACGTCTTTCGCATGAAAAAGTCAACAAACCAACCGAACTGTAGCAATAGGGATCTCCAGTCCAATAGTTCCCACTCTTAGGTTACACTTTTGTGTTCTTAGTTAGGAATAGTAGCATAGGGAATAAGTAAAAAATGTAAAGAAACGCAGCTCAAAAACACTTTGACTTACCCTTGGATGAAAGGAACTTGGTACATGGACAACTGCACAGTCGAATCCAAATAATTCCAATCAAAGTAGTAGCAGTAGCACATCAAAGCAATCCATAAATGTTTATACACGACCGCTGTCTTAAAAAGCACGCATGTGATTTCACTTGGCGATCAATATATATCACTGGTATGGAGAGTACCCCAAATATTCGCATGAGCTCCGTATAGCAAGACGCACGTTGGAGCACTGCTATATGTAGCAATACAGCAGTAAGGTATGTATAAAATTAGGGAAAACTTAAATTAAAAAAGGATGGAAAATGGATATACTCAAGGTAGAAAAAGCAAAAATAATAAAGTAAAGTCAATGCATTCTTGAGCATATAATTCACCGCGCAAATTCAAATTTTTACCCTTTTTGTAGGCAAGGCATATCTTAGTAACTAAATTAGTTTAAACCAAGAAATAAAAGTAACTTTAAGTATAAAGTTTTAGCATAACTCTAGCAAAAAAAAAGAAAATAAAAAGCATTCTAATTTAGATAAATGTCTCTAAATTTTATATCTTAAAACTAAACGCCGGGACGAAGCATTCCGGCCCCCCTGAAAATACCCAGGGTATGGTATTTTCTGAACTAAGCATTAGGGAGAGGGCACAATTTCACCAAAGGCCTCTTGAATAAACCTTTGGAGGTTTTAACTGTAGCAACTCTTACTACATTATCAGTACCAGGGTGCAATCCTACTACTCGTCCCAATACCCAATTTAAGGGAGTGGTTTGATCATCTTTGATCAAAACCATCGTATCAATCGCAATGGGATCAATTTTGTCTTGATTCACTTTAGCGTGCTGTTGCAATGTATGTAAGTAATCTCTGTGCCATCTACGCCAAAAATCGCGATGCAGTTTTTGCAGCAACTGCCACCGAGAAAGCCTATTTAAAGGCACTTGGTCAAAATCGAGGTCTGGAACAGTCGTAAGTGGTTCCAGGCTAAGGAAATGACCGGGCGTCAGTGCAGTCAAATCATTTGGATCTGTGCTGACTGGACACAAAGGCCTAGAGTTGAGGATAGCTTCTACTTGAGTAACCACAGTATAAAGCTCCTCAAAAGTAAGCACCTGTTCTCCAATTACTCGTAGTAAATGAGACTTTGCACTTTTGATGTTACTTTCCCACAAACCGCCCATGTGGGGTGCGGATGGAGGGTTGAAGTGCCAACGAATTGATTCGCGATTAGCAACTTCAGCAAACATCTGGTTAAGCATTTTAGCAGAAAGCGTAAAATTTGACGCGTTATCCGAGTAGACTACTTCCACGCGTCCTCTTCTGGCAATAAAACGACGGAATGCTGCCATAAAAGCGTCTGCCGATAAGTCTGACACAATTTCTAAGTGTACCGCCTTCGTACAACCGCAAATAAATAGAACGACATAAGCCTTAAGTCGTTTTGCACCGCGCATGCGGCTCATTGTAATAGCAAAACTTCCCGTAAGATCAACGCCAACGTGTTGAAAAGCTTTTGCTTGTGAAACGCGAAATTTTGGCAAATTTCCAACAGGGGGTTGATAATTACTGGGGCGCGTGCGCCAGCATGTAGAACAACGCGAAATTATTTTTCTTATATGCCTTTTAGCTGCAAAAATCCAATAATTTTGAAAAAGTAAAAATAAAGTCGTGTTTATGCCGGTATGCATATGTTTCTCGTGAGTATGCGCAATCAATAACTTTGTAAATTGAGAATCACCGGGTAAAAGTATAGGAAATTTTTTGTCATAATCTAATTCCGAATTGCATAATCTTCCGCCAATGCGTAAAATGTTATTTTGATATAAAAACGGATTTAATTTTCTAAAAACCTTTGGCAACGGTTTATTATCGACAAGTAAAGAAATCTCGTTTTGAAAATATTTATTTTGCACGTGTTTTATAAGCACAAATATAGCATTTTGTAACTCATATTGTATTAACCACGTAGAATTAATAATAATTTTCTCATTATTAAATTTACGCGCGCGAAGATTGTGAATAAAACGTAGTATAAAAGCAACAAGTCTAATTAAACGCAAAAAATTTGAAAATTTGTTAAGCAGACAATCCAAAAAATTTGGTTCAATTGTTGCAGCAAACACCAATTTTCGCTCCTCTTCGAGAGCTTCTTTGGGTGTAGTAATATTATTTTTAGTAAAATCCCATGTCTCTTGTGGCTTACATAGGAACTCGGGTCCTTGCCACCAAAGGGAACAATTAATTAAATCTGCAGGCAATAGACCACGTGACCCGGGGTCCGCGGCATTTAATTCAGAAGGAACATGGTTCCAATCGCAAGGCTGAATTTTTTCTTGTATGTATGTGACTCGGTTGGATACAAAAGTGCGCCACGCATGTGGTGATCCTTTGATCCAAGAGAGCGCTACCATACTATCCGTAAAAGCAATAGTATTTTGAAAAGCAATTTTATTAGCAAAAGTATTTTGAATAAATTGAATGAGTTTAGCTAGCAAAACTGCAGCACAGAGCTCCAAACGGGGAATACTGATTCTTTTTATGGGAGCGACTTTCGATTTTGCGCACACAAAATACGTTTTAATATCTCCGTTTTGATAAACAATACGAAAATAAACCGCCGCACACATACCGCGCTCGGATGCATCGCTAAATCCAACAATTTGACAAAATTGAAAATTAGAGAGATCAATCATTCTTGGGATATAAAAATCAGAAAATAATTTGAGTTCTTCTTCGAATTTTTTCCACTTGGAAATTAATTCCGGGGGTGCTAACTGATCCCAATCTAACTTTATAAACCATAAGTACTAGATTAAATTTTTTGCAAAAAACGTAACCGGTGTAAGAAAACCTAAAGGGTCAAAGCATTTCGCAAGGGTACTAAGCAAATTACGCTTAGTGCAAATTTTTGTATTATAATTAAAAGAATAAAAAAAGTTATCACTTTGAGGGTTCCACCTCAAGCCTAAAATTTTTAGAGAGTTTGCATCCTCTCGATCCAAAGAAAAGTCTTTGGTTTGTATGTGGGTTGCAGGCAAGTCTGCAAGCAATTTGGGTTCGTTTGATGCCCATTTTTTCAGTTCAAATCCACCTCGCCCTAATAACTCAATTAATTGATTTTTCATAAGCATGATTTGATCAAAATCATTGCAACTTACTACGCAGTCGTCTATATAGACGCTGTCCTTTAAAATCGCAGAAGCCAACGGTAAGTCTTGATAATCATCGGCTAATTTAAGCAAGGTTCGAATTGCTAAATATGGAGAACAGTTTACCCCGAAAGTCAAAGTTTTTAATTCGTAATCTTGCACCGATTCTTCAGAATTAAAACGCCATAAAATTCGTTGGTATTTATGTTGATTTTCCTCCACATTTATCATTCTGTACATTTTAGAAATATCGCTAACAAAACAATATTTATGTAGCCGAAAATTAAGCAAAATTTTAACTAAATCTCCTTGTAGTTTAGGACCCGTGTGCAGGGCTTGATTTAGGCTAGGCTTATTTAAAGAATGACTCGATGCGTCAAAGACAAGACGAACAGGCGTGCTACTCGAGCTTTCTTTTATAACCGCATGGTGAGCAATATAAAAATATTCATGAATTTCTGAGTTATTAGGGGGTGAAACTGCACGCATGTGACCCATATCCAAGTATTCTTGCATTACTTGTGAGTAAGAAGTAAATAATTTTTTATCATTTAGTAAACGTTTTTCAAGCGAGTACAACCGACGCAAAGCAAGGGTTCGGGTATCGCCGAAATCAACGGGATTGATTTTAAAAGGCAACAAAACGGTGTATTTACCGTCCACATCGCCTATAGTAGTTTTTTCAAAATATTTTTCGCAAAAAATATCTGAAGGTGAATTTTTCTCCACCGTAGGAACCTCTTCCAACTCCCAGAATTTTTGCAAGGCATTTAAATCAGGAGTGGAAATAGTTGCCATAAAAGTAGAAATATTTTTTGATGCAAAAGCAGCATTTTGCAGAGGCATTTTTCCGAGCAAAGTCCATCCGAAGACTGTATTAATACAAGAGGGGGTGTCTGGACCAAAATAAAGTCTACCTTCTTCTAAAAGTGATCCATAAAGGTCCGCGCCAATAAGAAGCTGAATGCCAGCTTGATTATACCAACTGGGATCAGCTAATTTTAGGCCAGTTAAGTAGTGCAACGAATTTTGGTTAAAAGATACACTTGGCATTTTATCGCAAACTTGGTCTATTAATACAGGTTCTAGACTAAAAATTTTCGATTTATTATCGATAGCAGCAATTTTACAATGCACCGCATGGCGCGCAGTAGTAGACATATCTCCTAAACCGTTTACATTAAGCGAAATGTTGGATTTAGGAAGTCCGAGTGCATTCGCACATTTTTTCGTTATAAAGGAGCACATGGCGCCATTATCCAACATGGCGCGTATTTCGTGCCAATTTCCGTATGCATCACGGATGTGCAGCAAAGCAGTGCAAAGCAACGTGTCATAGTCGCCAAGCACAGTACCCGCGTGAATAGATTTATTTTCAGTAATCTGATTTTCTACGGGGTTAGTTTGTGATCCACTAGACGTCACAGAAGAAGAAGCAATCACCGAAGCTGGGGAGTTATTTTTTAGGCATAAAAGACTGTGGTGATTTAAAAAACAAAATCTACATCTTTTTTGTGAAGTGCACGAGTTTACTTGATGAAAACTAGCCATGCAGTTGGTGCATCCCTTATTATTTCTAATAAAATCAATGCGTTCTTGAATTGGTTTCACTAAAAAAGATTCACAGCTAAAAATCAGATGTGTATTTTTTGCTTTGCAGTAGAAACACGTGTTTTGTTTGGAATTTGGAGTTTTTTGTGACTGTCTGTTTGCAAGTAAAACTGTTTTATTTCGTGGATTACGGGGGGATCTCGAGAAGTTCCCTGGTCGTGAGTTTTGAACATTATCTTGTTTCATAGACAAATATAAAGATTCAAGAGACGTGCAATGTTGCTCTAAAAATTTGTAAATATCTTCGTATTTTGGCATTAAATTAGAAGCGTGATTTTGTTCAAATAACTTACGCGTTCCGGGATCTAATCGATCCAAAAGCATGTTCGCAGTAATAAAGCACCAACTATGGGTCGCATATCCCATATTTTTTAAGCAATCAAGGTTTTCCTTGAACGTATCTAGCATTTTTCGCAATTCTAAAACGTCATCATTGGATAGCCGAGGTGAGTTTTCGATAGATTTCCAGTAAGAAACCGCACGCAAGCGCTTATTGTCATATCTGGAAATCAGCGTATCGTAGCAAAGTAAATAATTATTTCCTTCAAGAGGTATATTTTTAATTAAATTTAAAGCAGGGCCTCTTAAAATCGTACGTAAATATTTAAACTTCTCAATGTCCGAGCTCTTACGCGTATGTACAACCGCATTGTAAATCTCAATAAAGCTTGGAAACTCCTCAACATCGCCCGAAAAAGGAGGGACATTTAACTTGGGAAGAGAAAATTCTGGTTCCGGAAAAATAATTGTTTGATTATTTACCTCATTGTGGCTTCGATTTATTTCTTCAGCCTCCACCTCAAATAAATCATAGTGCAAAGCCTCAACCTCTACGCATCTATCCAAAAAATCTTTTTGTATTTTATTCTGAGCTTCCAGAGCTTCAGAATCGTCTGAAATCAAGATCAGTAAAGCATTATGATGCTTTTCAAAGCTCTTACAACAAGAAGAAAGTTTTTTAAAGTTAACTTTAAACCTTGTGTGAGCAGCTGGATTTGTTTTCGCCTGATTGGCATAGTGTTCAAGCACACTCAACTGATTGATTGCAGTCTGACGCAAGGCCTTAGCCGAGCTTACCTTTTTTTCGGTATCGTTTACCATTTTAAAAGGTTAAAGTGCAAAGTAAAGCAATAGTTAATAAGGGAAGCAAATTTAAAAAATATATCGTACTACTTTTCAAATTCCCTCGTAAACCAAGATTCAAGCAATATTAAAAGGCCAGCGGCTTTTAGCAAATATTGAGTAAAGAACAGCAAGTTTTTAGCAAAAAGTATAAATGCTAATAAATATGCACAAAAAATTTAGCAACTGATAAGAGTTTCTGAATTTGTGTAGGTACGCAAGGAAACGCAAGCCTTACATACATCGACAGCGTAATAAATTTTAATTTTGAAAAAAAATAAATTTTTCAAAATTTGTATGCAATTTGTATATTGCACAAATAAAAAATGCAATGCAAGTTGGTACGTGCAACGTACAATAGACACACCGTAGATAAAATGTAAAACCTAAGATATGCCTTGTCTCAAAAAGACGCAAAGTAAAGTCCTAACTTCAAACACAATTATGCAACTCTGAGAGCACCTATTACGCAGAACGGGAAATCCGGTTCGAAGGACCAAAAAATGGTCGGTCGAGACGTCTTTCGCATGAAAAAGTCAACAAACCAACCGAACTGTAGCAATAGGGATCTCCAGTCCAATAGTTCCCACTCTTAGGTTACACTTTTGTGTTCTTAGTTAGGAATAGTAGCATAGGGAATAAGTAAAAAATGTAAAGAAACGCAGCTCAAAAACACTTTGACTTACCCTTGGATGAAAGGAACTTGGTACATGGACAACTGCACAGTCGAATCCAAATAATTCCAATCAAAGTAGTAGCAGTAGCACATCAAAGCAATCCATAAATGTTTATACACGACCGCTGTCTTAAAAAGCACGCATGTGATTTCACTTGGCGATCAATATATATCACTGGTATGGAGAGTACCCCAAATATTCGCATGAGCTCCGTATAGCAAGACGGACGTTGGAGCACTGCTATATGTAGCAATACAGCAGTAAGGTATGTATAAAATTAGGGAAAACTTAAATTAAAAAAGGATGGAAAATGGATATACTCAAGGTAGAAAAAGCAAAAATAATAAAGTAAAGTCAATGCATTCTTGAGCATATAATTCACCGCGCAAATTCAAATTTTTACCCTTTTTGTAGGCAAGGCATATCTTAGTAACTAAATTAGTTTAAACCAAGAAATAAAAGTAACTTTAAGTATAAAGTTTTAGCATAACTCTAGCAAAAAAAAAGAAAATAAAAAGCATTCTAATTTAGATAAATGTCTCTAAATTTTATATCTTAAAACTAAACGCCGGGACGAAGCAGCCCGAACACTTAATAAATGCTTTCTCGCAGTCTGGAGTCCAATCGAACTCTTGATTATTTTTAGTTAGAGCTGTAATTGGAGCTATTATCGCTAAAGCATTCTCTATGAAACGTCTATACCAGGATATTGTACAGTCGGGGACTTAATAAATGGCCGCTGCCGTTTTCAGAAGAGCTTGGATGAGAATTCCAATACCGGGCGAGGTCTATGAATGAATGAATTATTGAACATCGTATCGCGCGCTTTCATTTCCTCGACTCCACGTCGATCGGCTGTCGCTGTGCACTTTTGTGCAATGCAGTTTTTGCTATTGAAATTAATAACTATTTGGAATATTGGCCGATAAACGGGCGAAGCCATACACGTTTTTTGGATACATACATTTCTTTTTTTAGCTGATTTCTTGTTTATTAGCATAGAATGTGTGTATTTTGGCGGGATTATGATTTCTAACTTTAACTTTAAAAAAAAGTCAAAATGGCGGATCCACAATGGCGTACCTTTTTATTTATTAACCGATTTGCCTCAAACTTGAAACATCGCGGCGCTTAAGTTAACTGAATTCAATTTTTAACTAAAATTAAAAAAAAAATAAAATGGCGTTTTCAAAATGGCGGATTTTTCCATTTATCAACTGATATGCATCAAACTTGGAACTTTGAGATCTTTCAGGTTGCTGATTATTATTTTTAACCTAAACTAAAAAAAAATCGAAATGACGGATCCAAAATAATGGATTTTCCCCTGGGATGTTTTAGATCACTGATTATGATTTTTAATTTGAACTTAAAGCCGATTAGCACACTTCAAGTGACGCTATGATAAAATCAGCCTTAAAAGCAGTTTTTTGTGAATATTTCGCAAACTAAAGCTCCCACGAAGTTTTTGGTTAGAACACAAATTATTAACAAAATGTGGTCTACTATATTCCGAAATGAAAGGTTCTCACTGATTTGTAAATGTTTATTTAAACTTTGTACAATAATTAACTCTTGCCATTGCCATTTGTAATGTGCCATTTGCAATTTGCCACTGGCCATTGGTGCCATTGGCCATTTGTCAATTGTCATTTGCCATTTGCCATTGGCCATTGGTCATTGGGCATTTACCCATTTGCCATTGGCCCTTTGCCATTTCCCATTTTCCACGTTCCACTTTCACTTTCACTTTTCGTTTTCCATTTTCCATTTTCATTTTCATTTTCGTTTTCGTTTTCGTTTTCGTTTTCGTTTTCGTTTTCGTTTTCGTTTTCGTTTTCGTTTTCGTTTTCCTTTTCCTTTTCCTTTTCCTTTTCCTTTTCCTTTTCCTTTTCCTTTTCCTTTTCCTTTTCCTTTTCCTTTT